>JARHVA010002751.1:530000-952500 GCA_037957365.1 Torreya grandis
AAAAATAGCCACATACGTAACCTCCCCAACAACCACCTAAACAACCATAATCTCATCTAAATTATAACTTAATACCTACCCCTACACTATTTCACCTACCCTACCCTATCAATTTAAAAAAATTCTTGCAAATTGACCAAAAATCAAAAACCCTACCTTGGGTAAGCAAAAAAATTAAAAAAGAAACATAAAACCCTACCCAATAAAGCAACTACCCAACCAATAAAATGCCAATTCAAACACTATAATAAAAAAAATGTCAACCATAAATTTAAGGATGACACCTACCTCATTCATCAACCATCATCGAGGAGTAATCCATGGACCCACCCATCCTTATCTGCACCTTTTCTTACCTTACATCCTACTTCGATCCTCTCAATCAAGCTAATTTTACAAGTACACCTCAATAATCACCATTAAAAAAAATCACCCAAGACGACTAATGCCAAAGATCAATAGTCAAAAAGTTATAATGAGTGAAAATGACATTCACTTTTACTTTTAACCTCTATGGCTTTAGGGTTTTCACCTTGATCATCAATGGTCAGGGTGACTATCGATGGTTGCTCTTTGGACCTCTGATCATCTTAACCTTTTTACCCATTACCTCTTTAATCACACTATTTTGGTGCACATTAACCATACTCCCACCCATGGATACTACCCTCTCTACACACCTTGTCACTTTGTCATTGGTCCATTTTGGCCCAACTAGCATGCATTTTATAATAACTTTTGCCTGGTCCTTTGACCATAGTGACAACATTGCCATGTTGACCACTTTTTAAACTAGCACTACTTAGCACATAACCAACCCACTTATGTCTTCTTGAGAATACTTCCTACCTCAGATACCCATGACACTTGACCCATTTATATTTTCACCAAAATCACTTCCTACTTTAGATACCAATAGAAACACATACATTGCCTAGGAGACTTGAGTTTACAAGTGTACCTAGCTGCCACACCTAAATGCGGTCATGTGATCTATTTGTTACTTGTCCTTTTAGCACTAACCTTTATTTTTACTAATTATGGTAACCTAATTAATGAACGATCTTGGATATCACAATTTTTATCACATTTTATGCACTTATTTATGCTTCAATGCCCAACCTATCACCCACCTTCATGACATCCACCTTTATCATCACCTTCATCCACCTTATCAAACCCACACTTGATTCTATTTTACCTCATCAACTCCTAGTTTGATGGGGAACACCTCCTCCTGTACTCGAGGCATGCAGACCTTTGACCAACAATCCATTTTTTTTAAGCTTGTTGATTCAAATCCACATAATAAAAATAGGAAAAATGTAGACACTAGAAATTTTCATACCATGATTATTAACATCAAAATTTCCTTGGACCACCTTAGGACCCCCTTGGGTCCCACCTTGACCCTCTTGACCTCTAGCTCAACCTAACCCATCTAACCTAAGTTAGTCGACCTACTATCTAAAACCCACATTTTAACCAACCCTACATTTAACCCCTAACTATCGATAGTCAGGGTGACTATTGATGGTCACCTTAATCACTGACAATTAGGGTCCACCATCTTAAGCACTAATATGCAAACATCCACCTTGATTTTCTAAAATTAGATCATCTAAATCTATGTGTGAGTCATTACATGCATGAATTATAATTAGAAATCCTAGTTAATATCTTATTGCACCTATCCTTCCTTGCGTATTGTTGTCCCCCAACTATATCACTCATTTTTGTGATAACATTTGAACTATTTTGGTCTTACAGACCAAAATTATCTCTTCCCTTTCCAAATTTTGTCTTGGGCATTCAAATTCCTCATTTTTCGGGCTTCACGGCTTCTGCAGGTGGGTTTAATCAAAAGAATCGGTTTCTAATAATTGGTCATTTTTGGAATTGGTTCATCGACTTGGTTAAAACAAAAATCTCCATCGGCAAGCATCAGCAGCAGGTTCAACATTTGGTTCCTCCTTTAGTTCGATGTCAAATGGTTCAAAGGAAATTTCGATGTTTGGTTCAATGCTTAGTTCATTGGCTCGGTTCATTCAAATTGAACCATCAGCTTGAACCATTTTTGGTTCAACCGATTGGTTCAATGTCTTGGTTCAACAGAATGGTTCATCGCCAAAGTTTCAAAGGGGTGATTCAATGCAAAAGGAAGCTTCCTAAAGGACAAGTGCCCTTGCGGAGGACACTTAATCGATAAAAGCACCCTTCGAAAGGGTCATTTTCAAGGAAGCTGAAAGGTAATTCTTTCAGATTCGTTTAAGGCATTTGAAGTTGGTTCCGTGGACTTTTCATCTACAGGAATTTTCCCTGGACTTTTTGTTCACGAGAATTTTCCCTGGGGAAAATGTCCGTGGGAGGAAGCATAAGAAAAGCCCGAGGGAATATCCGAAGGGTCACCCAAAGAAGCCCGAAAGGCCATTTAAAGACTGCTCGAAGGATAGATATCCTTGTGGGAGGCTATTTCGACTCAAAGCGGATTAGTTCTCAAGGCCCAAAAGGGCAAGTCCAATATGGAAAAATACCAAGTAAAAAGTTGAAAGAAGACCAAGGGTGATGCGCCCAAGGACATCAAATTCAACACAATGAAGTAGTTGAAAACATAGTGATGGGTGCTTCAATGTCAAATTGAAGACAACAAAATAACTATTGATCTAGACCAGAATGCATTCCTAGAATTCAAGGCCAAGACCAGCAGAAAGTGAGGAAGGAATAGAACAGTAAACTAAATCCAGGACCCGATTCAATTAATCATAAAAGGAGGAACGATGAAGATAAGATCAGATCGCCAGGTGGACATTGAAAGTTGCAAACTTTCAATAAGCATGACTTATTTCCTTGCATTGATAAAATCAAATGAGTAAAGTGCACCTAAGTTCCAGCGTGTCTTCTTAATAGATTCCAATGCAAAATGATGTATTGATTGTTCCCAAGTCCTTCTTGAAGAGGCTATATAAGGGACTTTCTTCTATTGTAATCAGGATCTTTTTTTTGACATTTAGAATGAAACTCTACCCAAATTGGAAGGAATTACTGAGACTTTGAGCTTAGACTGCCGATCATATTTTGTTACTGGAATAAGAAAGCAAGTGGTTTTTTAGACTTTGTGCTGTAATATCTTTGTTATTGAGGAAATTGTTCTTATGTATTTTTCTTCAACATATCTTCTATTCCTTTAATTCAACAAGCAAAATTAGTGACAATAGTCAAGAAGGTGTCCTAAAGAGTCAATTGTGGAGAGACTTTGTGCCCCCATAATTGCCTTTAGTGTGTGTTCTTTTCATTTCTGTGTAAAGGACCTTCAGGTGACTTTGTGCCCTCATTGTCCTTCGTATCTTACTCTTGAGCAATCTAGGTGAAGACTTTGTGCTGCATCTCGATTTGTTGGTTATCACATCCTTTGCTACATTTTATTGTTACTGATAGGAGTATTTTTGTGGTTTGTTGAATAGTACTTCTGAAAGAAGAGGAGTATTGTCTTTCATTTCCCCTGAGTTTTTCCTTTGATCTGTGCACATCATCTCTGAAGAAAGAGAGATGGATGGTTTGTCCTACCCATGAGTATTACTTTTTGCATATATATATATATATATATATATATATATATCATACCTACAGGGAACCTCCCCTTGATGAGAGGAGAGATCAGTGTCTTTCTGATGTGGTAAAACTACACATTTGGATGACTAATCTTCCTACTTTGGCTGATTAGACCTATTTTGTTTATCAGTACGTTGATCGACAAAATATTCAACCAATAGTTTTTGGTGACTCTGCTGGGGAATATAGCCCAATATCATTATAACCCTTATCCATTATAGACTCTGGCGACTCTGTTTCATGTCTTACCCATTATTCATTATAGCCTTACCATCTTCCTCCACCTCCATTATATTATCTAGTCTGCAAAACTAGAGCTGCTGGGAAAGAAAGCGTAGTTTGAAGCCTCAAGCTTTAAGCTGAAGCAAGGGTAGTTTCTTTTCCATTTTTGTCCTATAATCTGGCAACTCTGCTAAGATGTGTTATCCCTATTGTTCATAATCTGATCATGGCAGTTCGAGGCCCCTGGGGTAACTCATTTGGCCCACTTAATCTAACTCCACCCCTACATGAGCTACCACTCAGTTCAAGGAAGAATTTCCCCAAATTCTTTGGTGATGGAAGAGTCCACCCTGATGAACACATTGCAACCTTCACCATAGCCTGTGGTGTGATAGGGGTGGAATTTGAAGACGTGGCAGTCAGGCTTTTTGTGGAGACACTACAAGGTGCTGCTGTAGACTGGTTCTACCATTTGCAAGCTGGATCAGTGACTGACTGGGATACACTTAAAACCAAGTTCAAAGCAAGATTCAAGCTCGCAGAAGATGCACATGCCTTACTAGCCTAGCTCACATAGATGAAAAAGGAGCCCCATGAACATATGAGGGACTTCATTTCCAGGTTCAACAAGTTGAGGCATAGGATTCCCATGATCGCCCAGCTAACACCTCAAAATCTCATGTGTTTCTTCATCAACTCACAACTGCCTGAAGTGAGTTTTCTATTGAGATGGGCTAGACACGTAGACCTTGAGGCTGCTCAAGACTTGGCTACTGAGCTAGAAGATGACCTTATCTTGGCAGGAAAGATAAGGAGAGATCCTAACAAAGTTAAACCCTCTTCATCTTTAGAATACTCACCCACAGTCACCACTGATCCAATGGTACAAAAGCTGGCAAATGAATTGCTAGCCTTGAAAAGGCAAATGGCACAAAGTATGTCTTCTACTCTTCTATATAAAGATATACCAAGGAGGACATTCCCTAATCAACTATATCAAGGCAACGCTACCAGAAGTCAAGGGCAACAAAATCATCTTCTTCCTCCACAGAGGAATCTTGCCCTTGAAGCACTTCCAACAAACTCGATAGTTGGATATCTGGAAACAGAGCATGTTTCCTATTTCCAACCTGAGTTAGAGCAAGAAAATGGTGCTGATCTCTTTAGGGAGGATCTAGAAGAATCAACTGGTGACTCCCACATTGGTTTCCTGAATTACCAGGATGAACCCAGAAGTGAAGGTGAAGCAATCAAAGGATCATATGCAGTATTCACCCAGTCCCAGAATCAGTCAGCCCAGTAGGCTGACAAAAAGAAGATAGAGGAGTGACCCCAACCAACAATTTCAATTGCTGAGTAGAGAACCCCTCTTCCTTTTCGATCAAAGTACCCAGTGATTACCAAAGAAGTAAGTACATCAAACATCTCTGCACCTTCTACTTCAACTTTGCAAACCAGTTCTCCCCCTCCTGAAAATGAAAAGGATGAACTCCCATCTTCTCTTCCAAACCCATTCCAGTCATTTGACATGATTAATCATGTCAAGAAATCCAAAATTTAGATGACTGAGTTTGAATCCTTGCGAGCCAATCCTGAGCAATTGGAAATTGATGGAGAACTAGGTGCGGACCTGTCTGAGGTAAAAATTGTGGTCACCCAAACGTCAGCCCTTGCAGCTCAAATTCTATTTGAGCCTTCAGGTAGGGTAATTACTTTTTGACCATAGAGGATGCTCATGTCTCAACTGATGAAAGTCTTGTAGCTGGTAATCCAAAATTTGATCCAAACAAGGCATCAGAAGAACTAGTAGGGTGCAGTATAAATAAGGAAGGATCTTCCATCTCTAATGAAGATAAATCTGATAAGAGATCAGCTTCTGATGATGACAACAATTCTTCCACCAATGAGGAAGTTGGGACTGTGTTGATATCTCCTCAAGGAAATATTCTTCCTTCATGCAATTTGCAAGTCAGCAACACCTTCAACATAGCTGGATGCAAATCTCTGTTGCTCAGATTGAAGATTTCTCAAGATGAAGAAGTCAAACTCCTTCACATCAAAGGAGATACTAAGCTAATAGTTTGTTAGGAGTTTGATATGGACAATCCAATCATATGCTGGATTGAACCAAAAGAACAACCAATTATGGTAATGGACCATGCTACTGTAAATCAAAATTAGGCAAAGGAACCCTTCACAGGGAGAGCAAGGAGTTATGGTTTTCAGTTTGAAGACCACGTCCTACCAAAGAGCAAAAAGAAGGAAAGACCAAGAGGAAGACACAGAAAATTGGTTTCTTGGTGGAGAGCTCCATTAGCCCGTCACCATTTTTGGGGACAAAATGTTGTCTTGCTAGTTTACTAAGATGGCACACTATTTTCACTGTCTCTCAAGAAGCAGCATCTGAAATACTTCAATTCTTGAAGTATTAGATCATTACATATGTATATATGTATATTTGTATAGTTTTTAATTCTATTTTATTTTGTTTCTTTCTATTTTTGATGCCTTTCATTTTTGGGTAGCATGACTCTATAACCCAATGGCATACTTGAAGACACTGGAGATTCTAGATTCTACTCCTTTCAATTCATTTTTCAATTGACAGAAGTTCCCCAACTGGAGCCAGCTATTGTCTCCCAAAAATATCACTCATTTTTGGGACAACATTTGAACTATTTTGGTCTTATAGACCAAAATTATCTCTTCCCTTTCCAAATTTTGTCTTGGGCATTCAAATTCCTCATTTTTTGGGCTTCACGGCTTTTGCAGGTGGGTTCAATCAAAAGAATCAGTTTCTAACAATTGGTCATTTTCAGAATTGGTTCATCGCCTTGGTTCAAACAGAAATCTCCATCAACAAACATTAGCAGTAGGTTCAACGTTTGGTTCATCCTTTGGTTCGACATCAAATGGTTCAAAGGCAATTTCAATGTTTGGTTCAATGCTTAGTTCATCAGCTCGGTTCATTCAAATTGAACCATCGGCTTGAACCATTTTTGGTTCAACCGATTGGTTCAATGTCTTAGTTCAATAGAATGGTTCATCGCCAAAGTTTCAAAGGGGCAGTTCAATGCAAAAGGAAGCTTTCCAAAGGACAAGTGCCCTTGTGAAGGACACTTAATTGATAAAAGTACCCTTTGAAAGGGTCATTTTCAAGGAAGCTGAAAGGTAATTCTTTCAGATTTGTTTAAGGCATTTAAAATTGGTTCCATGGACTTTTTGTCTGCGGGAATTTTCCCCAGGGAAAATGTTCGTGGGAGGAAGCGTAAGAAAACCCTGAGGGAATATCTGAAGGGTCACCCGAAGAACCCTGAAAGGCCATTTAAAGACTGCTCAAAGGATAGATATCCTTGTGGGAGGCTATTTTGACTCAAAATGGGTCATTTCTCAAGGCCCGAAAGGGCAAGTCCAATATGGAAAAATACCAAGCAAAAAGCCGAAAGAAGACCAAGGGGTGACGCGCCCAAGGACGTCAAATTCAACACAGTGAAGTAGTCATTGAAAACATAGTGATGGGCACACAAATGTCAAATTGAAGACAACAAAATAACTGTTGATCCAGACCAGAATGCATTCCCAAAATTCAAGGCCAAGACCAACAAAAAGCAAGGAAGGAATAGAACAGTAAACTAAATCTAGGACCTGATTCAATTAATCGTAAAAGGAGGAATGATGAAGATAAGATCAGATCACCAGGTGGACATTGAAAGTTGTAAACTTTCAATAAGCGCGACTTATTTCTTTGCATTAATAAAATCAAATGGGTAAAGCGCCCCTAAGTTCCAACGTGTCTTCTTAATAGATTCCAATGCAAAATGATGTATTGATTGTTCCCAAGTCCTTCTTGAAGAGGATATATAAGGGACTTTCTTCTATTGTAATTAGGATCTTTTTTTTGACATTTAGAACGAAACTCTGCCCAAATTGGAAGGCATTATCGAGACTTTGAGCTCAAATTGTCGATCATATTTTGTTACTAGAATAAGAAAGCAAGTGGTTTTTCATACTTTATGTTGTAATATCTTTGTTATTGAGAAAATTGTTCTTATGTCTTTATCTTCAATATATCTTCTGTTCTTTTAATTCAACAAGCATAATTAGTGATAGTAGTCAAGAAGGTGTCCTAAAGAGTCAACTATATAGAGACTTTGTGCCCCCATAATTGCCTTTAGTGTGTGTTCTTTTCATTTCCGTGTAAAGGACCTTGAGGTGACTTTGTGCCCTCATTGTCCTTCGTATCTTACTCTTGAGCAATCTAGGTGAAGACTTTGTGATGCATCTAGATTTGCTGGTTATCACATCCTTTGCTACATTTTGTTGTTACTGATAGGAGTATTCTTGTGGTTTGCTAAATAGTACTTCTGAAAGAAGAGTACTGTCTATCATTTCCCTTGAGTTTTTCCTTTGATCCACGCACATCATCTCTACAGAAAGAGAGATGGATGGTCTGTCCTATCCATGAGTATTATTTTCTGCTTATATATATATATATATATACATATACAGGGAACCTCCCCTTGATGAGAGGAGAGATCAGTGTCTTTTTGATGTGGTAAAACTACACATTTGGATGACTAATCTTCCTACTTTGGCTGATCAGACATATTTTATTTATCAGTATGTTAATCGACAAAATATTCAACCAACAGTTTTTGGTGACTCTGTTGGGGAATATAACCCATTATCATTATAACCCTTATCCATAACAGACTCTGGTGACTCCATTTCATGTCTTACCCATTATTCATTATAGCCTTACCATCTTCTTCCACCTCCATTATATTATCTAGTCACAAAACCAGAGCTGCTGGGAAAGAAAACACAGTTTGAAGCCTCAAGCTTTAAGCTGAAGCAAGGCCAATTCTTTTCCATTTTTGTCTTATAATCTGACAACTCAACTCAGATGTGTTATCCCTATTGTTCATAATCCAATCATGGTAGTTCGAGGCCCCTGGGGTAACTCATTTGGCCCACTTAATCTAACTCCACCCCTACATGAGCTACCACTCAGTTCAAGGAAGAATTTCCCCAAATTCTTTGGTGATGGAAGAGTCCACCCTGGTGAACACATTGCAACCTTCACTATAGCCTGTGGTGTGATAGGGGTGGAATTTAAAGATGTGGCAGTTAAGCTTTTTGTGGAGACACTATAAGGTGCTGCTGTAGACTGGTTCTACCATTTGCAAGTTGGATTAGTGACTGACTGGGATACACTTAAAGCCATGTTTGAAGCAAGATTCAAGCCTGTAAAAGATGCACATGCCTTGCTGGCCCAGCTCACACAGATGAAGAAGGAGGCCCATGAACCTATGAGGGACTTCATTGCCATGTTCAACAAGCTGAGGCATAGGATTCCCATGATCACCCAACTAACACCTTAGAATCTCATGTGTTTCTTCATCAACTCACATCTGCCTAAAGTGAGTTTTATGTTGAGACAGGCTAGACACATAGACCTTGAGGCTTCTCAAGAATTGGCTACTGAGCTAGAAGATGACCTTATCTTGGCAGGAAAGATAAGGAGAGATCCTAACAAAGTTAAACCCTCTTCATCTTCAGAATACTCACCCACAGTCACCACTGATCCAATGGTACAAAAGCTGGCAAATGAATTGCTAGCCTTGAAAAGGCAAATGGCACAAAGTATGTCTTCTGCTCCTCTATATAAAGATATACCAAGGAGGACATTCCCTAATCAACCATATCAAGGCAACGCTGCCAGAAGTCAAGGGCAACAAAATCGTCTTCTTCCTCCATAGAGGAATCTTGCCCTTGAAGCACCTCCAACAAACTCGGTAGTTGGATATCTGGAAACAGAGCATGTTTCCTATTTCCAACTTGAGTTAGAGCAAGAAAATGGTGCTGATCTCTTTAGGGAGGATCTAGAAGAATCAGTTGGCAACTCCCAAATTGGTTTTCTGAATTACCAGGATGAACCCAAAAGTGAAGGTGAAGCAATCAAAGGATCATACGCAATATTCACCTAGTCCTAGAATCAGTCAGCCTAGCAGGCAAACAAAGAGAAGACAGAGGAGCGGCCCCAACCAAAAATTTCAATTGCTGAGTAGAGAACCCCTCTTCCTTTTCAATCAAAGGACCCAGTGATTACCAAAGAAGTAAGTACATCGAACATCTCTACACCTTCTACTTCAACTTCGCAATCCAGTCCTCCCCCTCCCAAAAATCAAAAGGATGAACTCCCATCTTCTCTTCCAAGCCCATTCCAGTTATTTGACATGATTAATCATGTCAAGAAATCCAAAATTTAGATGACTGAGTTTGAATCCCTGCGAGCTAATCCTGAGCAATTGGACATTAATGGAGAACCAGGTGCGAGCCTGTCTGAGGTAAAAATTGTGGCCATCCAAATGTTGGCCCCTACAACTCAAATTCTATTTAAGCCTTCAGGTAGGGGTAATTACTTCTTGACCACAAAGGATGCTCATGTCTCAGCTGATGAAAGTCTTGTAGGTAGTAATTCAAGATTTTATCTAAATAAGGCATCAAAAGAATTAGTAGGGTGTAGTATAAACAAGGAAGGATCTTCCATCTCTAATGAAGATAAATCTGATAAGAGATCAGCTTCTGATGATGACATCAATTCTTCCACCAATGAAGAAGTTGGGACTGTGTTGATATCTCCTCAAGGAAATATTCTTCCTTCATGTAATTTGCAAGTTAGCAACACCTTCAACATAGCTGGATGCAAATCTCTGTTGCTCAAATTGAAGATTGCTCAAGATGAAGAAGTCAAACTCCTTCACATCAAAGGAGATACTAAGCTGATAGTTTGTTAGGAGTTTGATATGGACAATCCAATCATATGCTAGACTAAACTAGAAGAATAACTAATTATGGTAATGGACCATGCTACTGCAAATCAAAATCAGGCAAATGAACCCTTCACAGGGAGAGCAAGGAGTTATGGTTTTCAGTTTGAAGACCACGTCCTACCACAAAGTAAAAAGAAGGAAAAACCAAGATGAAGACACAAAAAATTGGTTTCCTGATGGAGAGCTCCATTTGCTTGTCCCCGTTTCTGGGGACAAAATGTCTTCTTGCTGGTTTACCAAGATGGCACACTATTTTCACTATCTCTCAAGAAGCAGCATCTGAAATACTTCAATTCTTGAAGTATCAGATCATTGCATATGTATATATGTATATTTATACAATTTTTAAATCTATTTTGTTTTCTTTGTTTCTATTTTTGATGCCTTTCATTTTTGGGTAGCATGACTCCGTAACCTAATGGCATACTTGAAGACACTAGAGATTTTGGATTCTACTCCTTTCAATTCATTTTGCAATTGACAGAAGTTCCCCAATTGGAGTCAGCTGTTGTCCCCCAAAAATATCACTCATTTTTGGGACAACATTTGAACTATTTTGGTCTTATAGACCAAAATTATCTCTTCCCTTTCCAAATTTTGTCTTGGGCATTCAAATTCCTCATTTTTTGAGCTTCATAGCTTCTGCAAGTGGGTTCAATCAAAAGAATTGGTTTCTAACAATTGGTCATTTTCAAAATTAGTTCATCACCTTGGTTCAAACAAAAATCTCCATCGGCAAGCATCATCAGTAGGTTCAACATTTGGTTCATCCTTTGGTTCGACGTCAAATGGTTTAAAGGCAAGTTCAATGTTTAGTTCAATGCTTAGTTCATCGGCTCGGTTCATTCAAATTGAACCATCGGCTTGAATCATTTTTGGTTCAATCGATTAGTTCAATGTCTTGGTTCAATGGAATGGTTCATCACCAAAGTTTCAAAGGGGTGGTTCAATGCAAAAGGAAGCTTCTCGAAGGACAAGTGCCCTTGCGAAGGACACTTAATCGATAAAAGCACCCTTTGAAAGGGTCATTTTCAAGGAAGTCGAAAGGTAATTCTTTCAAATTTGTTTAAGGCATTTAAAATTGGTTCCGTGGACTTTTCATCCATAGGAATTTTCCCCAGGGAAAATGTTTGCAGGAGGAAGCATAAGAAAAGCCCAGGGGAATATCCGAAGGGTCACCTGAAGAAGCCCAAAAGGCCATTTAAAGACTGATCAAAGGATAGATATCCTTGCGGGAGGCTATTCCGACTCAAAATAGGTCATTTCTCAAGGCCTAAAAGGGCAAGTCTAATCTGGAAAAATACCAAGTAGAAAGCTGAAAGAAGACTAGGGGGTGATGCGCCTAAGGACGTCAAATTCAACACAGCAAAGTAGTCATTGAAAACATAGTGATGGGCGCGCGAATGCCAAATTGAAGACAACAAAATAACTATTGATCCAGACCAAAATGCATTCCCAAAATTCAAGGCCAAGACCAGTAGAAAGCAAGGAATAGAATTGTAAACTAAATCCAAGATTTGATTTAATTAACCATAATAGGAGGAACGATGAAGATAAGATCAGATCGCCAAGTGGACATTGAAAGTTGCAAACTTTCAATAAGCGTGACTTATTTCCTTGCATTGATGAAATCAAATGGGTAAAGTGCCCCTAAGTTCTAGCATGTCTTCTTAACAGATTCTAATGCAAAATGATGTATTGATTGTTCCCAAGTCCTTCTTGAAGAGGCTATATAAGGGACTTTCTTCTATTGTAATCAAGATCTTTGTTTTTGACATTTAGAATGAAACTCTGCCCAAATTGGAAGGCATTACTAAGACTTTGAGCTTAGATTGCCGATCATATTTTAATACTGGAATAAGAAGGCAAGTGGTTTTTCAGACTTTGTGTTGTAATATCTTTGTTATTGAGGAAATTGTTCTTATGTCTTTTTCTTCAATATATCTTCTATTCCTTTAATTCAACAAGCAAAATTAGTGACAACAGTCAAGAAGGTGTCCTAAAGAGTCAACTATGGAGAGACTTTTTGCCCCCATAATTGCCTTTAGTGTGTGTTCTTTTCATTTCTGTGTAAAGGACCTTGAGGCGACTTTGTGCCCTCATTTTCCTTCGTATCTTACTCTTGAGCAATCCAGGTGAAGACTTTGTGCTGCATATCGATTTGCTGGTTATCACGTCCTTTGCTACATTTTGTTGTTACTGATAGGAGTATTCTTGTGGTTTGCTGAATAGTACTTATGAAAGAAGAGGAGTATTGTCTGTCATTTCTCCTAAGTTTTTCCTTTGATTCGTGCACATCATCTCTGAAGAAAGAGAGACGGATGGTTTGTCCTACCCATGAGTATTATTTTATACTTATATATATATAACATACCTACAGGGAACCTCCCCTTGATGAGAGGAGAGATCAGTGTCTTTCTGATGTGGTAAAACTACAAATTTGGATGACTAATCTTCCTACTTTGGCTGATCATACCTATTTTGTTTATCAGTACACTGATCGACAAAATATTCAACCAACACGTATAAGAAGAGAGGAGGAGGTGAAAAGGGACTGTATCCACAACTATCAAGAGCTTTTACATCAAGAGATTTTTTTTGTAAGTGTTATTCTATCAATCAAGTGATCCAACCATCATGATGAAGAGTCAACTTGCCACTGCCCATCGATCGATACCCAAGTACCATTACTCTACCGAAATCAAGCCATAATTTATCAATGAGCCAACCACCTCAACCACTTATCCAATCAATCTTTTGCAAGCTAAGTATTTTTTTTCCATTATTCAATTACTTTCTTTGTATTTCACAATCAGCCTAGCACAAGCCAACCTCTTGGAATTGCCTTCTAGAATCTTGTCAATCAATCTATTTATCAACCCAACCCTACACACATTAACTTATAATGGTTATCTCAACCACTGATGGTTACTATGGTAGAAAATTATAGAAAGTTATTTTTACCCTCTTACCCCCAACCAAATCCAATTTTCTATGTCTTTGCCTATTCACAGACCCCTATCTTATTTTTTAAAGCACACTTGATCCATTTAGCATTAGTATTGACTTTCTTATTACTATATTAGTCATTTTAGTCTATTTATTTATCAAGCATATCTTGTATTCAATTTCAATACCTTTTGATTATTGATGCAAGTACTTTATCATTATTTTTATAAACATAATTATTTAAAATGTGTGGATTGATAGCCCTTGAAGAAGCTCTTACTTTTGGGATCTAGCTAGCAATAGGCAATGCACTCAGCTGTCTATCTAACCAACCATTTTCTTTAGTGGTGTCTTATTTGTAAGTCATCCTCATAAGATAAAGAGCGGTTCTTCATAATCATCTGATTCAATACACACATAATCAAATAGGTTTTCCAACCATACCCATATTTAGTTTTTTCTTCTTCTTTTCTCAAAATTTAAGATTAAATTCATTGAAATATTAACACCCCTTTAAATGTAGCTTAGTTGGGTAGAAGAACTGGGTTTTGACAATAAGGCATGATGAGGTACCCAAGTACAATGCAACTCCCACAAAGTAAAGAAAATTAGAAAACATGTAAGATAAAAATCCTCCCCTAAAAGAGAGAAATGAAGAGAAGGGGGATAAAAATTTCCACTATAGTCTACAACTACCTGTAGTCATCCAATATCCCATAACAAAGTTCCTAGGAGTGACTGTGGATCAAAAGTAGATGTAGTGAAGAGTGGATCACCCTGGAATAATGAATGTGTCTACCAAGTGTCTGATGGATCTTCAACCAAGGTGTGATTCATATACAAGGAACTATTCTCCTCATGCAAGGTAGGAGGGCCAACTAATCTATGCAATGATGGTATAATTAGAACATAGGTAATGAAGGACTGTTTAATGCCTTGAAACTATGGGATAGACTAGTAATGTTTGATGTCTCCTAGATCAATATACTTGATCCCTATAATGTCTGAAGTAGACCAAAGGTAGTTTGATTAGGAAATAACTCCTCAACATATGGAAGGTGACAAGGGGATGTTGGAGGTGTATCTCTATCACTAACATAGTCATCTATATTAGAAGAAGAGTCATCAATATCAGAGGTGTGCTTAGGCTCAAAAATGTCATTAGGTTTAGGTGAGTTCAAAGAAGAAGAATCCGAAAGAGAGTTAGGAGCAAAGTGTGATAAGTTATATAGTCAACTCTGATGATCAACCATTCCCACTACCAATATAATGTCACTGTGAAACTCTCTAACATACACTAAATCTATAGTGAACTTAACTTGTATGTCTAAACTAAGGTGAGTGATCTGGTAAACTAATAAGAGATTAGTAAAAAGTGAGGGAATATTTAGATCATTATTAAATGTTCCACCACTAACTTCAATCGACCCTCTCCCAAATTTTTTTTTGGAAATGTCATCACCCATTTATATGAAGGACATATCACATGGATCCAAGAAACTAAACTCTTTACATGAAGAATCCATGTGATGTAAGGCACCAGATTCAATGACCCACATGGGAGTTAGAGGTAAAAATTTCACTAGGGCCTTTCCCTCTACTTTTCACTTACCATTATATTTTGCCTTTTCTTTACCATGGTCATCTACCTTAGATTTTTCATGACTTGATGATCTCTGATTAGTAGAATCAGGGAGGTTGATATTGTGCTTCTCAATTATCTTAGTCAATTGATTAATCTACTTCTTCAAACATTTACTTACATCATGCTTTCGTGAGCAAAACCCACATTTGATCATATCTTTATTAGGATTAAGAATGGAAAAAGAGGTCTCATTATTTGATTTGTAAGTGAGAGGATTTCAGTCCTTATCATGATCATTCTTGTTATGTTTCTTCTCTCTATTGTTTGAAGCCTTATATTTCTTAGAAAAGAGTGCAGGAGATTTTGAGGACTTCACTATGCCCATCTATATCAAATTATCTTGATCCCAAATTAATTTAGTAATAAAGGTGTCTAAAGAAGGCATCTTCCATGTGGCTATAAGATCACTTTTTATGGCATAGCAAGTGGACACAAATACATAATACTTTGGACCTAGTTTGGAGAGTGTCGATAGAACAAGTTATTCATCTTTCTTATCAATTCCACATTCTTTCAACTGCAACCTCATAAGTCTATTCTTGGTGAAAAAGTCTTGTAAGGTGTCACAATAATTTGGTCTCAAAATGATGAGCTCTTTCTCTAGCCCATGGCCTCTCATCACATCTTACTTCCAAAAGAGCATTCTTAGAGTTGTCCACACTTGAGTAGGTGTTTTGATAGTTTCTATGTGAAAGAGTAGATTAGGAGAGATGGAAAGACATAATAGTCTACAGATTTTATCATAATGGTTGAACCATTTGATTTTTAATTCTACTATTGTGGGTTCAATCTTAGTGCCCATTATAATTTGATGGTAACCCTTGGATAAAAAATGACTTTCATTCTATATTTTTATTTGTGATAATTAAATGGTGTGAGCAAACTTATTAGACTTGAATCCATAGTGGAAAAGAAAAAATTACTATATAAAGTCAAGAAGAAATACAAAAAAATAAATTCATAACACCGCACAATACCCCCTTATAACTATTAGAGTGCCCCCCTTAAAGTTATAAATACAAGAATATTCATATAGACATTAGACATAGCTAAGAATGCATATTAATTAGTTTATACGTAAGTATGAAATAAATAGAGGGATGCCAAGCTTATCTAATAATTCATCCAAGAGTGTAAAAATTTTTCTTTCAAGAGAGATATATAGGGCCCACAAAATCACAAATACATATAACATGATAAAATAAACACTTTTGAATAAAATGATACTCAAATATGAGTTACCGATTAAAAGTTTTTATAGTTGTTTGAAAATTTGAGCTTGTATGAAAAATTTAGATGAAAATAGTGGTGAAAAATATTTTGAATCAACTTCTCCAAAAAAAGCATGAGGGCCCTTGGGGAAAAATCTTGATTTTTTTAAAAATTAATTTCCTCATAAAAAAACTTAAATTTTTTTGGAGCAAAACTTAATTAATTATGGGTTGGAAGTGACTATGAGATTAACTCTAATATGAGCAAGGGCTGAGGGCTAAAATGGGTGCTTTCCCCCTCCCCTTTTTGATTGATGCGATTGATGGGAGAGTGACATCATACCAAAAATGCATCACCTTTTTCAAATGAATAATGTCACACTTCACTCCATTAAATTTGATGTCACTGGTGTTGCATCACCCCTCACAGTGGTTAGAGTTGTCAAGAGTTCTTACAAAAACATTTTATATCAAGGATGCACTTTACCTCTAAAATTGTTGGGACTTGAAATAGTTCTAACTATGCTAAAAGTTATAATACTTTCAACAATGGAACTTTAGAGGGAAAAATTAGTGTGCCCCTTTGTAGTTATCAAGAATACCTAGAGTTCTTATAGTGTTAGGGTTTTAGTCAATTATGATAGTGCCATGGTTTTAGTGTGTTCTAGTAATGTCAGGGTTTTAATGAGTTTTGAAAATGAAACTATCATGGCCCTACAACTTATACACCTTTAGTGTTGACTAGAATATTGATTATGATTAGGTATTATGTTTATTGGTTATGACCCTGTTGACATAATTATCAACTATGATTCTGATTTATTATTGTAACAATGATCATGACTTGGATGTTTATGCTTATTTATGCATATCACAATATATTGATTTATTTATATCATGTTAGATATTCTATTTAGATTTATAAATGTTTTATTATTTGGATATCGATGCTTGTTCAGATGCTACTGATGTCCCTTATTATAACTGCAAGAACACGTTAATGAACTAGGTTTGGTGGTAGGATCCTGCATCCGAGAATAATGGTAGAGAGAGAGAGAGAGAGAGAGAGATAATAGGTAGTCAGATGTGACTCCGATAGGTATAATGGGTTATAACTAAGTTCCTAATCCATCATTGGTCTTTTGAATCTCTTCCATCCTTCCTTTTGGACTTTGTGACTAATATTTTTAATATTGTTATGGTTTTTCATCTTCATTAGATTTACATGGTCTTGAGCAGTCTTTTTACTGATTATCTTGTTTGATTATTTATGCCTTGGCTATAATTTGTTCTTAGTTTTCTTATTTTTTAGGGACATGGCCATGGTTCTTGGATTTTATTGTTGATTATTATTTTTCTTTACTTGGGCCATAAAATCATGGACCTCCACATAGGCCTTGGTTTGACCCTCTATGCATTTTAATGTTGATTAAAATAATTTTAGGCCATAATGGCCAAGGTGGAGGGGTCATGGGATTTTGTTTGGATTTCACTGTAGCCTTGACCAAAAATTAATCCTTGGATTATTAGGGCTCTTGATGGATTTTAGGGTTGAATCTTCACCCAAGATGGGTAATTAATTAGCTTGCATGGGAAACCATGTATTTTTGGTGTGTTGGTTGTTGGATAAAACCCTAGGGAGAAATGGCAGCCATGGGGAGTTGTGGAGGCTCGAAATGTTATGAAATAGTTATGGTTGGGAAAAGGATATTTTTAGGGTATGATGGGGGAAGAGGAGAATGGAGAAAAAATGGAATAAATAGAGGATAAAAGTCCATTTATCTCACTTCATCCCCCATGGTGGTTTGTAACTCTACAAGCCCTTAAAAAATTACAAGGTCTGGTTATTAATCTTCCTCCATATCGGTCTACAAGTCTACAAGAAAGTGGATTTGGATTTGTTTATACAAATTGATTATGGGTTATGTGATTTTTGTTTGATTATGTATGGAACTCAACCCTTAAGTGAATAATGGGCATTTCAAACTAACTGGGCCATGCAAATCAAATTCCAAATTAAAAACAAAAATTAGGGGTTTCTTTATATGTTTAAAAAAAAAAAAAAGTTTCTCCTCTTATATCAAACCTATAGTTTTAATGGGAAAAATTAATTTTTGGTATTTTCTATTTAGGTTTTTTGTGGTTTTATTTAATTATGATGTTATTTTGGGCTCGACCCCTGAGACTTACATGATTGATTTAGTAATGGTTGTGTTGTATTTTGGGAGTTGGGAAAACAAAATGAATCTCTAGTGCATAAAAATCGATGGCAATGTGTTATATTTCATTTTTCACCATAATTAGTGTGGCTTTAGATTTTTACTACACTTGATTTTGGGGGTTTGACCCTATAGCCTTGTTTAGAAATAAGACTCAGATCTTGTATTTAGATTCACATGCAAATTGGGTTTAGCCCTAATTGGGTGATGTAAAAATTTGGGTTTTACTCTCAATTTGACCCCAGCGATTGTAGTTATTCTACTTAAATCTAATGGAACTTAGCCATGAGCCTCTTGGTCTAATTTCCATATTTTTTTTGCCTTACGTATCGACGATTCATGATCTCACTTTCATTATAATGTTACAATTATTGTATGATGTTGATTTTAGCATGGGCTATGATTTTATTGATTGGAACATTTTATAGTGATTGCATTCATTTTCCATAAGACTATTGTAGTCATTTTGATCTTGTAACAATACCCTTTATTTGAATTATCTTTTTGAATGAGTTTTTATGCACTACTTGGGGTTTGATCTTGGATGAAATTAATGATCTTAGTAGCATAATTTGATGGAGATTGTGTTGACATTTTATTTCAAACTATGTATAATTACTTATATGCTTTGGGGTTGTGTTTGTAAGGACTTATTATTGGTTGTACTTTTCTTGATCCTAATATTTTATGGATTATGCATTTCTAGTCTTATTGATGTTGATTATTTTGGATTACATTTGAAGACTATGGGAAGTTATTTATATGATTGTGTATTTATGTTTTAAGGATATAGAAGTTATTGTGGCTTACACTTTTTGAATTATACTTGGTCGTAATTAGTCATTTTATAGAGGCTTGGGTTGTACTTTCTTGTTATATAATATATACTGGGCTACAATATCTTATAGTTATTGATTTATGTCTTATTGAGTTAAAAAACTTTGGCTTCATGCTAGAAATGGGAACACATTGTCAAATGGATTGAGTTTTTCCTAGTTTTCATTTTGGGCAACATTATTTAACTATTGGAAAAGTTTATCTAGGTTATTCTAGATGTTTGAGTAAGTTTTCAAGCGATGCAATACTAATTCAATAGGTTTAGATTTGTTTTTAAATTATTCCTATGCATTCAAATCAAATGTGAATGGGATTCATAAAATTTTATTATGCTTATTCATGATTTACCAAGTGGAACTCTTGGTATTAAGGGTAGTTTTCCCTCTTGGTGTTTCGTTGAAAACTATTATGTTCTACTTCTTGTTGAAAGATGTTATTATCATTTTTATTGTCTATTATTGAGTCATGTTGATGGATTAGGATCCATGTTGTATGCTCACCAATTCTCATGCATACCCAATTTATGAAATCCACCATCCAACTAACGGATGGGGTGGTTAGGGCCACCATATAGATGGGCTCATTAGACTGGGCATGTTGGGTTTACTCCTTTTTCTGAATAACTCTTCTATTATGACATTTGGATTCTTCATGTTAGCAACTTACTTGTTGTTCATGGCATATTAGAGTATAGATTACTGATTGATGTTTCTTAAATCATTCATTCTTTGATTAATACTTGTAGCACTTCTTGTAAAAATAAAATGATTCATATCTGACATACTTGCCAAGAACGGTGTCAAATGATATTTTATTGATGGAATTTATGTGTTCTTGGTTGCTATACTTTAGCTACCTTCCTTCTCATTATCATATTGCTAGATCACTACAACCTATAATGTCATGATATATTAGATAACAAAGAATGTTAGCATATTATATGAAGAAATAAATGTTATGCTCACATGAGATATTCAATTAATTTATATCTTTAATTAATTTTTTGTTTCAATTACAATATTTTAACAATTGCTGACTCTGATAAGGTTGAAGGAGACCTAGATAATTTATTGAGTGTGTGGCATCATTGAATTTCTGATCGTTATCCTATTCTATTAGATGTAGAAATTGAGATTATGGTTTAATGAATACATTGATTTTGTTCATCCATGTACTACTATACATTAACATAATATGTATTATATTGGGTGTGTCACTAACCTTTTTTAATACTTTATTTTCCTTGAAAGCATTGCATGGTTTTGGAAATTGACTGATATGCTACAACCAAGTATATAAGCATTGGAGCTGAAATATATTCTTAAGAATATGATGCAAGTAAATTTTATATGAGTTGGGAATTATTGTTATGTTATATTATAGTCTGTAGATTTTATTTGTTGTTTGGTGATCAAACTTGTGATCCTTATTGTTTGAAACATAGATTTTATCTAAGTTACAAACCATTGTATGTACTTACAAAAAATGCACTAAGCAAGTTAATTTTTAATTGATGAAATCATGATAACAAAACCTACTTTTATAATTTTGTACAAGCCTATTAGGGTCACTATAAAAAGTTCATTTTATGTTTTAAATAATCTCTATGTATTAGTTTTATACAACTAAATAACTTGATACACCTAATCTTTGGTATGAGTATCTCTCCTTGTAGTGCATTGACTTATGTAATTCATCACATCTCTAGTTGATGGGTGCGTTGCTGGTGATATATAGTAAAATTGATTCTAACATTGTTTATTGAATTATTTGGTAAATTTATATATCTGTTACCATCTTGTCATTGGCATTCATAATAGGTAAATTCTGGCTATTTTACGTTTCATGTTTTAAAGTTTAGGTTTATTTATATTGTATAAAGCAATGAATTGAAGATGGTCAATTTTATTCATATAATGGGTATTTTAACTTGTTTGATCAAGATCTGGGCATAAAATTACATTACTTGTATTTAGTTTTACTTTTGGAACACATTGATAAGGTGATAATGCAGCTGTACATATTTATGTATAAACTAGTTATTGAGGGTTGCACAGTTATTTATATCATTATTGAATATTCCTTTACAAGCGAAGTTATGTGGGGATTTGTATCTTTAATTATAAAAACTTCTATGACTATTGTAATTAGCTGCATTCTATAGTATAACACCTATAGATGTATCCTATATCATAACACTTGTAGTTGCATCATGAAATATAACACCTTTAGCTACATCTTACAACATATCACCTATAGCTACATCTTGTAGCCTAGCATTCTAAATAAGTGATGGAAGGGAAATATAGTGCTATCAATATAAGGTCAAAATAAGTTATTCTTGATCGAGTAGTGTTATATTAATTATCTACATTACTTTTGTAGTCACTTATATCATGATCTTGAGGAAGATTCTATATTACATCAAGTTGGTACTCTGTGTCCTACACATAGTGCTGGTTACACTCTAATAAAATAATCTCCAATTTTTTTGTAGTTGTTTCACTTGGTGTCATATCCTATGTTATATATATATTTAAGAGGGAAATATTAATCTTGTAAAGTAAGATAAGCATTGGTTTATTTTACAATAAAACCATGTTTTACTTACCATTCGCTTTTGCAAATTTGTAGGTCCAAGAATATTTATGATAAGAATTATTGTTAATATGGAACTAATGAACTATTTAAATTGAATAGGACTATGATATGATTTTATGAGGGCACTTATCTCTTGAGATAAATATAATAATGATTTGTTCTATAATATTGAGGTGTTGTAAATTCTTACATTTTTTAGAAATAATGTATGTGCAGAAAATTTAAATTTTTTCTATAGTAACACTATGATGACTACCCATAGCCTTGGTTGGGTTAACCCTTTCCAAATCAAGTTATGTCAAGAAAAGCATCACCTGTTGACTTGTATGGGTGATTCAATAAGAGTCTAGTTATAACCGCTCCACTCTTGGAATTAAGAAAATGATGTTCAGTATCTATTATTGATCTGTATGGGCAAGTCATCATTAGATACTTAGAACATTATGACCTTGGGAAGACCAAGGGTTTGGATTAAACCTAGATGGATTAATAGGTTAATATTATTTGATTTACTTAGATGAATAAATAAATATTGGGATCTCTGCTCGAAAGGGAACATCTTAAGTTGAATCAATGTTTGATCTTGTTACGATCATTTAGCCTCTTGATTTAAATAAAGATGCATGCTGATCTGTAACTCAAAAGGGGCTAAAATCTCATAAATTATATTCAAAATAGGAGTTTTTTCTAAACTTGTGATATTGACCTTGAGCCTTGGCCAAGTCCATCCTTTCTTGAAGATACATTGTGTGAAAATGAGCATTCACTAGTCAAACTTTGACTTGTTAAAATTAAGTCAATGAGAAGAATAGTGATAAAATCTTGCTATTGTAATCAAAGAATGCCTTAATGTCCATTGATGGCTTGTATGGGTGATCCATCATATGGAGTTAAGGTATGATATCTTTGAGAGGTCTAAGGGTGTGACTCAAGCCTAGAAGGCCTAGTGGGTTGAATAATACTGACTTGTTGGACATGTCAGAAAGCTTGGGGGGATCTCTTTTATAATGTGTATCACTAACCATCCAATGTCCATGATACAAATTAGATTGGTAACCTTCTTGAATGCATGGATATGAAATGATAAGGTTTATTAGAACTCACCTTTATTGGGAAATGATACACACAAAACCCATATAACTAAGCATGTTGTAGCAGATGATGGGTTCAGTTAACCATCATAACATTAAAAAAACTTGGAGATTTTAGCATCTAGCATTCTCAATGCCTGATGTAGACATAAATATGGTAATACCTTAGTAGGTTATGCCGATGCTTGGTGATGTTGTCATTGTTTTATAAAAACTAGAAGGAACATGTTAGTAGGTTAGTAAGTTTGACAATACCTACTATAGTAATATTTTCACACCTAATGTGATTAATAATTAGTTCTGATAACCTTGATGGAATGTGTGTAAATGTTCTTATCATTGGTAACCATGTTTTACTCATAAAACTTAAGATGACATGACTATTATCATGAACATTGGTAAAAAATAAGTTGCCATAGTTGATGTTTTCAATTGAGTTCAGTTGAGGCACCATTATGGTGTTGAATAATTCTATTTTTAGAGTGATAAAGAGTGTGCTAAATGCAACACTGAAATAACATTATGTTATTGAAGTGAATATTTTGATATGTTGTGTAGATGACTTTTGATGAAAATCTCAATTGTAATAATTTTGTGTTGATATAACACTTGTGATGATTGGTATTAAGCTGAGAATAATATATTAACAAGAATATGATTAATCATTGATTAGGCAAGGCTATTTCCAAGTCTAACCAACCCTTGGATGGCATAAGGGTAAGTTCTTGTGAAATAATAGTTAGCTACCATGTGTGAGTAAGTTGGTTTTGATTGTTGGCTACATATGTTAGTTTGATTGGATGACTTGTAGCCATGATATAAACTAAAGTTGAAATAAGTGCTTATAAAGCACTACTTGGTCATATGAGCTGAAATTTTATGTAAAATTAGAAAGTTTATACTTGCTGAAGAACATGCATGTGATGTCCTATAGGTGCAAATATATTGTGAAAATTGTATTGTTCTTATTATCATTTTTATGTATACTTGAAAGTTATATTGTAGAATGAATATTTATATTTGTTTAAAGGCATGATTGGAATGTGTGTTGATTGTATGCTTAAAAGAGCAACTTGAAGTCCTGGTCAAGTGATACTAAAATCCCTAAGTACCCACTTAAATCTTTGAAAGAGTGATAAAATTTGGGTGAATGCCCTCAGGAGGCTGATTAAAAGATAATGGGATTGGTATCTGTAGACCATTGTGAGCTCATAAATAATGGAGAATAGGTTGTAAAGCTTGGGGGTTGCATGTGGATGCATAAAATGGCTTCTCTAATGTTTAGTGAGGTTGGTGTGGGATGTTGCACCAACCCATGAATGATGAATGTTGAATGAAAAATAACCATAAAAATAAGGGGTACTACATTTTACTGAAAAATTGTGATGAATGTTTATAATTTCATGCGTAGGGCATGACATGTACTAGTGGAAAACATCATTTAAATTTTGGAAAATTGTTGAATAATCTAGCTAGATGGGATTATTGCAACTTTTGTCATGAAGAGTTATACATTTATGTGATGACATATTCTTTTGATGAAATGAATGGTTAAACCTGAGATTTGTTGCATTATCAAACTATTAATCCTAGATTATATATATAAATTGAAATATATTATGAATGTAACAATTTTGTATGATTTAGAAGCTGCAATTTGTGCTTTTAAAAATACTCTAAGAACTCTTGTTGGAAAGCATTTAAATTGAAGTTTGATCACCATATCCATAATTAATTGTTTTGGCTAGCATTATTTGAATGGACACATACCTGGTGGCTATAAATTTGAAATTTTAGAAGGGTTGTGTTAAAAACAATAGCTTATTGATGAAGTTTGCTAAGGTAAGAGTAGGTTTAAGACTGGTAAACCTATTGCAAAAGTGATTAATAACTTTTTATTTAAAATAAATAATTATGAGAGTCATAAAAGTATAATTTTTTAAAACCAAGTTTAGATAATTGCATAATCTAATACTAGAAAAGGTGCATACAACACCCATTTTTCTCATTTTGGTGTTACAAAGGGACACCCAAGATGAAAGATATTTCTTGTTGGTTTGGGATGAAGCTTGGCATTGTTGATTTTGTGGTAAAGTACTTGGAATGTCATTAAGGTAAGGTTGAACATTTCCATTCTATATGTTTGTTCGATCCTCATGCTATGCCAAATAGTAAGTAGATGATAATAACTCTTGTTTTTATGATTGGACTAGTACATAACAAGCATGATACTAATTTAGTTATAATTGATAATAAATACCATGTTGATTTCTTTGTGAAAAATACTTAATTAATTGGTATTTTTGAGTTGTGGAATATTTTTTGAAAGAGTGGTAGAGCCTCTATGGGAAAAATTTAGCCCTGATTGATTTTATCTCTAGTACGAATCCTCTATAAGAGGGGGAGGATGTCACGACCCTATAGTTTATACACCTTCAGTTATTGATCAGAATATTAATTATGATCAAGTATTATGATCAGGTATTATGTTTATTGGTTATGACCTTGTTGACATAATTATCAGTTATGATTCTGATTTATTATTGTAACAATGATTATGACTTGGATGGTTATGCTTGTTTACACATGTCACGATATACTAATTTATTTATATCATGTTAGATATTCTATTTAGATTTAGAAATATTTTATTATTTGGATATTGATGCTTATTTAGATGTTGTTGATGTCCCTTTCGATGAATGCATAAATAGGTCAATGATCTAGGCTTGGTGGTAGGATCTTGTAGTCAATAATAATGGTAGAGAGATAGCTAATAAGTAGTTAAATGTGACTCCGACAAGTATAATGGGTTATAACTAAGTTCCTAAGCCACCGTTGGTCTTTTGAGTCTCTTTCATCCTTGTTGTTGGACTTCATGACCAAGATTTTTAATAATGTTATGATTTTACTTCTTTTCCAAATCAAATTGGTCTTGAGCAATCTTTTTATTGATTATCTTGTTTGACTATTTATGCCTTTGGCTGTAATTAGTTCTCGGTTGTCTTCTTTTGTGGGGATGTCCATAGCTCTTAGATTTTACTATTGATTTTTTTATTTACTAGGGCCATAAAATCATGGACCTCCACATAGGCCTTGATTTGACCTTCCACACATCTTAATCTTTATTAAAATAATTTTTAGGCCATAATGGCCAAGAGGGGTCATGGGCTTTTATTTAGCTTACACTATAACCTTGACCAAAAATTGAGCCTTGGATTATTAGGGCTCTTGATGGATTTTAGGGTTTAATATTCACTCAAGATGAGTAATCAATTAGCTTTCATGGGAAACCATGTAGTTTTGGTGTGTTGGTTATTGGAGAAAACCCTAGGGATAAATGGAAACCATGGGGAGTTATGGAGGCTCGAAATGATATGCAACAATTATAACTGGGCAAAGGAGATTTGTAGGGCATGGTGGTAGAAGAGGAGAATGGAGAAAAAATAGAAAAAATAGAGGATAAAAGTCCATTTATGTCACTCCTTTTTCCATGGTGGTTTGAAATTCTTCAAGCCCTTAGGAAATTATAAGGTCTGGTTATTAATCTTCCTTAACAACAGTCTGCAAGTCTACAAGTAAGTGGATTTAGATTTGTTTATACAAATCAATTGTGGTTTCTTTGATTTTTGTTTTATTGTGGATGGAGATCAACCCTTATATGAATAATGGTCATTTCAAACTAGTTAGGCCATATAAATCAAATTCCAAATTAGAAAAATGGGGGGTTTCCTTTTATGTTAAATAAAATGGTTTCTCCTCTTACATTGAACTTGTAGTTTTAATGGGAAAAATTGAATTTTGGTATTTTGTATTTACATTTTTTGTGGTTTTGTTTAATTGTGATGTTGTTGTTTTGGGCTTGACCCATAATACTTACATGACTAATTTGGTAATGGCTATGTGTATTTTCGGAGTTGGGAAAATAAAATGAATCTCTGGTGCATAAAAATTGATGGCAATGTGTAATATTTCATTTTACACCATTAATGAGTGTGACTTTGGATTTTGAATACACTTTGAGTTGGAGGTTTGACCATGTAGCCTTATTTAGAAATAATAATCAGATCTTGTATTTGGATTTTAATGCAAATTGGTTTAGCACTAGTTGGGCAATGCAAAAATTTGGGTTTTACTCTCAGTTTGACCCTCGCTATTATAATTATTCTGCTTAAATCTAATGGCACTTACTTATGAGTCTATTGGTCTAATCTCCCTATTTTATTTGGGCTTACATATCAATGATTCATGATCTAACATTTATTAGAATGTTACAATTATTGCATGATGCTGATTTTAGCATGGGCTATGTTTTTATTGATTAAAACATTCTAAGGTGATTGCATTCATTTTATATAAGAGTACTATAATCATTTTGATCTTGTAATGATACCCCTTATTCGAATTGTATTTTTATCTCTATTATTATGCCCTACATGGGGTTTGATCTTGGATAAATTTATTGATCTTAGTAGGACAATTTGGAGATTGTGTTGGCATTTTATTTGAGACTACGCATAGTTGATTATATGTTTTGGGGTCATATTTGTAAGGACTTATTGTTGGATATACTTTTCTTGATCCTGATATTTTGTCGATTATGCATTTCTAGTCTTAATAATGTTAATTATGTTGTATTACATTTTAAGACTATGGTCATTTGTTTATATGCTTGTGTCCATTTTTTTTGAGGATCTATAAGTTACTATGGGCTATACTTTATGAATTATACTTGGCTATAATTGGTCATTTTATAAATTATTGGTTGTACATTCTTGTTTTGTAATTTTTATTGAGCTACATTATCCTATAGATATTGATTTATATTTTATTGATTTAAATAACTTTAGTTTCATGCTAGAAATAGGGATGCACTATCAAATGGATTGAGTTATTACTAATTTTCATTTTGAGAAGCATTATTTAACTGATGAAAAAGTTTATCTAGGCTATTCTATATTCTTGAGTAATTTTTTAAGCAATGCAATACTAAATTTGATAGGTTCAAATTTGTTTTTAAATTATTCCCATGTATTTGAATCAAATGTGAGTGGGATATTCAGAATTTTGTTATGCTTATGCATGCTTTACCAAGTGGAACTCTTGTTATCAAGGGTAGTTTCCCCTCTTGGTGTTTGGCAAGAAACTATTATGTTTTTATTTTTGTTAAAATATGTTATTATCATTTTTTTTTTTTCTATTGTTGAGTCATGTCGGTGGCTTGAGATCCCTATTGTATGCTCACGATCTCTCATGTATACCCAGTTGTTGGAATCCACCATCCAACTGATGGATGGAGTGGTTAGGGACACCCTATGGATGGGCTCATTAGACAGGGCATGTCGGGTTTACTATTGTTGTTGAATAACTCTTTTATTATGACATTTAGATTATTCATGTTGTCATCTTAATTGTTGTTCATGGCCTATTGGAGTATAGCTCACTGATGGATGTTTCTTCAATCATTATTTCTTTGGCTAATTCTTATATCACTTCTTGTAAAAACAAAATGATTCATATCTAACATACTTAACAAGAATGGTGTCAAATGTTATTTCATTTATAGAAGTTGTGTGTTTTTGGTTGCTATACTTTATCTACCTTCCTTCTCATTATCATATTGCTAAATCACTACAACTTGTAATGTTATGATATATTGGATAACTAAGAATGTTAGCATATTAGATAATGAAATAAATGGTATGCTTATGAGAAATATTCAACTAATTTGTATCCTTCATTTGGTTATTGTTTCAATTATAATGTTTTAACAATTATTGACTCCCCTAGGATCTAGATAATTTATTTTGTGTGACATCATTGAATTTCTGATCATTATCCTATTCTGTTAGATGTAGAAATTGAGATTATGGTTTAATAGATATATCAATTTTTGTTAATCCATGTCTTGTTTTACATTAACATAATATGTATTATGTCGGGTGTGTCACTAACCTTTTTGAACACTATGTTTGCCTTGGGAGTATCACATGGTTTTGGAAATTGAATGTTATGCTACAACCAAGTATATAAACACTTGAGCTGAATTATATTCTTAAGAATATGAAGGCATGTTTATATGAGCTGGGAATTACTATTATGTTATATTGTAGTATGTAGGTTTTATTTTATTTTTGGTCATAAAACTTATGGTCCTAATTCTTTGAAACATAGATTTTATCGAAGATACAAACTATTATACATACTTACAAAAAATGCACCAAGCAAGTTCATTTTTAAGTGATGGAAACATGAGAACACAACCTATTTTTATATTTTTGTACATTCCTATTAGGGGGAAAATAATATGTTCATTTTATGTTTTAAATAATCTCTAGGTATTAGTTTTATATAGATAAATAGCTTGCCATACCTAATCTTTGGTATGAGATTTATCTCCTTGCAGTGCATTGACTTGTGTAATTCAACACATCTCTAGTTGATGGGTACAATTAATTCTAACCCCTTGCTAATGATATATAGTAGAATTTATTTTAACATTTTTTATTGAATTATTTGGGAAATTGATATACCTGCTACCATCTTATCATTAGCATTCATAATAGGTAAATGGTGGCTATTTTTATTTCAAGTTTTAAAGCTTTGGTTCATTTCTAATGCATAAAGAAATGAAATGAAGATGGCCAATTTTATTCATATAATGGGTATCTTAACTTGCTTGATCAACAGTTGGGCATAAAATAAATTACTTGTGTTTAGTTGTACTTATGGAATACACTGATAAAGTGATAATGAAACTGCACATATTTATGTATAAACTAGTTATTAAGGGTTGTGCAATTATTTCTATCATTATTGAATATTCCTTTACAAGCAGAGTTATGTGTGGATTTGTATCCTTGGTTATATAAAATTCTATGACTATTGTAATTAGCTACATTCTATAGTATATTACCTATAACTGTATCCTATAACATAACACATGTAGCTACATCCTAAAATGTAGCACTTGTAAATATATCCTACAGTCTAAAATTATAAAAGTGATGGAAGGGAAATATAGTTCCATAATTATAAGGTTAAAAATAAGTTATTCTTGATTAGGCAGTGCTATATTAATTGTCTACACTACTTTTATATTCACTTATATCATGAACTTGAGGAAGATGACATCTTGCATATTCAAGATGGTACTATGGGTCCTACACATAGTGCTAGTTTCACTCTGATAAAGCCATCTCTAATTTTTTGGTGGTTGTTTTATAAACTTTCTATGTTTGAGGTAGTGGGCCTAGATGTAATTGTCAAAGCTATGAAGAATTCTAGCACATTTCGGGGATACAATATTTTCTAGTAGTGTCAAAGATGCTAGGATTTTTGGTAGTGTATGGATTAACATAAGTTATATTAATGCCAGGATGGGGTAAAGTTTTGGTAGTACCAATATTTTTCAAAGTTTTGATAGTGCCAAGAAGGCTAAAAAATCCTATAGTATGTAGATAAGTGCATAAACTATACCTATCAAAAAACATACCACTAAAAAAATTAAAGGTCCACTAAGGATATCTAAAAACCTAGAAAAGGATTTTACCTTGGAGAACCTGATTGTATGCATTTACATGAAATCACTAAAACCCTCTAAAATTGTCCAAAATTGACTGTCATAAAATTATGTTATGTTTATAGCCAATCCTAATGTTTTGGCACCTTTTGAATCTAATGGCACTATTCATTTTGTGATTTGAGACTCTAGATGAATATTTTTCATGGATTTTCTTGATATCCCACAAAATCTATGAAAATGCCAAAAATCAAGAAAGTAAGCAAGAATGCATGAAAGAAAGATCACACCAAGCATTTCAAAAATGGTAAATAGGCCATTAGATCAGATCTCTTATACCATGTTAGACTATTGCAAGATCTCTAAACATCACAATTACAAAAAAACCTTATAATTAGGTGAGAGTAAGATTACCACAATACAAGTTATATCAAATGTATCAAAAGCTTCATTAGTTGGTTAGCTAAAAAGTACAAAGGAGGTACATTATATAGTGAGATATTAGGTCATTAAAAAGGTAACAACTCAACTTAAAATTATAAAACACATTAAATGTATTTACCCTAATGACCTTAACAACCCTAAGCAAGATGACTAATATCCATATAGGTAAAACCAAAAGTGGGAAAAACCTACACTAACAATTCTCATATGAAAAGTCATATAGATTAGATATTACGTTATTGGATTACTTGGTTGAACATACATTATACTTGGTGTGTTGTTTTTTAAATTGTACAAGAATTTAGTGGCTTAATGATAATCAAGCTAAGGAGAACACACAACCTATAATACATGTCCTATTTTTTTTAGGGTTTCAAGATGTTGCTTCCCTATTAGGGTTTCAAATGAGTTAAGTTTTCTAGAGATCTGCCTAGAAATTTTGAAAATTGAGTGATGTTTTTGAAGTCCTAAAGCTAAAAAACATGATAATTTAATTAGTGTTTGCATCTCTATCATTTACTAGGTCAGATCTCTTATTTTCTAAAAATACACCACTCTTTTGAAAGTGTTGGGATGATTTTTGAAACAATCTCTATTTACTACTATTTTTTCAATTCCCCCTCTCTCTTTATACCTTCTCTACATTATTTGATTTTGATAACTATCTCTAAATTTATACGAAATTAGATAATATCCGTAAACCTCATTATTTTAATTTTTTACATTAAATTATTATTTATAAAAATACCATTTTAAATATGATTAAACTTCTTTACAATATTTTATAAATAATGTGATGTAATTTGATGAAACAAAACTTATAAATTTATTATAAATAAAACATATACGAGACTATACACCAAAAAAGACGGTAGAGGACATGCCAACATCACATTAGGCCAAGCCTAGGAATCAAGAAAGCCCAAGGCCACCACAACAATGAACAAAAATTGGATCCATTTATCTATTCCACATACAAAAAATTACCTAAAATTTTGAGTTTTGTATTTTATGATTAATAGAGGGCTTATTCCAATTTAAAACATTTTAAATTTATTTGAATTTCTATAAAAATATTTATTTAGGTATTAAATTTATTTGAATTTACAAAAACATTAAATTTAATTTATTAAATAAAAATTAATACATTTATTTTACAACCAACAACGATGATTCTACAATTTGTCTAACCCTAAGAAGTGAATTAAAAATTAATTTTAATAAGTAAAGATTTAAATTTTTTTTTAAAGCTAACTATATAACTATACAATATATACTTTACCGTAACAAGTGAATAAAAATTTATTTGAATATATATATATATATATATATATATATATATATATATATATGTTAAATTATTATATAATGCAGGGCTGTATGCTCTGATACCAAATGATGAAACTGATCTTTACACAGCTCTGTAACCATCAACAAGCTTATACAGACCTATCTAGATCATTCATTCCTTGTAGCCCTATTTTCCCTATTTATTGGCCATAACTCGTTCTAGGTTAACTCAATCATGAAAGTAAAACAATTTATGGATACCCATTAAGCCCTTATATAACATATTGGAAAATCTCTTGAGGTTGCTTTGTACGGAATTGTACTTTCTTCTTTAGGCCCTGTTTCAATTAGCCCTCCTTTTGTGCAAAACGTCTTGTCCAAAGTGAAGTACGGACTTTCTAGTCAAACCAAACATCATTCCAGATACCCATTATATTCTTACAGGTGAATCAATCATTTTTTAGTGCACTTCTTTGGAGAAATTCACTTTTCCTATATTGGCCTATGCTCTTCATCTCACATACACCTAGGATCCACTTGGCAATTGTTCTTTTCTGTAATTATCCGTACTGTAGCACCTTGAAACCACTTCCAAAAGTTTTCTAACATCATCAAGGTTAAGATTACAAAGTTTCAAGAGTTTTCAAGCATTTAAACTCATTTTGAGGGTTTGATCCTAATTCAGGGTTTTCCCATGACTGTCACAGGCCAAGAGCATATAAATTGGGACTGGGAGTGTTTTATCTTGTTTCAAGGGTTCAAAAAAATTTCCTATGGTCTGTTTTACTACCCTACACCTTTTACAATCATCCTCAAGGTCATATCATCCTCCTATACCTTCCAATGCTTAGCATCTCAGTTGTTTTTTTTGACTGTATTTGTATGACAGTTAGCAGGGTTTTATAGTTTTCCTCTCAAACACATTGATCAATAGGTCTTAAAGATAATATACAGACATGTCAACATCTAGATGACCTTCCCATTCACATTCTCTATCAAAGATGAGCTTATCAATTCACTTACTATGCAAAATATGCAAATTTCTTATCATTGTTTATACACCGTCACCTACAGGCCTGAATTCCAACTATGGAGTTTTTGGACATTAAAGGGGTTTCTAACGCCTATTTATTCTTTATTTAGGTTTATAATTTCCTTATAGACCTATTTCCATACCATTTTCAACTCCATACAAACATTTTCACATTGGTTTTCCCTTGGACAGTGGGCTGTAAGTTAGGATGTTTGAATACCCTATTTAGGCCTGTTTAGGCTTTTTATGACATTCAAAGCTCTTTAAGACCTCTTCATCACATAAGACTAGTTTTAACTTACTCCCAACATAAAAACTAACCAATCTACATGTAGCTTTCTCAATGTTCTTATAGAAAAACCATCACACACATTCACACACAGGCCTGCCACCAGAATTCAATAAGAAACCATATATGAAACAAATAAATTCATTCTCTCATAGATCAATAGAAGACTTAGAATTTCAATACAAGATTCAGTTTCAATGTTCCATGGCTTTTCAAAGCCTTGTCTTCTCCTTCACACATTCTCTTGTCTTCAATCAAATTTGCTTCTTCTCTTTAACCTTATCATCTCTTGAGTGAGGTCCTTCCTCACTAATTCTCCTCTCTATTCTTCATTCTTTCTTCTTTCCCTTGAATGAGAGGAATTTTCCTCTCTATCCTTCTTCTCTTCTACGCCCCTCTCATCCTCTCTTCTCTTCTCCTTCTCTCTCCTTAATGAATTCTTCTTTTTTTTCTCTCTTTTCAAGAATCTCCCTTCTAACTTCTATGCCCAAATTGGGCTTAAGGCAAAACCAAATGTTGTTTGTAAGTTTTGACAATATTCTAAGGTTGAAAATAGTTTCAACCATTTCCCCTTGATTTCCTCAACAGCCTAACCATCATTTTTTTACCTTTTCACTTTCACTTTTTGATAATTACATTTACTCATAAGGTGAAAATTTGAAATCTACACAATTTGGAGGGAAAACCAAAATTTGAAATATCATTTGAATTTGCATGTTCAACTAGTCCTCCATGGTGCTATTGTAGATGCTCCTGCATCATTATAAGTGTATTTTTTTAATTTATTGCTAGGAATTAATATAGAAATTGATGTGGAACAATTTCACAGAATTGCAATAATAGATATAAACAGAGATGCATAAAGAACATAAATAAACATGCACAATAAGAAGACCAAATTTAATGTGGTTCACCCAATGTGGGATACATCCACCAAGAAACACTTGCTCAAATTTTATTACAAGCCACCAGAGTACAATCACTCTCAGATTTGTCTTCACAATTATAATGCACAAATATTATTTAGAGCTATGCTCAACAAACCCTCCTAAATTTTCACCTGAATTCACACATTCTATTCTTATTTTTCAAACGCTAGTTATCATAATGTACTACCTATAAAATATCCATCAATACATAATACATCAATAAAGCAGTATTACAAAACAATGGGTTCCAAATCCATGGGTAGAATCAACCCAAAACGGTTTCCCATTAAAAGGGTTTCAAATTATTTTTAGGGGTATTGCCCCCGAACCCCCATTTGTTGGGAGCTGCTGCCCTCAAACCCCCACTTGGGGGATACCGACCCCAAATCCCCACTTTTCAGGAATTGCCACCCTTGAACCCCTTCTCGAGGCTCAGCTCGGCCCCAAAGTCAATGTGAATACATATAGATTTTATAATACATTTAAAATGTATAGTATTTGAAAATAAATTGTAATTTAGAAATAGGCTCCACCATAAAATATGTTTTTTTGCTTTGATGAAGGAGAGAGGAGAGATGGAACATTTATGGTCTATGGGCTTTTAAGGTTTCCCCTACCTCTTTTCACACCACTGACCTATTTGATCCAAGCAGGAGCTATTAATAATGTATTTACTATGATGATTTAGGCTACCCATCCACCTTTTGGGTGGTTAATCACCTTCCCATATATTAAATGGATATCTCTACCCCTCATGTATCATTTGATGTAGGTACCACTAGTGGGAACCAAAGAAGCCATGGAACTGAAACAAACTCAAAAGTTTGTCTCGAAGGCTTACCATGAGGTATCAATTATAAATCTAATTCTCCTCTTCTAGATATGGTTCTAAATTTAGCAAAGTTTGATAAATCCTATCATTATTTTGAAATTTTTACCCTTGTTATTTACTTTTTGGGTCGAGTTCCTCCAAAGAGCCTTTTGAAACAATGGGTTCACAACCATTGGCAAGGCCATGGATTGAAACTAGGAAGAGTCCAAAACCTCACTAGGGGTTTATTCTTATTTTATTTCACAAACCATTAACAATGTATATCCATTATTAACTATGGCCCATGGTTTATTCGTAACACCCTAGCTATTTTTTTCCATTAGACTAGAGACTTCCAAGTCTAAAAATAAGCTAAGGTTAAAAGCCTAGTATGATTGGAGTTTATAGGCTTACCTCTACCTTTGTGAAACTTTATCAACCAATTTATCAAGTCTCTGGGCCACTTTATCCACCATGAGAAACCAAATTTCTATGCATCATGACCTAAGAGAATGGTCTATGTTGAAATTGACCTCACCAAAGATCTCAAAGAGTCCATCAACATTTAAGTGGGCAACAACTAGTTCTCTTAGTGTGTGATCTATATTAACCTTTTGAAATATTATTTGTTAGGTTGTGGAGCTAAAAGCTTCACTGATGCAAACATGGAGGAGGTTGCTGAGTGTCACAGTAACCGACGTCGGTTAGGCCAACTGACATCGGTCAAGAGTAGACAGGAAGCTGCTGACATCGGTCAGAAATCGGCCGATGTCGGTCATCTCCAGATAGACAAGGACCGATGTCAATTTTTTGTACATTCTAGAACTGTTAGTTACACGAACAATTAGTTTGATGAACGGCCAGTTTGCATGTAAAGACTAGTTTTAGTCTTGAGTCTGCGTTTCTAATTATTGTAATTAGGAAGTCTAATTATTGTTTGTATGGGATCTATTTAAGAGACCCATGGGGCTGTATTTTAAGATTGGAGAATCATAAGGACTTGGATAGGCAAGGACAAGGGTTCTTCTCGAGTGTAATATCTAAAGGGTCTACAAGTGTACAAGACCAGGTTGATCTGCAGGTTATGCAAGATCACGTAGAAGATCTACATGGTAAGTAAGGTCAGTTGATCTGCAGGTGTGTGTGTGTGCAAGGTCAAAGGAGATCTATGGGGTAGCAAGGTCAAAGGAGATCTACAACACAACAAGGATCAAGATCAGGGAGATCTTCTTGGAGTATGTGGTGTACTCGGTGGTGGTACTGGAAGTAGGCAACAACAGTTGAGTTGATTGTCACTTACTGGTTGGTGTATTGGCAGTATTGTTATTGACTGGTTGAAACAACAACTCTGTGTTTGAGTTGATTTTGTTTGTAATTGAGAGAGAGAGAGAAATCTTGAGGGAGAATTACTGGTATGCCCAAGAGGTGTGGGGAAGAGTGTGATTTATTCATTGTATTTCCTTCTAGAAGAGTGTTAATACAAGTTTGTATTGTCTCTCATATTCTGTGTTGTTTCTGAATTCTAGTTACATTTTACTTCTGGTTAAATTCTGTGTTTAGTTGCTTATACAAGGTAATCAATTGTGCTCTTAAGGAGTTGGATTCTAATAAGTGGTATCAGAGCTTGGTATTAGAGCTTTGTGCTATTCACGATCTTGATAAATTGGTATCAGAGCCTGGTTTGAAGCAGGTTAGTTTTTATTGATTACAGGTCACTCTCAAGGGTTTCTAATTGAGTGGGAGTAAAGCAATGGCAGAAGAAAGTACACTAAGAATGGAGGAATTCAATGGCAAGAATGATCAATTACTAAATTATGGAAAGAAAGAGCAGGCAAAGAAAGATTGTTGGATGGTAGAAGATCAACATGAAGGAAATAAAGAAGCAAATGATGCAGGGATTGTTGCATGGGTTGCTCTTATATGTTCCTTGGATAAAGTAGAATCTTGGGTTTTAGATTCTGTTGCCTCTTTCCATGCAACCCAAAATAGAGTATTTTTCCATGATTATGTCCATGGAGACTTTGGAAAGATTTATTTAGGGGTTGGTGAGCCTTGTCAAATTGTTGGCAAAGGGGAAGTACGACTAAAATTGTAGATTGGCAACACATGGGTGTTGAAGGAAGTCATGCATGTCCCAGTCCTGAAGAGGAGTCTAATTTCTATAGGAAAGTTGGGTGATGAGTGATGCACAGTAACTCTCACAGTGGAATCTTAGAAAGTTTCCAAGGGTGCACTTGAATTAGCATGTGGTAAGAAAGTAGGTACTCTTTATCTATCTACTTGTATTACTAATTCTCCTTCTGGTTTATCTACTTTAGATGTAGATGCAAAGATGTGGCTCTATAGGTTTGGTCACATGAATAAGAAGGGGATGCATGTTCTTAAGAGGAAGTCTGATGTCTTTGACAAACTTAAGAACTGTAAAGCCTTGGTTTTCATGGAGAAGATGATGGATAAAGATCAGCTCAAGGGGCTAAATTTTTTTGAGCAAGGCAGTTTGGACAGGGTTATGATCCAAAGTGAGCTCATAGGTAAAAGTCATCACTCACAGGAAAACACAGTTACTGACATTAATCAGGCAGGTACCGACATCGATCATGTGTAGACTAGAGTCAGTGGTGTCGGGCAGGTGGAGACCGACATCGGTCAGGGAACTGCCATTGGCAACCAAGTGGACACCAATGTTGGTCAAGGAACTGGTGTCAGTGATCAGGTGGAATCGACATCGGTCAGGTGCAGACCAGGGTCAATTAGAGAACATATTTTAGGTAGACAACAAGCTATCAAGGAGTCTCAAATGCCCATATGGAGGATTGAAAGGGTAAGTAAGCCTCAAATTTGTTATTCCCCTTCTTTATACTACTTGAACTTGTTGCTCACTAATGGTCAAGAACCAAGAAGTTTTGAAGAGGTAATGCAGGTAGAATCCAGGAAACAATGGGAGCATGGCATGAATGAGGAGATTGATTCCTTGGGAAAGAACCAAATGGGAGATTTGGTAGAGTTGCCAGTTGGGATGAAAGCACTGAAAGATGAATGGATTTGTAGGTTAAAGAAAGGACAGAATGGACACGTGAGATAGAAGGCCAGGGTATACGGTCTTGAGTAGGCTCTAGGACAGTCGTACAGGTTTGACAGGGGTATGACAAAGCATGGCTTTAGTCAATGTCAATGTAACCATTGTGTTTATTTTATTAGGTTGGATAATGGTTGCAACATTATCCTATTACTGTATGTGAATGATATGTTTGTTGCAGGTTCATACATGCAGGGATTTGCTGAACTAAAGGTAAAAGTAGCTCAGTGGTGTGCCAAGAAGGATTTAGGAGGAGCAAAAATCTTTGGCATGAGTATTTCTAGAGACAGGAAAAGTCACAGGTTGATGTTATCTCAGGATGATTATGTGAATAAGGTAGTGGAGAGGTTCAATATGCAAGATGTAGAACTGGTTAACACACCTATGGATGGACAATTCATAGAACAGTGTCCCAAATCACATGATGAGGTTGAGTACATGTGTACTAGACCTGATATTACCCAAGCAGTGGGAGTTGTCAGCAAGTTTGTGGCTACTCTAGGAAAAAAGCACTGGAAAGTAGTTCAGTGGATTCTCAAGTATCTGAGAGGGACCAACAGTAGGGATTTATGCTATGCAGGGTCAGGCACTTCTCTACATGGGTATGTAGATTTGGATGTGGCAGGTTACTTGGATGACAAGAGAAGTGCCATATGATATGTGGTGGTTGGTCTTCAAGATTGAACTTGAAGAGGGATACAAGCTAGGAAACAAAATTAGATGATGTATAGGTACAGGTACAGGTGCATCTATTTATCTCCAAGTTTGAGATTGTTAGGTTGTGGAGCTAAAAGCTTCACTGATGCAAACATGGAGGAGGTTGTTGAGTGTCATAGTAACCAATGTCAGTCAGGCCAACTGACGTTGGTTAGGAGTAAACAAGAAGCTACCGACATCGATTAGGAATCAGCTGATGTCGGTCATCTCCAGACAAACAGGGATTGACGTCGGTTGCTTGTGCATTCCAGAACTATTAGTACACAAATAATTAGTTTGATGAACGGCCAGTTTGCATGTAAAGACTAATTTTAGTCTTGAGTCTACGTTTCTAATTATTGTAACTAGGAAGTCTAATTATTATTTATATGGGATCTATTTAAGAGACCCATGGGGCTGTATTGTAAGATTAGAGAATCATAAGGACTTGGATAGGCAAGGACAATGGTTCTTCCCGAGTGTAAGATCTAAAGGGTCTGTAAGTGTGCAAGACTAGGTTGATCTACAGGTTATGCAAGATCAGGTAGAAGATCTACATGGTAAGTAAGGTCAATTGATCTGCAGGTGTGTGTGTGTGTGTGTGTGCAATGTCAAAGGAGATCTGTGGGGTAGTAAGGTCAAAGGAGATCTGCAACACAACAAGGAGCAAGATCAGGAAGATCTACTTGGAGTACGTGGTGTACTCGGTGGTGGTACTGGAAGTAGGCAACAATGGTTGAGTTGATTGTCACTTACTAGTTGGTGTACTGGCAGTATTGTTTCTGACTGGTTAAAACACCAACTCTGTGTTTGAGTTGATTTTATTTGTAATTGAGAGAGAGAGAACTCTTGAGGGAGAATTATTGGTATGCCCAAGAGGTGTGGGGAAGAGTGTGATTTATTCATTGTATTTCCTTCTAGAAGAGTGTTAATACAAGTTTGCATTGTCTCTCATATTCTGTGTTGTTTCTAAATTCTAATACATTTTAATTCTGGTTAAATTCCATGTTTAGTTGCTTATACAAGGTAATCAATTGTGCTCTTAAGGAGTTTGATTCTAACAAGTGGTATCAGAGCTTGGTATCAGAGCTTTGTGCTATTCATGATCCTGATATTATTTTAGGTGATAGGCTTCATAACACATAATTATAGAATGTCCTCTAATGTTCCCCACTCATTCAGTTCCTTAAGACAAAAGTGGTTTTTATAAAAAAACCCAATCCTCTAATCGGTGGATGATGGTTTCTAACAGGAAAAATACTATTACCTATGGCAATGTTAGACCTCAACAAATTGTCTATTGGTCCACAAGGGGGCCAAGTTACTTAAATCCTTATATAAAATCCCCAACCCCATCATAATTTAAACACCCACCTCTCATTTCCTTATCGCTATAGGCGGTCGCTCAGTTTGTGTCTTCCCCATCTCCCACTCCCATGACCCCTTTATCACAAACCCTTTTAGGGATGAATGATTCAGATTTAGACCTGGGGGTTATAACCCTCAACTACAAGGTTTTTACAAAATGATCATGTAGGCCCTCTCCCTCTACAAATCAAGATTATATGCCAGATAAAATAAATCCTTTCAAGTTGGGAGAATTTTCTCTTCTAGGCTAAGCTTTCAATAAGCTTGTAGCCCTCTCAGACCTCTCTAAGGGAAATGATATGAATTTAGTTATTTCCAAATGATAGTTTATTATTATAATGTTTGGGGACTCATTAATCTAACTTTTAATTATAAGGTTAGGAATAATTATCATCATTTTGTTCACATGAAATTTTTATGCATGCAAGAAGTCAAAATTTATGGCTTTTTTGATTCAATATGTAGCTCACACTATCTGTCTTAGGGCCCTTTATTAGGCAACCTATCATGAGTCTAGAAATGGGGGAGTTGTCACCTTAATAGCACCTAAATTTTATCAAAATATCATTTCTTGGGGTTTTGACCCCACCCATTAGATGGTCTGGACTCTTTTTGACTGATAATTGCATCATTAGCCTTGTCAATCTATATGCTTCAAATGATGTTGTGGATCACACCCTACTCTAGAGATGGTTGGCTAATTCCCTCCTAGATGTGCATTGGATTATTTTTGGTGACTTCAACATGATCAAATATTTATAATGCAAATAAGGTCACCTTCTCATGAGATGGTGTGTAGGAGAACAAGAAGCTTGTTTTTATATGTGAAACAAAGTTGGGGTCTTTGACCCAAATCATCACAGAAGGGGAGATTCAAATTTCCCATGGTTCACTTGGTCCAAATTACATCAAGGAGAAGATCAAGTCCTCAAATGTTTTGACCCTACCCTCCTTGCTAAGAAATATCTATTCTTCTTTGCTCCTATTCATGGGAAACCTATGTCTATCATTTTAGACTCTTTTTTGTTTGACCACCATCCCATCTATTTTTGCATAGAATGGACCTCCCCTCAGGATAAACCCAAGGGTTACTAGTTATACCTCAATGATCCATATCTCATGCATGAGAGAACTATGGAGAATATCACTAGGATTTGGAACCTGGCCCCCTAACCCACATGGTACACTAGTTAAATTGAGTGGTGGTATGATGATATAGCTTGCACCACTTCCTTCCTATGGATATAATGAAAACAAGTGTTTATTTTTAGGCACTGCATTCACAATCCTAAAACCATGAATACATTAGGGTTTTAAATGAATTTTAAGTTAAACCTTTAAATTCAATTTTTTAGACTCAGGCTATCATGTGGAGACACAACCTCTAGGTTGCAAAGGTTTATAAGGCTAGAAGATCCTAACTCCAAGCAAGGATGCATTAGTTGAAGGTAGGAGACAAAGTGACCAAGGAGTTTTTTCTCTCCTTCAGTTAAGACAAGTTACTAACAAAATCAAATCCATTAAAATTACTTTAAATGGGCTTACCAAAATCTTAAATATCATCCAAGCCTTTGTGCATCACTACCATGGTGTATTTATAGCATAACCTTCATCTCCTACTCATGAGGTTTCCCTCTCTCAATCCCTTATTGTGGTCCCTTGTAAACTATTAGAAGATTAGATGTTTACTTGTGATATAACTATAAGTGTTAACGACCTTAAGGAAGTTTTTATGTAGATGGCATTAGATAAAGCCCTATGTATTGATGACTTTCATTGTGAATTCTATCAAACCCTATGGGATACTATTAGACATGATCTTCATAGAGTTTAATATGAAGTGGTCCTAACCAATTATTTAGGTCACCTCATCAATTAGGGAAACATCAATTTCATCCCCAAGGTAATGGATCCTAAGGTAATTACCAACTAGAGACCCATCACTTTGTTTAATGTGTCCCAAAAAATCATAGCCAAAACATTGGCTCTCAGAATCAAGATCTTACTTCCCTTAATTATGTGAAGTGATAAAATTGGATTAATTCAACATAGATATATTTTGGACATTTTTATTGATGTATGGAATAAGATATAATATCTAACCATAAGGCTTTGTTCATCAAGATTGATTTTGAGAAAATTTATGACATGATTGAGTGGACTTTTATTATAACTATGTTATAGGCTCTAGGGTTTGTCCCCAGGTTTGTTCATATTGTCAATATGTTATTTCAACATGCTGGGGCCTACATCACCATCAATGGATACAAGTTTCAACACTTTGATCTCTACAAGTCCATCAAAGATTGTTTTCCCTGGCCCTTTCACTTTATGTGTTAGATGCTAAAGGTTTTAGTTATCTATTGGCCATTTATGCTTCCAAAAGGGATCTCACTACCTAGTTTAGACCACTAGTTAATTAATGGGAACTTTTTTAATGATTCATTCCTCACTCTATAGGAGGATGAAGGCATTATCAAGAATTCCATGAAATGTTTAGATATTTTTTGCCTTGCATTTGGGTCATCCAATGGCATAAAACCCAATGCTACCACCAATATTTATCAACCAAACCTCCTTGGATGGAGTGTTATATATGGAAATGGATTATTTTAGGGGTTCAATTCAAAATTTTAGACATTTTTTTTACTTTTAGATCATCTCCTAAAAAATTATTTCCCTATGTGGTTCAAATAGTGGAGAAAAAATCTCTTTATGGATCACTAAGCCTTTGACCTTGGCCATAAAGTTTCAAATTCTTTATAAGTTACTCACTAATACTCATGCTTAATATTCATCTTATTTGGCCCCTTTAAATTCTTCCTATATGAAGCTTGAAAAGCTTATCCAAAAAGATTTATGGGCTAATTCTGTAGGACATCACAACTTTCATTGAGTCTCTTGGGCCATCGATTGTCATCCTAAAGAAGCTAGAAAGTTGGGGCTTATTGACATTAAGATTCATGGAACCATTCTTAGGTTTAAATAGATCATCAAAAACTTGGAAGTTGATTAATCCCAAAAAAATTTACTTTGGCACTACATTTCTAAAGGTTACCCTCTTGACAAAAAAGCTTGGCAAGGCATATGATTTCACATTGTGCTTCTATTGTCAGTGTCTATCAAAGTAGGGACACATTTATAATGCAAAGTATTTGGAAGGTCTAGGAAAATATCAAACTTAAATTTATTTGGGTGGGGATGGGTTTAGAAGTAGTATTTCTCTAAACTCCCAGTCATTGTGGTGGTCTCCTCAGTTGACCTTCCACAATGTCCCTTTTTCCATGGTCCCCTAGATCAAAATATTGAGGTTATTTAAGAAAAGTATTCTCATGATTAGTGATCTATTTTTTAAGGTCTCTAGGGATTGGATTCCTTGAACTATGCTAAAGGCCAAATTTCATATTAATAAGGAAGATGAAAAATCCATTTCTAAATTATAAAGTTCCATACCTGATGAATACTTGCATAAGATTGGAGTTTCCTCTCTCATGACATGGTGGAAGGACTAGTCCTATCCTATGGCAATGCCATTCCATCAATATTTTCCTCATATATGTTATAATTTGTTATCCCCTCAACATATTGACATAGAGGCTCTTAACTACTGATGGTATCTCTAATCCCTCTATTGGTTTTAGACATAAAGATTTGATAATATTTGGGTGGCTTGTATTGAGCCCAAAAAGTTACACTTCCTTTGTCATATACTTTAACATGGTTTATCCATGGGAAATCGACTTGAGCAAATGGGGGTTGTAAATCCCATTTTCCTATCCTATCATCACCCAAAAACCATCAAGCATATCTTTTGGTTTTTCCCTCATGCCTAGTCAAGTCAGAGATGGCCTCATACCCTTTTCAAACCCTTCAAGCTTGAAATGTTCACTTAGAAAATGGTTCTCTTGGGGGAATCCACCATGTTACCTATAAGATAAAATATATTCTATCAAATTTTTCATATTAATATTTTGTTTCATATTTGGAAATATAGAAATCAAACATATTTTAATAATGAGATATGGAAAAACATTTTTCAATAACTAATAAAATTGTTGTGATTGCTAATGTTACCATTCAAATTTAGAGTCAAATAGACAAGGTACGTATCAAGCTTCATCATCTACATCTCTGCCTAGACCATTGGGTGAATTCTCCTTATGTAGTTAGCCATGAGCCACTCAATCCCCTACCTCGTCACTCTCCCCTGGGATCATAGGCATGGGGGGAGGCACTATCACTCTTGCATCCATAAATATCAAAGTTAAAGGATTTCATCTCCTTAATCTCACTATTCATATAATTTGAGAGGATCTAATAGAGGTATATACAGTGGTGGTCAGGAGGGGTGGATTCCCCCTCCATAGGACAAGTTCCCATGGCTAGAGCTGGCCATCTCTCCTCCTCGCTAGGATTCACAGATGTAACATGATACTGAAACTAATCAACAAGTTAATGGTTGGGACTCCCTCCCTATGGATGAATATCCCATAGCCTAAGATGGCTAGGGAGGGAAGCCTTAGGACTCTCTACCTCCACCTCCTCCTTTGAAAGCCATGTTTGTAGCTATTACTTAGTGTGTTCCTTGTTGTTTGTGTTATTTCATTATCTTTTTTTTTATTGATGTGCACTCGAGATAATTTAACTATAAATTTTGGCTAGGTTATGGCCTATTATTTTGGACTTTGATTTCTCTTGATGCTCTCTTACCTCAATTTGACATTCGGGGTGTGACTTTTACACCCATTTATTTTTATGACTAGAGTTATACTATAGGTTTTTTTTTTAAAAATTAAAAGAAGTGCCTTTTTCAGTCAATTTTTTAAATAAAATATATAATAAATTTAAAAAATAATTTGATTAATTATTAAAATAAAAAATTATTTGTCAAATTAATATAAGTGTAATATTTTAATTTATAAAATATATTATAGATTAAAAAAATATATTATAGATTTAAAAAATAATTTAATTAATTATAAATAAATTAAACATTTACTTGTCAATTTATATAAGTATATATTTTTTAATTTATAAAACATTTTATAAATTCATTATGGATGGACATTTTAATATAAATTATAATTTTAATAATTAATTAAATTTACAAGTAAATTTTTATTTATTTATAATTATTATTTTTTAGCTATAAAATATTTTATGAATTCAATATGGATGGACATTTTAATATAAATTATACATTTTAATAATGGATTTATTAAATCAATTTTTTTTAGAATAACTATGTATCTATTTTTGACCTTGACGTGTGAGATCACCAACCATGATTCACTGTCAAAGAAAGACTTAATATGATGATGGATTATGGTCGGTCATCCCAAACATTGAGGTAATAAAAAATAACACAATTATTCCAAAACATTTTAATTTATTTTTATGGATTGTGAAAGCATAAAATATTTGATCAACTATTTAATGTGATCGTAAATATTAATAGACAAATAAAATGTTATATATATATATATATCCCTATTTTATGGATTGTGAAAGTCTAAATTCATTGATCTTAAAATATTAAATGTGAATTTAGGGAGCATATAATTACCATACCAAACCTTAAAAATATGTCAACACATATCCTCAATAGTCAAACTACTCACACCAAGCTTCTAGAAATTCCTAACACTATCAACTAAGTGTAACCAACATGTACAAACTTGTGTGGCTAGTCATGGGGCCCACCATCCCTTCAACTATGTTGACAAGTCATCAATAGTTACCATCTACCTATTTTCAAGTCTGAATTCATTAATCTTAAAATATTAAATGTGAATTTAGGGAGCATATAATTACCATACCAAACCTTAAAAATATGTCAACACATATCCTCAATAGTCAAACTACCAACACCAAGCTTCTTGAAATTCCTAACACTATCAACTAAGTGTAACCAACATGTACAAACTTGTGTGGCTAGTCATGGGCCCCACCATCCCTTCAACTATGTTGACAAGTCATCAATAGTTACCATGTACCTATTTTCCATTAACAAAGATCCTAATATGACAAACATGTTGATAACATGGCATGATTTTGAATTAAACATATTAAAATTAAAGACATTTATGATTTTATGTACATTGTATATCATGTAGCTTATCAAACAATGTATATATATCATGTAATTTATTATGATTTTGTTATCAAGTAATTACAAATATCTATATACTCCATGTTTCAACCATAGTTATCTAAATGTTGGTTATCTATGAACTCCATAGATATCAAATTAGGTTTTGGATTTTCAATCCTATTTTATCCAATTCTAAGTTCTATAATTTTGATATCAAATAGGGATTTTAGGGTTATTTATGATTTTGTAACTTGTGCTTTGGAATGACAATTTATATGCTTATTTATTTATAATGGATATTAATAATACTAAGACTTGGTTCAAGTGACAAAGGTGTATTTGAGATATGATCTACAATTGAATTGCTTAACAAAATGCCTCATAGAGACGTTTGTTGTGGTTTTTAATTCTTGGCATTTCAAGTCATCTCTCACAATGAAATTACTTAGCTTTAGTGGGTTTGAGAAATTTATTGAGTTTTTTAGTTATATCTACCTAAAAAAAATTGTTTTGAGTTGTTGAAGTGGGTATGAAATTAATATTTTACTAAATTTTGGTTGTGGTTTTTAATTCCTCACATTTCAAGCCATCACTATGGTTTGCATTTATTGTAATTATTTCAGCACTAGTAATGACTTTCTCAAATAAACTTTTGGTATGGATATATGGGCGATTTTTTATATAGGATGACAAGTTTACTTATGTTGAGGGCTCTCTATATTTCAGTAAATGAGTCCTAAAGATTCAAATTTTTACTTTATAATATTTCTTTTAATTTGATTCCAATTCAAAATGGGTAGTCTTTCGATTTGATTCCAATCTCATTTGCTGCGTATATTCAACTAACAGATAAAGAGATATAGTGTGGTGACAATAAAAATAAGGGAGATAACACAAGTTTTAATGAATAATAGATGAAAAAATTGAAACCAAAAACAAATATCAGGAGACAACAAAGGATGGATAGCATGTGTTCTATTTTCTCAAACATAAAAATGGGTCACCAATATGTATTAGTGGGAGAAATGTGCTTGTGACATGGAACAAAGGTCAAAACATGAAACTTAATTGAGCCTAATGATGTGGAACTAGGACAACTAAAAATGGAGTATGAATGATGAGAGGCATTAAAAAGGTTTCATTAAGAGGGTCAATAAAAAGTTTGAAAAAAACTATTGATGTTAACACACACTAAGTTTGTGTGTTGGTTAAGATCTCCAAACATGGTCTAACTCGAATCTGCCTAATCTCTTTCTACCCTTATCAACTTGATTTAATGACTTTATAATCACACATGTAATGTAATCAAATGTTGAGTGTGTGGACAAAGTATTCTAATGAATCTACATTAGTTGATTAACCAACTTTACACACCTTTAACTATAAATACGAGACACTCAAAATGAAAACCTTCAATCTATATTTTGTGTTGAATAAAGAGTCACCTCATATTATTATTTAATAGTCATGATAAACTTATTTTTCCTTCAAAATGGGGAAATGACGTATTTTTATTTCTCATGTAGAACTGGAAGACATTAGTCCTCACCTTATTTCACCCTTTAAGATTGGCTCATTGTTTAAACTTTCCTAGTGGTATGTATAAAAATATCAAATTTCTTCAAAATTTATAAAGTGTTAGCATGATTTAATTATTTTATACTTTGTAGAGTTGTGTTGGTTCCCATAACTTAGTTTCATGCATTAAAAAATGTTTTTCAGCCTTCCCATATCAAATTCTATTCATAACAAACCACCTTGGTAAGCTTCCTTGTCTAAAAAATAACCATAATATTCGTAAAGTCATTGGGTATGTATCAAGATAAATAAATAAATAACATGCTACATAAGACAATGATTAAAGAGATGTTTCATTGAATGACATGTATATTTCCATATTTGCTAGTAATTTTTATTAAGGAGTAGGTAAAGGCATGGAAAATGGTGGTGGACACCATTCATAACAAGTGCAACATCATTTTATTCTAACTCTGGTACATCAATAGGAAATCCCACATACGTTTCAGAATTTGAGAAATCTATCAAACTTTATTAGGCTAGGTTCAAAAACTTGATCAATCCATTAGACAACCCAATTCACTTTATATTAAGACTAAATTGGTATGATTGGCACAATGTAGGTCTCATTGGTAATCAACACACACTCAACTACTCTTTTATTTTGATTTTACATATGATTAGGTACCTTATAAGCTAAGAGTGACATAAAAATACCATATCTATGTGACCAAGGAAAATGCAGATAATATTGGGTACATTTTTTTTATGATCACCCCAACTCACTTCAAATCTAGGCCAAAGTGGTGTAATTGGGGTAACATAGGCTTCATTGTTGACTTGTGCACAACCAACTACCCCTTTTTGTTGACTTTAATTTTGATTAGGTACTTTATAGTACAAAAGAGACAAAGCAATGCTACATCCACTTGTAACCATGGAAAATAGTGATAATTTACATCACATTTGTGCATGATCACCCTAATTCACTTCAAATTTATGTTAAAAAGGTGTGAATGGGTTAACACTAGTTTCATTTTGTGTGTACAGGTCACCAATTCAATTTATATTTCATAAATCACACCACTTTAGAATAAATTCAAATTAAAATGGGTTGATTATACACAAATATGCCCCACATTATTCTCATTTTTCATCTCACATGTGGATATGGTGTTTATGACATAGTTTTGGAATAAAAAGGACCAAATCCTGAGTGAAATTTACATAAAGGGGTAGTTGGGTGTGTATGGGTCATGAATGCAACTTAAGTTTCCCCAATCACACCACTTTATCCTAATTTTAAGTGAATTGAGGTAATCATACACAAATGTGTCCAAACTATCCATATTTGCACTAGTTGTAAGTGGATACAATGTTTGTTTTTTTTGTTTTTCCCTGTAAGTGGCATAATGTAACATCCCATTTTCCCATGCCAGGATTTAAGGAACTTGTTAGTGATTAACACTAAAAAACATAAACTAATGATTTTTAGTTTCTATGAAATTAGGGATTGATATATTGATATGATTTATATGTTTCAGTTCATTATTTTTATCATGATTTTTAATATAATTATGTGGAATAATTGTTAGTATCATGATTTTATTGTCATATGATTTTTTTAAATCATGAATTAGATAATTGTCACGTGTACAACCCTCGTTATAAGGGAAAACATCATTAGAGAGGAACTAGATATGAACTATGGACAATAGAGAGGGAATCCCATAAGATAAAGATGTAATATTGACAAATAAATACCAATACCATCACTTGCATTCATGTAAGTTGCATGATTATCTTGTTTGATGATTTCTTGGTTTACCTAGTATTGATTTCATCTTTTAGATTTGACTATTATAAATGATGCATTTACCATAAGGTTATTAGTAGTTGTAACAATGGGATATGATAACATGAGTACTTGTTTTCTCTATGCATCATGCCTTGGATGCTTATTGTAGGTGGATATCAACACGTATATGTCATAGGTTCATATAGATAGGCCAGTTGGGGTCATTACCATTTTGTTTGACCTTCCTTTGGTACGTTAACAATGTCTAAGAAAACAAGTCAAAGTATATGTGCCAAAAACATATTTATATTAGAGATTAATAATAATCAAGGGGTCACACTCTAGTGTCATGTCTAGGAAGACGTTCATGATGTTTTAAACCATAAAAAAATTATTTTGAGAGGTTAATTTAAAATTTATGTTGAAAAACACTAAAAGTTTGAAAGCTTGATCTACAACATTTTTTAACTCATGTTTATCAAAAGCTAATTTTAATTTTAATTTCAAGATCTAATTTTGAAAATAAAAAAATTCAAAGATAGGAGAGAGTTGATGGAGGAGAGAGGAGAGTATAAAACACTTATAGTTTGTAGGCTTTAAGGGTTTCCCCTAACTTTCATCACACTGTTGATCTATCTGATATAGGTGAGAATTATTAAAAGTGTATTTAATGCACTGAGTCAAGCTACCCATCTTCCCCTTGGGTGATTAGTTACCTTCCCCTATATTAAATGGTTTCTACCAATGTTCTTACATTATTTGTTGTAGGTACCACTGGTGGGAAACAAAATAGCCATGGTACCGAAACAAGATCTAAAGTTTGTCCTAAAAGTTTACCATGAGGTATTGATTCTAACAGTAAGACTCCTCTTATAGATGTAGCTCTAGACCTTCCAAAGTTTGATAAAGCTTTTAATTATTTTAAAATTTTTACCCTTGTTGCTTATTTTATGCATCGAGTTCCTTTGGAGAGCCTTCTAAAGCAATGTGTTCACAACCATTAGCAAGGCCATGGGGTGAAATTGGAAGGAGTCCAAAACCTCACCATGGGTTTCTTCCTATTTTGTTTCATAAAACTTGAACACTGTAGATCCATTCCTAGTTATTTTTTTGATTGGATAAGAGACTTTTGAGTCTCTAAATAAGTGAAGCTTAAAATCCTAGTTTGGGTAGAGTTTCTAAGCTTACATTTGCCTCTATGGAATTTTGTTGACCAACTTATCAATCCTTTAGTATTTTTCATCTGCCATGAGTATCCAAAGTTTTATGTATCCCAACCCTAGAGAAGGGTTTGTGTTGAAATTGACCTAGCCAAGGATCTTAAAGAATCCATTGATATTCAAGTTGTAAAAAACCATTTCTCTTAGTGTGTCCTCTTAATTAACCTTTTGAAAAATTCATTTAGGTGTCAATATTTAAACCACATGATTAAGGAATGTCCCCTAATGGTACCCACCCTTGCGGTCTCTCAAGATAAAAGTGGGTCTTAGACAAAACCTCCATCATCTGATGGGTAGACCAGGATGTCCAACAGGAAGAATACCACTACCTGTAGCAATAATAAACCTCGAATAACTATATCCCATCCCTTAAGAGGTCCAAATTCCTTAGTCTATTTTGGTAAATCCTTTACACGACGTCAAGTTAAACCCTCACCTCCCATATCTTGGTTGCCATAGGTAGTAGCTCAGTTTATGTCTTCACCATCACCCATCCTTATGACTCCTTTATCATAACCCCTTTTAGAGGTAAATGATTTAGATTCAGATCTGGGGATTATAACCCTCAACTACAAGGCTATCATGCATCACTCACTTAATCCCTCTCCCTCTATAGATGGGTATTATGTGCCACGTAAAAGTCATCCTTTCAAGATAGGAGAGTTTTCCCTTCTAGGCTCAAATTTCAATCATTTTGTAGCCCTTTTAGACCTATCTGAGGGAAATGATATGATTTTAATTGTTTCCTAATGATAATTTATTCTTAGAATGTTTAAGGACTCACTAATTTAACTCGTAATTATACTATAAAAAATAATTATCATCATTTTGTTCACATGAAAATTATTTACATGTAAGAAGTCAAAATTTTTGGCTTTTTTCTTCATTCTATAACTCACACTATCTGTCCTGGGGCCATCTGTTAGGCCACCTATCATGAGTCTATACTAGGGGGGTAGTTGTCAACCTACTGACACCTGACTTGGGTCAAAATATCATTTCTTTGGGTTTCAAACCCACCCATTAGGTGGTCTGGACACTTTTTGACTTTGATAATCACATAATTAGCCTTGTCAATATTTATGCATCTAATGATGTTTTGGAGCACACCCTACTCTAGAGATGGTTATTTGATTCCCTCCCATATTCACATTATATTTTGTGTGGTGACTTTAACATGCTTGAATTTGTGGAAGATAAGGAAGGTTGCCTTACCATGAGATGGTGTGTAGGAGAATGGGATCTTGGTTTCACCTATGAAACAAACATGGGGTCTTTGACCCAAGTCATCATAGATGAGGTGATTCTAACTCCTCATGGTTCACCTGGTCCAATTTTCATTAGGGTAAATATTAGGTCCTTAAATGCCTTGATCCTACCCACTTGGCTGATCAAGACAATTTATTATTCATTCCCACAATGGATGACATGTGGCTATCATTCGAGACACTTTATTGTTTAACCACCACCCTATCTACTTTCACATACATTAGAATTATCCTCAGGTGAAACCCAAGAGTTCCCAGTTCTACCTCAACACTACCAACCTAAAGCATGAGAGGATTCTGGAACATATCACTAGGATTTAGAATTTGGCCCCTAGGCCCATAACAGACACTAGTTGGATTGAGTGATGGTCTAGTCCTATAACCCACACCACCTATTTCTTGCATATTTATGGTAAACAAGTGGTTATATTCATGCATGGCATTCAAAATGCTACAAACCATGAATACCTTAGGGTTTTATAGAACTTAGAAGATACACCTTTGAACTCTCATATTATAGACTAAAATTTCCATGTGGAGGTACAAGCTCCAAGTTATAGAGACTTAGAAGGCCAAAAGAGCTCAAATTCAAGCAAGGATGCATTGGTTGAAGGTAGGAGACAAAGTAACCAAGGAATTTTTTTTCTCTACTTTAGTCAAGGCAAGCTATAGACAAAATCAAATCCATTAGAAGTGATTTATATAGGATTACTAGGCTTTTAGATATCCTCCAAGCCTTTGTCCAATACTACCATGGTGTATTTATGGTTTAAACTTTGTCACCTACTCATGATGTTATGCTCTCCCAATGACTTGATGTGGTCCCCTATAAGCTCTTGAAAATTCAAAGAGTTACTTGTGATAGACCTCTCAATGTAATTACCGTAAAGAACCTATTATGTAGATGACCCCTGATAACTCCTTAGTCATTGATGGATTTCCCTATTAATTCTATGAAACCCTATAGGACATGGTTGGACCTAATCTCCATAGATTTTATTTTGAAGTGGTCTTGACCAATTTCTTAGGACACCTCATCAATTATGGAAACACCAATTTCATCCCTAAGGTAGATAATCATAAGTTAATTACCAATTGGAGACCCATCACTCTACTTAATGTATCCTAAAAAATCATAGCCAAAGCTTTAGCTCTCAGAATTAAGACTTACTTCCCTTAATTATGAAAATTGATAAAACTAGGTTCATTTAACATATGTATATTCTATACAATGTTATTATTATTTTAGAGGGTATGGAATGGGTTAGAATCTCCAATCAGAAGGCCTTGTTCATCAAGATTGACTTTGAGAAATCCCATGAACATATTTAATGGCCTTTTATTATATCCATGTTACAGGTGTTAGGGTTTGGACCCATGTTTTTTCATACTATCAATATGATTTTTTAGGATGTTAGGGCCTGTATCACTATCAATGGCTCTTAGTCCAAACCTTTTGAGCTCCACAAGTCCATCAAATAGGGGTCCCCCTAGCCCTTTCACTTTATGTGTTAGCTGCTAAAGGTTTTAGCTATCTTTCAGCCAATTATGCCTCTAAAGGGCTAGTAAAAGAGATATATCTACCATATTCTAACCACTAATTATTCAATGGTCACTTTAATGATGACTCCTTTATCACCCTATAAGAGGATGAAGTCTATATCAAGAATGCCATAGAATGTTTAGATATTTTTTACCTTGCCTCTAGGTTAGCTATCCAGTGGTATAAGACCTAGTGGTAATGCCAATCTTTGTCACCCAAACCTCCTTGGATAGAGGGATATATGTGGAAAAGGATCCTTTCAGGGGTCAAGTTTAAATTTATAGGCATTCCTTTTTCTTTCAAAGCCTCTCCTGTAGAGTTGTGGTTCTATGTGGTGTGGATAAAAAATCTCTTTTTGAATCACTAAGCCTTTGACCTTGGCCCACTGATACTAATTTATACTAATCTTCTTATTGGGTGCATTCTAATGCCTCCTATGCAAAGCTTGAGAAGATGCTAAGAGATTTTTTATGGGCTAACTTGAAGGCCACTAGGGTTTTCATTTGGTCTCTTGGGCCATTTGTTGATGCCCTAAATAAGATAGTGGGTTGGGAATTATTGACATAAAGCTTCAAGGAACCGCTCTTGGGGCCAAATGGGTCATTTGAAACTTGAAAAAAAAAATTACAAAAATTCATTTCTCAAGGATACCCTTTCAATAAAAATCTTGGGAAGGCATAGGCTTTCACATTATTCTTATTTCACCAGTGGCTATCAAATTAGGGGGCACATTTATCATGCAGAGTATCTGGAAGGCCTAGGAAAATCTCAAACCTCACCTTATTTGGGTGGGATATGGGTTTATAAGTAGTCTTTCTATAAAATCATAGTTATTATAGTGGTCTCCTCAACTGACCTTTCGTAAATCCCCTTTGCCATGGTCCCCTGTATCAAACTTTTAAGGTTCTTTAAGAAGGGTATTATCACGATTGGTGATTTTTTTGTAAAGTCCCTATGGATTGGATTCCTTAGTCTATGTTAAAGGAAAACTTATAGCTTAATAATGAAGATGTAGAATCCATTTATAAATTTCAAAGTTCAATACCTAATGAGTTTTTACACAATATTAGAGTTTCTTCTCTCATGTCATGGTGGAAGGACTAGTCTTGGTTTACATCCATGCCATTATGCATTTATACTCCTTGACTAGGATACAATTTATTAGCCCCTCAACACATTAACACATAGGTTATTAATCACCAATGGTCTCTCCAATCCCTTCATAAAATTTGGGCTACGAGGTTTGATCACATTTGGGTGGATTCTATTGAACCCACTTTCCTGACTTATCAACACCCAAAAACCATCAAGCACCTCTTTTAGTTTTTCCCACATGCTCATTCAGCCTAGAATGGATTCATACCCTTTAGGCCTAAGATGTTCACTTAGAAAATGGATTTTTTGGGGACTCTTACCATTTTACCTATAAGATACAATAGATTCTAGCAATTTTTTTATACTAATATTTTATTTTAGATTTGGAAATCTAGAAATCAAGCATTTTTTAATAATGAGATTCTAGAAAAGTATATTATATAACTAATAGAGTTGTAATTGATAATGTTACTCTCCAAATTCATATTCAAATGGACAAGGTCTGACTAGAGCTTCATCATTTGTAGGTTCTTCTATACCACTAGGGTAATGCTCCTTATGTAGTCATCTATGATCCATATAATCCCTCACCTCACCACTCTCATCCTAGGGGTCATGGGCATGAGGGGAGGCATACCCTCTCTTGTTATCATAGGTCTCAAAGTTGGAGGAGATCTTATCCTCTCTCTTTCTATCCATCTCCTCTAAGAGGATTTGACAAAGATAGAGATAATGGTGGTGGGGGGGGGGGGGTAGATACCTCCTCATATAGATAAGTTCCCATGTCTGAAGCTAGTAATCTCTCCCTCCTACTAGAATTTGTAGAGTGATTCTAAAACTAACCATCAAGTTGATGGTTGGGACCCCTTCCCTGTGGATAAAGATCCCCTAGCTTAGGATGGCTGGGGAGGGAAGGCTCAAAACCCTCTACCTTTGCCTCTTCCTTTGGTTAACATGTTTGTAGTAGCTACCTAGTTTATTACTTGATGTTTGTAATGCTATTTTATTTGTTTTTGGTTGTGATGCACTTCAGTTAATTTAAATATGGTTATCAGCCACCTATAGCTAGTTATTTTGGACTTTAGTTTCTCTCAAGGATTTTTATAACTTGATATGGTATTCGAGGTATGACTTTTCCACCCATTTTTTTGTATGACTAGCATTGTGCTATTAATTTTTATTTTAAATTAATATAAAAGTTATTTTTAATTTAAAAAAAGTGAAATAAATGAATTTGTTGAGAACTTCACCACTTTAGGGGAATAAAAGATATGGTCATTTTATGAAGAGGTGGCTTTACTTGAGATCAGGTTATTTTCCCTTATCATTGAGTGAGATTATTACATTCATGTTGAGTATACAGTTATAAATCTAGTTGTTTTTTCAATAGCTAGAAATGGCATTTCAAAAATTTTGAATTTAGTTTAAATACTTTAGTAATAAATTTATTCTTTTTAATTATATTCATATGATGGATGTGGCATTCCATTATGTAGTAAGGGAGACACAAAGCTCTTTTCACTTAGTTTCTTTGGTTGTACAAAGCTCAATGTGAGGTGGCATTGATGTTAGTATATAGTTATAGGTTGTACTTACAATTGAGCAAATATCATATAATCAATTTTTATTTTTATCTTGACATTTGGCTCCTTAGTTCATGATTTACTCATGCAAGTGTTATTAGAGCATAGTGACATGGGTGCTCAGATAGCATGTAAAATATGAATTTTGGTCAAAATCCATTAAAGCTTTATTAAACATTAGTTTGAAGGATTTCACCTATTTTCCTTGTTAGTATTAAATCAATAATTAAGATTTTAATGAGATATTATGGAGGTCTGAGGTGAGCTCATTTGGTCCTTAGCAATCCCTAGTATAAATATAAAATAAACATTTAAGTATACATATAAACTTATACTTTAAGTTAAATTTTATATTTACAATTTTAATATGTTTAAGTTTGGTTTGGGATCTTTAGGAGTTATAATTCAAATTCTAGATTTTGGAGGATTCTATCATACTTTAGACTTAGTCACTTTTCAAGGTTAAATATTTCATAAAGATATCATTGTAGATATGAACATTATGTGAAGGGATGTATGTATGATAAAATAATATGAATATATAATATCGATAAAATACCTAAAATAAATATATGTAATACTTAAAGGTATTTTAGAAAAAAATGTATATTCCATATTTTGTAATAGCAGATGGTCACATCTTGTGGACCCTTTATCTATCATGGTATAATATATAAATATAATGATTTATAATACATTTTTAATTTTCCCAAATCTTGAGAGATTTTTTTTTAAAATTTTGAAGTGCATATGGCAGTTTCCAAAAGTGGTAGTGTAAACCTAGATGTTATAATTAAGCCCCCTTGTGAAATTAAGTTATAATTGGTTATTACTTGGTCTAATATGAAAAGAGTTTACTCTTCCTCATTATTATTTGACTAGTGGTTATATATAGGGGGTGCATCTATCATTGTATATTGACCATGGGTTAAGGTTTATTTTGATGTAAGTTAAATTAATAAGCCATAAAAACATATAATTGAATATTTACATTACTCCATAAAGTATCTTGACTCTATTTTATGGATTATTGAAAAGACATATAGCAATGGGATTTTTTAAATGAGTATAATGGTTATTATTATATGTCCTCTGAATAATCAGTTCTCAATAGGTTATATTAACTTATAAATCTATCTGAGGTATCAAGGCATTTTAAATAATTAGTTCACCAATATGTTAGATTAGCTTATGATTATTTGAAATACCTTGAGCCCTCGAATACATTAATCTATAAAAATAGACCAGTAAAATGGGGAGCTATCACTAAGATGATAAAATTCTCTATTATTTATTTAAGGAAATTGACATATTATTTGATGCCTTGGATGGTTCTATTTTTAGAAACATAACTAAACTATAACATGCAAAAATACATTAGGGTTTGTAGTGTAATTTATAATGGTCTAAATAAATGTTAAGGTGGAATAGAACTTGGTTGTAAACCCAATACTTTGACACATATTTTGATAATTTAATATTAATAAATTCTTGGATAAAAATTGACTAGGAAAACTATTATTCATTTAATGCATGATTTATATTCACTAAGTAGTCTTGGATATGATCCTTATATTTTGTGATTATCTCATCACAAACCTTTTAACCTAAATTTTGGATTAATGGAAAATGTCCATATAGATACTTTGTGATAATGATTCTCTTAAGAGGTATGAGACACTTTCGAGTTGTGTTATCATTTGTATACACATATGGATGAAAGGACTATTAGATTGATTTTTACTAAAGACCTTATATAATTATGAGATTTTCTTAGTATAACATAGATGTATGTACATGATGTTTCGATGTGTGAATTTTCAAGACTTTTGTTTGGAAACATATTAAATTTTATGTGGGTGATTTTATCATTTTTAATTAGGTATTTTGTGTTAACACTTCACATAAGTGGTATGGGACACTTACAAAACATGTTGTCACTCATACACCCTATTTATAATTGATGCTAAACATGAAAGAAACCTAAGAATCATATTAATTAAAAATAATTGTGATATAAGTGGTATAATATTATACATCTAAACTTTAGGATGCTGAGTTAACCTTGGGAATGGAAATCAAGGTTGGATATTATTAAACTCAGAAAAGGGACATTAAGACTTAGATCACCTATTGCATCATGTTTTTGCTTGATGAATGATTATTAGTCTTGATCATCATTGTTGTATTGTAAATTGTTAATGTCATTGAATATCCATTAATAAATCATAATATTTATAGCAGGTCCATCTATTTGTACTATGAGGAATAGTAGGCTAAATCTATTCCAACTATGGGAAGTAATTTGTTAAACAAATTCAAATAAGAGAAGTAGTTTTCTAAACCTATTTCACTATTTGGAGTATTACATCAAACCTATTCTAATGCATAGAACAATATGTTAAACTACTACTACCATTTGGGATTCTCTCTTCCTATTTATCATTTGTATCTATCACCTTCATAGAAGGGACATGCCACTCTCAGTGAACGAGAAGAATGTGTGTAATTTGAAAGGCTCCATGGTCAGAGGGCAATCCCTCCAATGATTTTCTCCCTCTTCTAGTTATCTTCTAGTCTTAAATGATAATGAAGGACTGCATAACTCTAGCATTTTAAAGGATCTTCCACACATTTTAAATAGACAACTATACTATGGAGTGTATTGATCATGAGATTATACTAATATGGTAAATAATTTATTTTATTATTTAATATGATCATATTTTGGTTAAAATATATTCAAATATAGAATTTAGATTATTAAAATTGATTGTGATTTGTTTACTTAAAATTTATTGCTTTTTTATTTACACTAGAAGAGAAATTTGTCTTTAATCTCTTTTGATAAATTTACATAACTATTTTTAGTCTCTTATTACTAACATAGTGAAAGGGTAAATGATTTTACAATAATGGAAACCAAAGCAAGGAGAATTGTTTTCATCAAATATTATTGTGTTAATACATGTTCATAAGTTTTACTGAACTCATGAAAACTTGTTGAGTAATAAGGAAGGAAAAGTAAGAATAATTTCTATTATGTTGTGTGTGTGTGTGTGTGTGTATTTAGTATGTTTTTTAGTATCTATCCATATGGATCTTACACATATCATAAGTAAAATAAGAAAAAAATGGGTGGTTGGGGGTGATTTGGTCACCAATGTGAATTAATTTTCTCCAATCACATCACTTTGGCATGAATTCCAAGTGAAATAGAGTGATTGTGTATGAATATGCCTCAATTTATTTACAATCTCCTTGGTAAAAAATGGTTATAGTGTTGTGTTATTTTTGAACTATAATCCCCATAATTTCAAGTAAAAATATCATAAATGGGTGGTTAAATATGCATGGTCACTAATGCAATGCATGTTTCCCCAATAATACAAATTTAGATTTATTTCAAAGTGAATTTGGGTGCTCACACATATATATGCCTCTAATCATCTACATTTATCCTAGTCATAAGTGCAAATGGTTTTGTTATGTGGATTTTTGTATAGGAGGGACTTAATTTCATGTGAAATAAACATAATGGGGTGGTTAGGTGTGTACAAGTCATTAATGAAAATTATCTTTTCCTAATCACACTAATTTATCATGATTTAAAGTGGATTGAGGTAATCATACTCAAATGTGCCCAAAATTATCTATATCTTTCCTAGTTCTAAGTGGATATGAAGTTTGTTTGTTGTTATTTTCCTATAAGGGACATAATTACAAGTAAAATAGGGGAAAATGGGTGGTTGGTGGTGCCCTAGTTACCAATGTGAATTAATTTCCCCAATCACACCATTTTTGCATGAATTCCAAGTTAATTGGAGTGATCATGCACAAATATACTATAAATTTTCTGCATTCTCCTTGGTCACAAATAAATATGGTGTTGTTGTGTTACTTTTGGCTTATAATCCTCATAAGATCAAATTAAAATGACATAAATGGGTGGTTGGATATATGTGGGTCACCTATGTGACTTAAATTTTCCAAATCATACCATTTTGCCTTGATTTATGTGAGTTTAGGTGATCACACATATATGTGCCCCAAATAATCCACATTTATCCTGGTCATAAGTGGATATGGTGTTTTAATGTGTATTTTGACATATAAGGGATTTAATCATAAGTGAAATCAACATGAATGGGTGGTTAGGTGTGTGTTAGTCACCAATGTGATATACATTTCCCCAATCATAGGACTTTGGCTTCCAATTATCACTTGACCCCCTCTCTCCCCATATATAGATATAGATCTATTTAGAAAAAACATATTTGGGTCCATCTAGTCTATCAGATCAATCTAGAAACATACCTACATAGATTGATCCCTTTAAAATGAATTGGGGTGATCATGAATAAACCAATCACATTGAATATGGTACTCTATCTTGTCCTCAACCAATTACTATCTCTCATGAGCTCTCACCTATTGAACATGATAATTTTAGCTTAATCTTTGACAAATATTGTGAAACTTTCCATTGGTCTTATGAGGACATGCCTGGCATTAACCCTAGTATTGTGGTGCATAGCATCATTACATATCCTAATGCCAATCTTATGCATCAAAATCAAAGAAAATTTTCACCTGAAGTTTCCACTTTATGTCATAAGGAAATCATTAAATTACTCGATGCTAAATTTAACAAACCAGTGGATTATTCTGAATGGGTTTCCATTATTATTCCCATTCAAAAGAAGTTCACTAATGTCATTCACATTTTTATTGTTTTTTGTAATATTAATATTTCTTTTCCCAATGACAACTTCCCTTTGCCTTCAATAGATGCCATTATTGATTCCATGGCTAGTTAAAAAACGCTATCTCTTATGGATGGATTTTTAAGATACAATGATATTCATATCACTCCTAAAGACCAGCATAAGAAAACTTTTACCATGGAATGGGGTAGCTATTACTATTCCAAAACTCCTTTTGGCCTCAAAAATGCTAGAGCCACTTACCAATGAGTGATGACTCACATATTTAATGATCTCATTCACAAAATTGTTAAAATCTATGTGGATGACCTTATTGCTAAATTAAACATTGTAAGAATCATCTTTCTAATCTTGCTATCATCTTTGACCATCTCCTTAAATATAAATTGAGACTTAATCCTTACAAATGTGTCTTTGGTGTCACATCTAGAAAATTATTAGGATTATTAGTCTCTCTCTATGGCATTGATGTTAACCCTACCAAAATTAGTGTTATCATCAACATGCCCATTCCTCATTCTATTCCCAAAATTCAAACTTATTTATCCAAACTTGGGAAAATTAGATGACTCATCCCCAAAATGACACATCAAATTCACTCTATCAATTCCCTTCTCTAGAATGGAAGGATCCATGTAAAAAATCCTTTGATAACATGAAAGAGTCATTGCTTCATCCATCGACACTTTATCCTCCTTATAATGATAAACCTTTGACTATATATACTTCTTGCACACCTATTTTAGTTAGGGTAATGCTTTCCCAATAAGATGATATGGGAAGAGAGTATTCTATTTACTACATTATCCGAGGCCTCATTGATTATGAAACACATTATACCAATATTAAGCATGATTACCTCACCATCTATTTTGTAGCTAAAAAAATTTACCATTATATTCTTTACAAAACTACTTATGCCATTGTTCATTTTGACCCCCTTCATTATTTCTTATCCAAAGAATTTCTTCCTAGAAATAGAATTGGGAAATGGATGGTCCTCCTTATGGAATTTTATCTCTACATTATCACTCAAAAATCTATCAAAGGGCAAATCATATTTGATCAAATTACTGTAACTCCCATTCTAGCCATTTCTTCTCTTAACTATAATCTTCCAGATGATAATATCCATTACATTGAATGTCTTAATCAAGATATTTCTCTCAAATATTATTTTCATAGCCTTACCACTAATCTTGAAGCCAATAATTTTGATGACTCCATAACTCCCTCTAGTAATACTAAACCAAAATTAGTTATTGAGGATATTCCTAAAATTAATGTTGACTTGCATGAAGATACTTGGACCCTTCACTTTGATGGTGCAATTTCTTCAAGGAGCTAGGGCAGGTTGCATTATCACAAGTCCTCTTAGCAAAATTATTCTTTTAGATTTTTGCTTCACCTTTGATGTCACCATTAATATGGCCAAATATTAAGCTCTCATTTTAGGCATGTGAGCTGCCCTTGACGTAGACATTCAATACCTTCATGCTTTAGGTGATTATCAACTTATTTTCTACAAAGTAAGTGGTGATTATCAATGTAAAAGTGAGAACCTCATCACATATCATCAAATTAAAACCACTCTTTCTAAGGATTTCATCTCTTTCATTATTTATCCTATTCTTAGAGATCAAAATTCCATTATTGATTCTTTTTCCTCTTTAGCATCTCTCTTTCATCCACACCAAGTCCTTTCCAATCCTACTTTTCTTATACAAATATCCATCCTCTACCCAACCACCAGATTCACTTATCTACCACATCAAGGTTGTTAACATTCAACAAACTTTATGGTATCAAGACATAATTCAATTCTTGGAACATCAAACTTATCCTCCTAACTTAGACTCTCGTGAAAAGACCTGTATTCCTAAACAAGATTTTAGGTATGTATTTTGGCACAACATCCTTTATTATCATAATACTAAAGGTACCTTTCTCCATTATGTTATGCAATATGAGGTCCCTCCTCTTCTTAAACATGCACATGGGGCATTTTTGGTGGCCACTATAGTAGCCATGCTATAGCATGCAAATTATTATGTATGGGTTACTTTTGGCCTACTCTTGAAAAGGATGCCATTGAATATACTAAAAAGTGTAATCCTTATCAGCTTCACAATGATCTGATCCATTCACCTCTAGCTAAACTTTAAACCATCTAATCTCATTGGCCATTTTATACATGGGTATTTAATGTCATTGGCAAAATACCTCACTCTCAAGATGGGCATGTCTTTATCATCACCACTACTAAATATTTTAGTGGGTAAAAGCCATGCCCATTATTAACATCACTTGTCTTACCATTTCCAAATTTATTCTTAATCAAATAATTTACCACTTTGATGTTCCCCATACCATCATTTCAGATAATGGTGGTAATTTCAAAAACAAATATGTTAAATATCTTTGCATTAAATTCAAAATCAATCACAAGTTTTCCATGCCTTATCATCCATAATGCAATGGCCACACTGAAGCCACCAATAAAATTCTCAAAATAGTTCTCCAAAAGATAATCCATGAAACCCACATGGATTGGCATCTTCATCTTTACCCTACACTTTGGGCCTATCAGACTAGCATACATACTATCATTGGGGCAACTCCATTCTTACTAGTTTATGGTTCTGAGTCAGTCTTTCCTTTAGAAGTTGAGCTTCCCTCTCTTTGTATATATCTTCATGTTATTATTACCAATGAATAATTATGTCAAGCTCATCTCCATGCCTTTGATATACCTGATGAATGTCATCTTTACACCTTACAACATAATTTCCAATATAAGGCTCACATTGTTAGGCAACATAACAAATGTGTTAAAGTGTGCACAGTTAATGTTGGTGATATTATCTATAAATTAGACTAAAATAATGAAAAATAAGGTAAATACACCCAAAAATGATGGGGTCCATATTTAATCAAAGACATTCTTGGTCTAATCACTTACCATCTTCAAACCAATGAAGGCCATGTTTTCAAAGATCCCACAATTCCTCAAAAAGTACTTTGCCTAAGCATTTCCTTCTTTTCATGATTTATATCTACATCTATCTAACATTTCGTGTAGGTTACTTACATAGGTTTCTCCTTTTGCAACAAGCTCTTTCTTTTCACAAACCTTTAGTCCTCCCTTTTGGGCTTTTGGTTTCTTGATGTACCATAGTCTTCTTTATCTTCTTATATTTTCTCTTTTTTGACACCCCTTGGGTTTTTATTTTAAGAGCTATAGTGTAATACTATGGATAGGACTCAACATTCCTCATAGAACTACCATTTTTTTGCTTACCTCATTTTATCTTTCACTTGTTTTTTGGCACCCCTTGGATTTCTATTTTATGAGTTGTAGTGTAAGACCATGGATAGGACCCAACCCTCCTCATAAAATTACCATCTTTTCATCTTTTTACATCCTTGTTCTCCAATTTTAGCTTTTTGGTTCTTTTGATAGATGTAATTTGTGCAAACAATCTATGTTAGCATGTTTTCCTCCACATCCCTCATTCTTATGATAAGGAATCACATTTTACTATCATTATATCACTTTTTTTTGCCCTTTGTCATATTTTTTGCAATTTGAATAAATTCAAATTATTCCATGTGTCATTCCTCTTGATTTACCATTTATTTCACTCCACATTATATAAAATAAGGTTGAAGTCAAGATAAGACTTTTATTTCACCTAGATTTACAAGACTCTTACACCCCATGCTCTTTTAAGTTCTCTCTCTTAGAAACCTTATCCCAAGTATTCAAATTAAAGTCATCTTTAGCACCCATGTTTGGTTTTCCAAATCCATATGGAGGAGGAATAGAAAAAGCCATCAAAAAAGTTAAAATCCAAATCATTTGAAATAAAAAGCAATGATATATCTAAAAGGCAACATATAAATCTCAAAAATTAGAATCACACCAAAAGACATGATTACAATCACATATCCTATCTCCAATCAAAGCTTAAACTCCATAGTTGTCCTCACATAGAGCCGAGGTCCATCGAGGTGAGGTAGGCCAGTAGATTAGAATAAGATAATTCAACAAACTCTATGGTGTTACCTATTTTGTCATGCAAGTACCCAATTTTCATAGTAGAGCGATGGCTCTATAAGGGGTTGTAAATAACGGGGAACACATTTTGGGAAGGTAGGTCTATTTTAATATTCATGCATATTGCCTATATGGGATTATTTATATACTTAATTTATTGACCTATTACTTGTGTAGCTAAGAGAAGTTCTTTAGAGTCTTTAAGATCGATAGTCCTCTTGTTTTGACAAACTTAATTTGAATATCTTGACTTCAATAAAGAGTTCTTATACCTTGGTTTTTACTTCATTCTCCCCTCCACCCATTTCATTTATCCCCTTGATAAAAAAATTGTGATTCCAAATCTATTTTCCCTTCTTCCTTAATTCCTTCTTTTTCATCTCTTAAAAACATGCTAGCACTACTTTTTATTAGTTTTATCTATCCTTAGAGAAAAATAACATTTTTGAGCAACAATGGATTATTCTTTCTTTCTTTTTACCATCAAATTACATTACTAGACTTAATTTACTTTCCTTTTACCATTTTTAATCATTTATCTATCATGTTATTATGGACACCTAAGTTCGTACCCTTTTTCCATTGTTGAGTGAGGTTGGCTTGTTACTTGTCACTCATTAATGTTGTTTTCCCTTTTTATGCACCTTTTTCCATTATTGCGTGAGGTAAGGATTTCATTCATCAATGTTGTTTTACAATTTTTTTTAGTCTTTTACCATTGATTTATTTTATTACCGTCCTATTTTACATGTATCCTTGGTTTGATTTGGTGAGATTACCTTTCTTACTTAAGGATAGCTTGCTTGAGTTTTTCAGTCCTTAGTAGCCTTAGATTTTTAGTTACTCGATTTAATCTTGTTATTTTTACTTGGTAATTTGGTCTAACATATCACTTATCACCCTATCTTTCCAAATTTACCAAGTACGTCTCGTCCTTAGAGCACTAGCTATCTTGGATTTTCTTACATTTTTTTTTGCTCTTTAGTTTTATATTCTTGGGTTTGTCGAAAGTAGTCTCTGCACCCTACAAGATCAAAACTAACAACACAATAGACAACCATCCTATAATAAAATTAATTCAAGGTATGAATCATATTTAATTTTTAGTTATTTCCTTTTCTATCATTTACTTTCAGTTATTTTATGCTTTAAAAATATTACACATTTTTTTAGCATCAGTGTTGTGTGTTACTATATTCTTTCTTGAAACACCATCCACTATTGCACCTTAGTGACACATGATGAGATTCAAGTAGGTAATATGTATACACATAATATTTTCAACCTTTTATCAAATACTAACTCTTTATATCTTGCAGGAACTAATTGAGACTCAATGTCTCTAAGTGCATACCTTAAGGGGTGCATGGGAAAGGGGTGGGCAAACCTTTAGTGCTTCATAGGATTGTTTTACCTTATTGAAACATTAATACCAATCCAAACATCTATTAAAACCATTACCTAATCTATTACTCCCCTTTTGCACACTCTTCCAATATTTTTCATCTTTTCATCCCTCTTTTCCTCACCTTGATCCCCTTTAACTAATTAATTATACTAGGTTGACTGGGTCGAACCTGTATAGTTTTCAGACTATAATTATTGTATAGGGTCAAATAGGTCAAACCTATACTATTTATTATATTTTTATTTGAGATTTGTGTTATCCCTTTGACAGACCTAGCTCGGGACCTAGTGATTTATCTCCTAAAAACATACAGGGTCGACTGGGTCAACCCCGTACAACTGACATATTTATAAGGTTTTAGGGTGAGATCCACATATAAATAAAAGATAATTTCATGATTATTTTAATATTAAATAAATATTTATTATTCCCTCATGATTCTTTACAATATGCTCTTCCACCATTCTACTTGAGGAATCTTAGTTTAGGGTTTCTACTTGGAGAATCTAGTCTTGTGGATAAGTCTTAGATGCTTTGGAATTTATTAGTTATCCTTAAAAACCACAAAAACTTATTATAAATCCCCTTTGTCTAAGGGATATATTTCATCTTGATAGGTTCATATTCAGGTAAGTATATTCTAACTTTTTTCTCCTCTCTTTAGTAGATAGAAGTAACATAAGTATTGGATCGAATAATATTACTCTTCATATTCCATGTATTAGATTCTTACTCATACTTACCTTAATTGAGATTCTCTTATACATGTTTTTATTTCTTTACTAACCCCTCATGTTGTCCCACAAGCTTTGGTATGCAGTAGATTAGATTTATTTTATTGTTTATTAGAATAGAGTGAACATTAAACCTAGGACTCTTTTAGGGTTTTTACATGATTTTGTTAGACTATAGGCTCTGAAACTCTTCCTAACATGGTGTATTTTGAAAAGTGATTCCCTAATTAGGTCTATTATATCCCCATATTGGTCATGCCCCCACTTAATAAATGTATTCCCAATCAGAAGTGTAGGTATGCTCTATCTTCTCTTAGCCATGATTGATTTCTAGACATGATGCATTTCTGACTGTATACATAATGCTTCAATGCATGAATGCTTGAGATTTATATTTAGAAACCTATTAAAACTTATATGGGTGATTTTTCCATTCTTCATTAGTTAATTTGTGTTAACACTACCCATAAGTGGTAAGGGACACTTATAAGACATGTCACTCATACACACTATTTGGAATTGATGTTAAACATGAAATAAACCTAAGAATCATATTAGTTAATAATAATTGTGATATAAGTGTATAATATTATACATCCAAACCTTGGGATGTTGGGAATGGAAATCAGTATTGGATATTGTTAAACTCTCAAGGGGGATGCTAAGCTTAGATAACCTATTGCATCATGTTTTGGCTTGATGAATGATTATTAGTCTTGATCATTGGCTTTGTATTGTAAATTCGTAATGGACTTAAATACCCATTAATAAATCATGGTATTAGAACTTTAGAACTTTCAAGAACCCTAGGTTTGTGAATTAGGATTTGGAATTGGGTTACAAATTTACCCTAACTTGTTTAATTATTAATGTATCATAATAAATGAGATATTGACTTAAAAATAAATCTTAACATGATACCTATGTATCTGGGTTATTAACATCTAGTTTAGAATAACTATGGGATTTAATATTTTTTATTAGAGGATATTCTATTTTGGGTTATCACATCCTCTTATATAACCATTCAATTGTGTCAATGCTAAAACCACTATCTAAAAACTTTTGGTATGTGAAATTAATTTTGGGGGTCAAACTAGTTACTCTATGGAGTAATAGGTCCAACTATTTTCACTATGTAAAGCAATAGGTCAAACTAGTTACTATGTGGAGAAGTAGATCCAACTATTTTTACTATGAGTAGTAGTAGTCTAAACCTATTCAAATTATGGTAAGTAGTTTGTTAAAACTATTAAACTATAAGTAGTAGTTTTCTAAACATATTTCAATATGTGGAGCATTGTATCAAACATATTCTACTACATAGAGCAATATGTTAAAATGCTACTACCATTCATGATCTTCTCTACCTATTGATCACATGTATCTAGCACCTTCATGGAAGGAATGGGCGACTCTGAATGGATGAGAGGAGTGTGGGTAATTTGAAGGGATATATAGTTGGAGGAAAATACCTCCAATTATGTTCTCCCCCTTCTGGGTCTCTTTTGACATTTAATGACAATGAAGGATTGCATAACTATGGTGTTTTAAAGATTTTTCCAAACATTTTAGATAGACAACTATACTATGGAGTGTATTGATCATGAAATTATACTAATATGGTAAAAAATGAAACAATCTTATTCAATATGATGATTTTTTTTTCAAATTTATTCAAATATGGAATTTGGATTATTAAAAGATGATTGTAATTTTTTTACTTAAACATTATTAATTTTGTATTTATATTGGAATTTAAATGTGTCTTTAATCTCTTTTGGTACATTGACATAAATATTTTGTCTCTTATTATGAGTATAGTGAAAAGGTAATTGATTTTATAATAATATAAACCAAAGTAATAAATAATTGTTTTCATGAGAGATTGTTTTGTTAGTACATGTTCATAACTTTTACTAAATTCATGAAAACTTGTTGAGTACTAAGGAAGGAAAATAAGAATAATTTTTTGGGATGATGTGTGTGTGTGTGTGTGTGTGTGTGTATTTGGTACATTTTTTTGGTACCTAACCAGAGGGATCTTACACATAATCTCAAGTAAAAATGTGTGGTTGGGGGTACCATGGTCACCAATGTGAATTAATTTTCCCTAATCACACCACTTTGACATAAATTCTAATTGAATTAGAGTGATCATGTATGAATATGCCTCAAATTGTTTGTATTTTCCTTGGTCACAAATGAATATAGTATTGTGTTATTTTTTTCCTTAGTCCCCATAATTTCAAGTAAAAATAGCATAAACAGGTGGTTACATATGCATAGGTCACCATTGTGATCCACATTACCCTAATCATATAACTTTGCCTTTATTTCAAAGTGAATTTGGGTGATCGCACATATGTGTGCCTCAAATCATTTGCATTTATTTTGGTCATGAGTGAAAATGGTGTTATTATGTAGATTTTGGTATATTAGGGACTTAATTGTAAGTGAAATCGACATAAAGGGGTGGTTGGGTGTGTACAGGTCACTAATAAGACTTGCATTACCCCAATCACACCAATTTGTCCTAACTCCAAGTGAATTGAGGTAATCATACACAAACAACCCAAAAATTATCCATATTTTCCTTAGTTTTAAGTGGATAAGAAGTTTGCTTTATGTTGTTTTCCTATAAGGGACATAATTACAAGTAAAATAAGGAAAAATGGGTGGTTGGGAATACCTTAGTTACCAATGTGAATTAATTTCCCCAATTAAACCAATTTGGCATGAACTCTAAGTGAATTAGAGTGATCATGCATGAATACACATCAAATTTTCTTCATTCTTGTTAGTCACAAATGGATATGGTGTTGTTGTGTTACTTTTGGATTATAATCCCCATAATCTCAAGTTAAAATGACATAAAGGGCAGTTGGAATATGATATACATTGCCCCAATCATACCACCTTACCTTAATTTCAAAGTGAATTTGGGTGATCACATATATATGTGTCCCCAAATCATCTACATTTATCCTAGTCACAAGTGGATATGGTGTTGCTATGTGGATTTTGGCATATGAGAGACTTAATCACAAGTGAAATCAACATAAATGGGTGGTTGGGTGTGTGTCAATCACCAATGAAACTTACATTTCCCTAATCAGACCACTTTGGATTCAATTTGAAATGAGTTTGGGTGATCATGCACAAATGTGCCCAAAATCATTTGTATTTCCCTGGTCATAAGTGGGTATAGTGTTATTGTGCCAATCAAATCCTATAAGGGAACCCTTTGAAAGTAGAATCAACATAAATTAGTGTTTGGATGTGCAAGGGTAATAATACAACATACATTTCCATAATCCCACTTTTTTTCCTAAATTCAAAGATAAATGGGGTGATCATAAACAAATGTCCCTAAGATTGTTTACAATTAATGTGGTCATAAGTGGATATGGTGTTTTTGTGTCACTTTTAGATTATAAAGGACCTAATCAAAAGTAAAATCATTATAAAGGAGTGGTTGGTTGTGCATGGGTCACCATTATGACATATGTTTCTACTTGCACACCACTTTGGAATGAATTCAAATAGAATTATGATGACCACTCATACATGTGCCCTAAATTTTCCCCATTTACATTGGTCAGACATGATTATGGTGTTGGTGTGTCTCTTTTAGACTATAAGGGACCTAATCGTAAGTAAAATCAACCTAAAGTGGTGCGTGGGTATATGTTGGTTTGTAAAATTTAGTTTTTACAAACTTATAACTCCTAGAAATGTCAACATGTAATCTAGAAGGCCTAAAAACCTAAATAATATAAATTAGTTGCAAAAGTTACACCATAAAATCCTTAAGTTCAATACTGACATCTTGAAAATGACTAAGTACTGACCAGATTGAATTTTTTAAATCTATCTTCCAAATAATAACTCATGTAACTATGAGACCAATTCTAGAAGATGCAGAGTGACCCTATTTATTATATTTACTAAAATAATTTATAATTATAAGTTGACATTTACATTATTATATTATATAATTGATACATTAATGCACACATACTTTTTTTACATAGTATAAGTAACGTATATGCATTATATGTTTGGTTTTACCAAGAATAAATTAAATAACGTGTATGAATTTGTGGTTTATTCATGAAAATTACCTATTTTTGTCCCATCATCTTCTTGCACTTACCCACATTTGTTTATAGAATGGCCTATGCATTAGTGATAATCATAATGCTCATGAACATTGAATCCCTTAGGCCGAGGTCTACTCATGTCAACCTTCAATGGTGGATGGAGATAAATGAGCTTAGATGAAATCAACCTTGGTAATAATACATGAGGAGAGTTATGAAATCATGAGAATTACTTCTTTTAGTCATCTAAAATTTCATTTTATTATAATGAGTGTCATTTGAGACCACCTTATCATAGCCTAAACCTATACCTATATTAAGGTCTCCCTTGATCATTTTCTAACTTTTATATGAGTCTAGCCTATTCCTAAATACACCAAAACTAACATTAGGCCACCCCCTAGGCACCTAGGCCCCCTTTTCACTAGATTATGCCACTTGGACATTGAAATGACCCTTTAGACACTAGCACACTATGCTATTGACCTAGGGACCACAATACTATCCTTTTGCTCTTTACTCTCCCAACAAATATCTTTACATTCCCTAAAGCACTCCTAAAATCATCCTAGACCTATTTCACTTCTTGAAAAGCACCAAAATGCTATATATATACCACTTTCAATCACTTATCCACTAGATGGAAATCATATGTAAATACTCATAAAAAAACTTACAAATAGTTCTATAAATCAAGGTCATTGATCCTTACTATGCCCTACTTATGCATACACCCATATATAGTAGCCTAGAGCTTAGATTACTCAGCTTTATAGTCTCAAGTCACACTCAAATAACTCAAATTGGAACTCATACTAACATTCACTTGCACTAGTACTTAGATTAGGAGAACTACATCAAGATTGATCCCATTTCAAGGTATTGGTATGTAGGAAACACTTAGCAGATGGGTTGTTGAGGTTATGTCCAACCTACCCTACTAATGCCACTCTTTTCTACTTTTTCTAATCAAATACCCTAACAAACATGGAGGCCTATGGAATATATAATGAACCAACATTCATCCACTCAGGTACAAGTATCTCAGGGCCAAGCAAAGCTCCTCTAAGAATGTCATTATCCCTACGTACAAAAAGACACTTACTTTCCATAAAGGACACTAGCATAATGTGATACTATCCAAGGGTATACACTACTATCTAGTAGGGTTTTTGAATCCTTTTTCAAGTTCACAACACTCTACATAGTATTTTTACTAGTTTCCATCTTGTAACTCATCTATCTCAGTTAGTTTCTAGGTAAGTACATCTCTTGTAGTTCATTTACTATCTATAGAATAATTAAAAAATTAAATTATTATACAAAGTAGAGGATATAATTATTGCATATTTCTTCCCTAATTTATTATTTTAGAACTTTAGTAAACTAAGTCATTTTATTCCATAATCCCGTTAAAAGTTAATTCATTTGGTGAACCCAATACTTTGAATAATGCAAAACCCTATCCCTAAATGATCTTAGGGTTTGTATCCTTCTTTATCCTATTTCCATTTAGTGTGCTAGGATTTTTAGATTTCATGTATTCTTTTATAATATCCTTCTTTTGTTTTGTTTACTATATGACATTTAACAAATTTATATCTCTTCCTTTATGAATAAGTACTAGGCTTAGTGGTAACCCTATTGAGCATACCCATATTCATTATGTTTAAGCCTAAACCATGGATAAAGGACCAATTACAACCCCCCTCATTGATCCTTCACATCTTGATTATGTGGAATTTAATGATAATGCATCATAAAATGAGAAATATCATCAACATATTAATGATACACAAAATAGGACTCAGGACACACTCCCCCCTTGATGACAATAGTCTAATAATTAATAAATCTGAGGTCTTATAAATTTTTAGAGATAGAATTTGAGAACAACCCTATGATCATGCATAAATTTTGAAATTTATATTAGAAATAAAGACATGTCAGTCCTCCAATCCCATAAATAATAATATTATTATACCTACTACGGGGATAACTTAATCTCTATAATAACCAACTAAAACTAGCCAACCCTTACCAGTGGAATGACTTGTTGTGGCTAGTACACATCCCTCTTCTTTAGATGTATAATCCCTTAAATAAAATATCAATTCTCTATATTCTAAGTTGTTACATATTCAGTAAGGTGATACTAAACCATCTTATGCCTTCGATTCTCATATGCTCCTACATACACATTTAACACATCATATAGTAGCAACTCCTTTCCACTTCAGATTTGTGGCACCTAAGCTTAATTTTTATGATGATAAGGGTGACCCAAAGTATCATCTTTACACTTTTCATGTAATATGTTTGGATTATGTGTCCAATGATTAGCTCCTCACTAAGTTGTTTCCTCATAGTTTAAAGGACTATGCATTACAATATTTCTATGATTTTCCTAATTAGTCCATCACAACATTTAATCCATAGGTAGATATTTTTTAGCACACTTATGAATCAATATCAATGACAAGGTTTCATAGACTCAGGTTGAAAAACTCAAGCAAAAATCCAATGAGCCAATAGTTGAATATGTCTTGCAATATAAAACTATATTAGTAAAAATGAATAGTCCCATGGTAGATAGAGAAATAAAGGACACATTCAAGTAGAGTTTATTACTAAAATTACATGAAGCCATAGTATTCAAAAAGTTTCCATCATTCACAAATATATGAAATATAGTGAAATAATGAGAAATCAAGCTTCTCTCCATGGGTAAATTAAAGTATACAATTGGATTGTATTTAGCTAATAATATTTCTAATAATCCCCTATATAAGGTAAGGCCCACTAAAAATAAGAATTATCACAAGACAATGGTTAATGCATCCTCAAATGCAACTCCTCACATGGTTTTATTAGCTCTTCCAAGGAAAATTTTTGTAAATATTCCTTAGTCACCAGCATGTGTTATCTAATAAATCTTATAATGCAACATCATATCTCTCCCTCCCATCAAAGAGGTTGATACGACTAGGCTTCTTCCAAGGATTTTTGATGCCAATGCATTTTAAAACTATCATAGAGAACTAGGACATATTACAAATAGATGCATTAGTTTATGACATAAGATACAAGATTTGATAAATACTAATATCATTGATGTCAACACTCCTACAATGACACCCAGAACACAACCAATGGAAACAAAAACATTGAAAATATTTTCTGATTCATTTCCAAAGTACATGGCTAATGAGACAAGAGACACTTTTGGTGTTCACTAATCTTATTAGTAACATCCACCATGTTGTCCCCAAAAAATGTCACTCATTTTTGGGACAACCTATGGACTATTTTGGCCTTACATAGACCAAAATTTCTCTCTTCCCTTCTCAAAATTTATTCTGAGCTTTACAATTCCTTATTTTTAAGCTTTTTCCGTAAAGGGATTCACAGGTTCAACAGGTTAAAAAGCTTTTGCAGGTGATTTCAGTTGAAAGAACAAGTTTCTAACACTTAGTCATTTCCAAGATTGGTTCGTCACCTCGGTTCAATCAAAAGAGTTCAATCAGCAAATGATAAAGAGCAAAGGCCTGAACCATTGAACTTTGAACCACTTTGGTTCAAAAGTTCAATGGGTTCAATGACCAAGTTGGTTCAACATGCTTGGTGCAAAAGATCAAAAAGACTTAGCCAAATAATGAAGAATGAGCCGATTGAACCATTGATCTATTGAACCAAAGTTGGTTCAATCGGTAGGTTCAAGGGGCTGCCCCAAAGTGAAAAGTGCAAGTTCCCTTGTGAGGGGGAGTAAGAAAAAGAGGAAAAAGGTTAGGAACCCCTCGGGAAAATGGCTAAGTCTAAGAGGCTGAAAGAATTCTCTCAAGAAGTTTTTCTCAGAAAAATGTTAAGGCAAAATTCCTTCAGACTTTTTGTCTGAAGGAATTCACCTGGAGAAAAAGTCTGAAGAAATAAAAAAGAACAAATGGCCAAGTAACAAGAAACTTTCCTTCGAACATTTTGTCCGGAGGAATTCTTTTGAGCTTTTTTCCCGACGGAAAAAGCCTATCGAAGAAGTAATAACCTGCCGGGGAAGTTGAAGCCTGAAGGATAGATATCCTTGTGGGTGACACTTGACATCAAAAAAAGGACCTTTTCCAAGGACCCAAAGGGAAACCTTTCCTTCAGGACATTCCAAAGGCTGAACAAAGACGCAAAAAGGAATCTTCAAAGACTTGGACAAAAAGGGCTTCAAAGGATGAGCTGAATGAACTGATTGAACCATTGAACTGTTGAACCGAATGGTTCAACTGGTTCAAGGTTCAAAGGTTCAACCAAAGCTTAGAAAGATAAAGGAAGCAATGATTGAGAAAGACAGAGAATGAACCAGTGAACTGATTGAACTTTGAACTGAAAGAGTTCAAATTTTAATGGTTCATAGGTTCAAAAGTTCAAAGGCAGCTTCAGTAAAGAGAGAAGTAGCAAATAAGTGGTTCAACGGATGGTTCAACCAAAGAGCAAGAAAGCGATTGAACCAGGAAGTGATGGAACAAAAGAGATAGAATGAACCATTGAACCAATGAACTTTCATAGGTTCACAGGTTCAAGGTTCAACATGGTTCAAGAAACTAGCGACCATTGACGGCCCCTCAGACGTCAGACTTAAAGTGAGTGAAAATCCATGGAAATTCAAATAGAGCACAGAACTTAAAGGAAGAACCAAGTGATTAAATGAAAAGAGAGCCCAAAGATTTAAATTGCTACAGGGAAGAGAAGATCAATGCAAAGGACTAGATAGTCCATACCAAAGAAGAGACATATTAGATGAAGGAACATGCCATAGTTATGGTAGCACACTGTTCTCAGCATGGTCTCTCCAGACAGGACTGAAGGCACATTGAAGATGTTGACTGCATCATGGGCCATCCCATGGGAAAAAGCACCAATCCTTTTGTAGTTGCTATAAGATTGTAATATCTCTCATTTGAAAAGGAGAATTTTCATTTTTACAAGAGCGGAACTCTACCCATTTTGAATGAAGAAGACTGAGACTTTGAGCTCAGATTGTAATTTCATTTCATTTTTATCTAAATGAGAAAGCAGGTTATTTATAGACTTTGTGCTGTTTTGGCTTGTATCATTTTAGAAGATCATTCTTATGTCTGTCTTTTGAAGGTGTTCTTATTCATTTGATTTGGTAAGCAAAATTAGTGAAAGTAATAGGGAAGTGTCCTGAAACCAACTGTGGGAAGACTTTGTACTTTCACAATTGTTTTCAGTCTATGTTTTTCTTTTCTTTTTGTGTTGAGGATTCTAGGATGACTTTGTGCCCCCATTATCCTTTATGTTATACTCTTTGGGCAGTTGAGGTGGAAACTTTGTGTTCTGTTTCATCATGCTAGTTACTACGCCCTTTGGTTACTGGTTACTTTACTATCTGAAAGAAACTCCTGTTGTTTCCTGCAAGAACACTTCTAAAAGAAGAGAAGTGACTTCAGTGTTTACACCAAGATTTTCTCCTTTGTCTATGAGCATCATCTCTGAAAGAAGAGAGATGGATGGTTTATTCTACCCCCATGTGTTATTTTTTGCATATATATATATAGTATATAGCTCCTATGTATCTATAGGGAACCTCCCCTTGATGAGAGGAGAGATTTGTCTCTGGTTGATGTAATAAAGCTACACACCTGGCTGACCAATCTTCCTGCTATGGTTGATCAGACCTATTTTGTTGATCAGTACGTTGATTGACAAAATATTCACCCAACAATTTTTGGCAACTCCACTGGGGATGAACGTGCATTCTAAAGCCTCAAGTTTCATATTGAAGTAGTTCCTTTCCTTATCCATTATATTAAAGACTCTAGCAACTCCATTCCATGTCTTACCCATTATCATTATAGCCTTACCATCTTCCTCCATCTCCATTATTTTATCTGGTCTGCAAAACCAAAGCTACTGGAAAAAAGTACGTAGTTTGAAGCCTCAAGTCTCAAGCTGAAGTAGGGCCAGTTCTTTTCCATTTTTCATTCTGCAATCTGGCCACTCCACCCAGATTTTTTTTATCCCTATTTGTCATAATTAAATCATGGTAGTTCAAGGCCCCTGGGGTAACGCTTTTGGCCCACTCAACTTGACTCCACCTCTGCATGAACTTCCATGTAGTTCAAGAAAGAACTTCCCCAAATTCTTTGGAGATGGTAGAGTTCACCCTGATGAACACATTACAACCTTTAGCATAGCCTGTGGTGTGATAGGGGTGGAATTTGAAGACGTGGTAGTCAGGCTTTTTGTGGAGAACCTACAAGGTGCTGCTGCAGACTAGTTCTACCATCTGTAAGCTAGATTAGTGACTGACTGGGATACACTCAAAGCCAAGTTTGAAGACAGGTTCAAGCCTGCAGAGGATGCACATGCTTTGCTGGCCTAGCTCACTCAGATGAAGAAGGAGCCTCGTGAACCTATGAGGGACTTCATTTCCAAGTTCAACAAGCTGAGGCATAGGATTCCCATAATTACCCCGCTGACACCTCAAAATCATAAGTGTTTCTTCATCAACTCACAGCTACCTGAAGTGAGTTTCTTGCTGAGACAGGCTAGACACATAGACCTTGTTGTTGCTCAAGACTTGGCTACTGAGCTGAAAGATGACCTTATCTTGGCAGGAAAGATAAGGAGAGATCCCAACAAAGGTAAATCCTCTTCATCTTCTGAGTATCCATCTACAGGCGCCACGGATTAGATGGTGCAAAAGCTAGCAAATGAATTGCTAGCCTTGAAAAGGCAAATGGCCCAAAGTATGTCTACTCCTCCTAATCGGGATATGCCAAGGAGAGCATTTCAGTATCAGCCATATCAAGGCAATGCCACCAAGAATCAAGGGCAGCCAAATCATCTTCCTCCCCCATAGAGGAACCTTGCCCTTGAAGCACCTCCAACTAACTCAGTAGTGGGATATCTAGAAACATAACATTTTTATTATTTCCAACTTGAGTTTGAGCAAGAAAATGATGCTGGTCTCTTCATGGAGGATCTAGAAGAATCAGCTGGTGACTCCCACATTGGTTTCCTGAATTACCTAGATGAACCCAGAAGTAAAGGTGAAGTAGATGAGGAATCATATGCAATATTCACCCAGTCTGAGAATCAGTCAGCCTAGCAAGCTGATAAATAAAGAATAGAGGAATGAACTCAGCCTACAATTCTAATTGCTAAGTGGGGAACCACTCTACCTTTCCAATTAAAGGACCCAATGATTACCAATAAGGTTAGTACATCAAACATCTTTGCACCTTCTACTTCAACTTCGTAGATCAGTGCTCTGCCTCCCAAAAACCAAAAGGATGAACTCCCATCCTCTCTTTAAGTCCATCTCAGTCATTTGACATGATTGATCATGTCAAGAAATCCAAAATTTAAATGACTGAGTTTGAATCCCTATAAGCCAATCTTGAGCAATTAAACATTGGTGGAGAACTAGGTGCAGACCTACATGAGGCAAAGATTGTGGTTACCCAAACATCAACCCCTACTGCTCAAATTCTATTTGAGCCTTTAGGCAGGGGTATTTACTCCTTGACCACAGAGGATGCTCATGTCTTAGCCGATCAAAGTCCCGTGGCTAACAATCTAGGATTTAATCCAAATTAGGCATCAGAAGAATTGGTAGGGCACAATACAAATCAAGAAGGATCTTCCATCCCAATGAAGAGAAATCTAATGGAAGATCAGCTTCAGATGATGCTTGGATCTTAGAATCTGATGGCAGCAATTCTTTCACTCATTCTGGATGCAGATCTCTATTGTTTGGATTGAAGACTACTCAAGATGAAGAGATCGAAGTCCTTCACACTGAAGGGGATGTTGAGTTGATGGTTTGTTAGGGGTCTAATGATGACAATCAAAATATTTGCTGGATTGAACTAGTAGAACAACAAGTTATGGTGGTGGACCATATTGTTGTACTCCAAAGTCAGCAAAAGGAACTCTTCACCAAGAGAGCAAGGATTTTTGGTTTTCAGTTTGAAGATCACGTCCTGCCATGGGGTAAGAAGAAGAAAGAGCCAAGAGGAAGATGCAAAAAATTGGTTTCTTGGTGGAGAGCTCCATTCACCCGTCACTGTTTTTGGGGACAGAATGGTTTTCTGCTGGTTTATCAAGATGGCATCCCCTTTTCTTCGCCTCACAAGGAGCAACGTCTAAAGTACTTCAATTCTTGAAGTATCAGATAAGTTCACCTATACATATGTATATTTGTATAGTTTTTAGTTCTATTTTGTGCTTTTAATTTTCATTTTTGGCACCTTTCTTTTTGGGTAGCATGACTCTGTAGCCCAATGACACACTTCAAGGCACTAGAGATTCTAGTTTCTACTCCCCTCAGCTGTGTTTCAAGTTTTCAACTGATGGAAGTTCCCTAACTGGAGCTAGCTATTGTCTCCAAAAAATGTCACTCATTTTTGGGACAACCTATGAACTATTTTGGCCTTGCACAGACCAAAATTTCTCTCTTCCCTTCTCAAAATTTGTTCTGAGCTTTCAAATTCCTCATTTTTAAGATTTTTTCATAAAGGGATTCATAGGTTCAACATAAAAAGCTTTTGTAGGTGAGTTCAGTCAAAAGAACAAGTTTCTAACACTTAGTCATTTCCAAGATTGGTTCGGCACCTCAGTTTAATCAAAAGAGTTCAATCGACAAATGATAAAGAACAAAGGCTTGAACAATTGAAATTCAAACCACTTTGGTTCAAAGGTTCAATGGGTTCAATGATCAAGTTGGTTTAATGGGCTTGGTGCAAAAGAACAAAAATACTTAGCCAAATAACGAAGAATGAGTCGATTGAACCATTGAACCATTGAACCAAAGTTGGTTCAATCGACAGGTTCAAGGGGCTGCCCCAAAGTGAAAAATTCAAGTGCCCTTGCGGGGGGGGAGTAAGCAAAAGTGTATAAAAGTTAGGAACCCCTCGGGAAAATGGCTAAGTCCAAGAGGCTGAAAGAATTCTCTCAGGAAGTTTTTCTCAAAAAAATGTTATGGCAAAATTCCTTCAGACTTTTTATTTGAAGGAATTCACCTAGAGAAAAAGTTCAAAGAAACTAAAAAGAATGAATGGCCAAGTAACAAGAAACTTTCCTTCAGACATTTTATCTGAAGAAATTCTTTCAGACTTTTTTCCTGATGAAAAAAGCCCACCAAAGAAGTAAGAACCCATCGGGGAAGTTGAAACCCGAAGGATAGATACCCTTGCGAGGGACACTTGATGTCAAAAAAAGGACCCTTTCCAAGGACCCAAAGGGACACCTTCCCCTCAAGACATTCCAAAGGCTGAACAAAGATGCAAAAAGGAATCTTCAAAGACTTGGACAAAAAGAGCTTCAAAGGATGAATTGAATGAACCGATTGAACCATTGAATCATTGAACTGAATGGTTCAACTGGTTTAAGGTTCAAAGGTTCAACCAAAGCTTAGAAAGATAAAGGAAGCAATGATTGAGCAAGACATAGAATGACCAATGAACTGATTGAACTTTGAACTGAAAGAGTTTAAAGTTCAATGGTTCATAGGTTCAAAAGTTCAAAGGTAGCCTCAGTCAAGAGAGAAGCAGCAAACAAGTGGTTCAATGGATGGTTCAACCAAAAAGCCAGAAAGCGATTGAACTAGGAAGCGATGGAACAAAAGAGACAGAATGAACCAATGAACCAATGAACTTTCATAGGTTCACAGGTTCAAGGTTCAACATCATTCAAGCAGCTGGCAACCATTGACAGCCCCTCAGACGTCAAATTTAAAGTGAGGGAAAATCCATGGAAATTCAAATAGAGCATGGAACTTAAAGGAAGAACCAAGTGATTAAATGAAAAGAGAGCCTGAAGATTTAAATTGCTATAGGGAAGAGAAGATCAATGTAAAGGACCAAATAGTCCATACCAAAGAAGAGACATATTAGATGAAGGGACACACCATAGTTATGGCAGCACACTATTCTCAACATGGTCTCTCCAGACAGGACTGAAGGCACATTGAAGATGTTGACTGCAGGATGGGCCGTCCCATGGGAAAAAGTGCCAATCTTTGCATAGTTGCTATAAGATTATAATATCTCTCATTTGAAAAGGAGACTTTTCATTTTTACAAGTGCAAAACTCTACCCATTTTGAAAGAAGAAGACTGAGACTTTGAGCTCAGATTGTAATTTCATTTCATTTTTATCTGAATGAGAAAGTAGGTTGTTTACAGACTTTGTGCTATTTTAGCTTGTATCATTTTAGAAGATCATTATTACGTCTGTCTTCTTAAGGTGTTCTTATTCATTTGATTTGGTAAGCATAATTAGTCAAAATAATAGAGAAGTGTGTTGAAACCAACTGTGGGAAGACTTTGTGCTTTCACAATTGTTTTCAGCCTGTGTTTTTCTTTACTTTTTGTGTTGAGGATTCTGGGATGACTTTGTGCCCCCATTATCCTTTGTGTTATACTCTTTGGGTAGTTGAGGTGGAAACTTTGTGTTCTATTTCATCTTGCTAGTTACTACACCCTTTGGTTACTGGTTACTTTACTATCTGAAAGAAACTCCTACTGTTTCTTGCAAGAACACTTTTGAAAGAAGAGAAGTGCCTTTAGTGTTTACACCAAGATTTTCTCCTTTGTCTATGAGCATCATCTCTGAAAGAAGAGAGATGGATGGTCTATTCTACCCCCATGTGTTATTTTCTGCATATATATATATATATATATCCTACACATCTATAGGGAACCTCCCCTTGATGAGAGGAGAGATTTGTCTCTGGTTGATGTAGTAAAGTTGCACACCTGGCTGACCAATCTTCCTGCTGTGGTTGATCAGACCTATTTTGTTGATCAGTACGTTGATTGAAAAAATATTCACCGAACACACCACAACATATTACCATACTCATATGATGGACACACACTCTCCAAATAATATCATTGGTGTATACCATAATACAGTGCCATCTAGACATTTCATCTCTTTATTAGAATAGGATATCATCGATGATGTCTCAAATTTATATGCACTCTTTGTAAAAGAATACATTGATCATCATCATATTTAGAGTGTCATTTTTGAAAATGGGTCAAGCATTAACATGTGTATTATCACACTTATACAACACTTGGGTTATTTTGAGTAGGATACTTATCAAATGGATATACTTATTCATGGTTTTAGTGACTATGTTCAATAATCCATCAGGGAGATAGTATTTCCATTATAGGTTAGTCTCACATATGTGGCCACCTAATTCTTAGTGGTACCTAGTGTTTACACATTTAACATGTTTTTGGGTAGGCCTTGGATACAACAACTTCAATCCATTCTATTCACTATACACATATGTCTCAAATATATGCATTCTAATCAGGTGGTTATAATCAAAGGACTTCAATATATCTCCTTACCTATTGCATATCCAGTTACATAATAGACACTAGTTACATCTCTACACATAAATTTTACTAGCACATCTTTGATATCAATTGAACTACCAGTTCAGATGAGGTTACTCCTATAATATTACCACGTAAACATAGTCTCCCATGGAGACATATATTAGAGAGATCCCTACATCAAAGATATGTTGTGGATTTTAGAGAGACTCTCTCTACTCCATTATGATCAAGATTAATGTTACAACATAGAACACCCATGATAATCACAACTTCTTATACCATATGGGTCTCTAAGAACCCCATAATTCATAGGCCTATTGAGTCAACTTTGTAGATTTATAACTCCACTCCACAAGCAATTTCAGCTATAGATTATTTAGTACATATTGACAAAGGTATGCTTGCATAGTGTAGGAGGTCACTCTTACCTTATTTGATATAGGACACCTTGATAGCGAGTTTCTTGTGAGACTCATTAGTTAATATGTTCCTCTTTACTTATACATAGTTTCTCTTTGATCCTTGTATATAGATTCATTTTCATGTTTCTTGTACATAGCTTATACTTGGAAAATACAAAAATAATATAACATATTTAAAAACATAAAAACATTAAAATACTTCCTCAAAAAATGTAAATTTTATATTGTATACATTTCCATGTTTACATTCCTTATATTTTCCAGGTACTACATATGCTATCTATGTTAGTATAGTCAGTTTTATCATACATACATGCTTCACTTGTTCTATTAGAGTGTTTGTAAATAAATATATGACTTAGTTCCTTGACACAAATCCATATTTACTACTTCTACCCATTTGGGGCACATACATAGATACATAGATTCATCATTGATACATTCACCCAATAGGGAAAAAATACTACACAACTTCTAGTTTGCTAGGTTATATATTTTTATACTCCATATCACAAATTTAGCATTTATCACATCTTTATATATATCATGATATACTACTCATACTTTTTACTAACTACTACTACTACTATAGACTCAGAATATGTGCATCTTTGCTCTTATATGGATTTGTACCACATGTTCATGCATACTTTCATTTATAGCTTTACTAGTTTAGATTTGATTGTGTCTCTTTGATTTTACATCTATTTGAGGTTATTTGCATATGCCATTATTCTACATATCTAAGTCCCTTATTTCATTATGTGTATGCTTTGGACATGTTCCCATTCCCTTATGTGTGCCTTATTGATTGTGTATGCAGACATTTGAACATGTCTTTATATGTTTATTATTTCTCATAATTTTTGACATGTGTCCATGTCCCTTATATTATGGCCCCTTGGCCTAATTTACATGCCTCATGTGTTTTTATGTATGCTCTCATGTTGCATCATGTCCATGATACCTCTCTCTTGCTTGTTTCTTGTACACTTAGTTTAAGATGCCATGAGGGACCTCATGTATCTCCCCTTCCTCCTTGGGTGACTTGATGGACATCATGCCCCATCCCCCTAGGTAGTTACTCATATTTACTATTCATATAAATTATTACATTGTTATATCTATCTTGACAACCATGTGAATTCTAGATCTAACATACATCACACATTACCAACTTATGCTTAAATTATCTTGCATATCGATGTCATGTTTATAAATTATAGTGGTTTATCACACATATATCATATGTTTTTAGTCTAACACACATGATGCATATAATTTATTTTGAGGAAATTTATTACAGAGGTTCAACAACTCCCCTTGAAAGAGGGGGAAGTCAAAAGGATTTGTCATAGAGACCAAGTCATCTTAATGCACTCGAAATATAGTTTTTATCACGTAAACACATAATATAGAGCTTAGATTTATTAAAACATGGTGAAAAATAGTCACATACAAATTGATCTCATTTTTATATAGAAATAACATGGTTAATAATATGACATGGAGGACACTAGCATGGTGCACTACTATCCAAGGGACCTTGTTACTGTTTACTAGTCCTAAAAATAAAATAAATGGAATTAAACTAAGTTAATTATGGTTGTAACTGTGTGAGAGATTTTGAATCAAATATCTTAGAAAGTTACATATATAATTAACTTATCTGATTTGAAATAGATTATGGAAATATTATTGTTATTAACTTTGAAATTGCTAGAAAAGTCTAGTAGGTACAATCTAGGTATTTATAGTTTTAATCACATGTTATTCGATATGCTAAGTTTATGCTCACTTATATGTATAATTACGTAGGTTTACTCATATTAGGGGCATCATGCATGGCATGATCACTCTTGTTTTAGTTTCAAATACTTAGACATAGATTAATTTGACTCGATCCAGAATGCATATGCACATATATCAGATTTTGGGGCATATGCATGACACATTATTCCCTTATGTTTATTTTGACACCAATACTCTTATATGGAATTGTATATCAATGTAATTCTTTATGTTATTACTCTAGATACCATTTACACCAATTTTACACCAGATTGATGCCTTATTATATCTTTAGTGTTATAATTATTGAGTAGTCCCTAAGCTACATAGTTGAGTGACTGAGTGGACCCTGATCCATTTTTAATTTCAAAGTTTTTGAGTGGCCCCAGATCCATCCTACATATTTTTTAGTACATCACATATATTTAATTACATTTCATAGTTTTATTTATAGATGCATCTACTATACATGGGTAGGTAATGATGGAGTCATATCCTACTTGAGTTCTTGAGCCACGTACATAGGAAGGATGGACAAGCCATCAATCCAATCTATGTTATTCATAGATTATGATCTACCAAGTAGGGGTGGGAAATGATGGAATCAAGGCCAAATTGAGTTCTTGATCTGCCAATACATAAATATTGAGCAAGCCATCAACTCCATCCAAGTTATTCACCATTTAATCACTAACTACATGCACACATAAGATGTCACTAGGTTTTAGCATTGGTTCACATACCTAATGAGGTGTATTCATTAATTTCCTATTTATCTCATGCTTTTACTCAATTTTGTTTTTCATTTTTCTTAAGTAAGGATTGATTCCTTCATATTTCATTTATAGGATATGTAATAAATCACACTTCATAGAATCATACCCAGATTCATAAGCTTCACATCTTAGGTAAGTTTGAGTATGTTTATTTTCCTTTATCTTAGTAATTTTAGTTTAATGCATTTATAGAATAAAGTGGGATGTAGTCATATAAAATGTCATTTTAATGCAATGAGTATGACATGATACCACCTTATCCTAGCTTAAGCCTAGACCTATCTTAGGGCCTCCCTTAATCATTTTATGTATATTTTATGAGTCCAACCTATTCCGAAATACACCAAAAGTAACATTAAGCCATCCCCTAGGAACCCAGACCCCTTATTCACAAACTTATTCCATTTAGACATTAGCACATACCTTTAGACACTAACACACTATGATTTTGACCTAACACATATACTACTATCCTTTTTACTCATTTCTCTCACAACATATATTTTATGTTCCCTAAAGCACTCCTAGGGTTGGCCTAGATATATGTCACTTCTTGAAAAGCACCATAATGCTATATATAGGCCACTTTCAATAAATTATCCACTAGATGGAAATTAGATGCAAATACTCATAATTAAACACAAAAATAATTATGCAAATCAAGGTCATTGATCCGTATTCTACCCTAATTCTACATACACCCATATACAGTAGCCTAGATCTCAGATTAATCAAATTTCCAATCTCAATTCAGACAAAAATCACTCAAATAAATAATCATAATATCATTCACTTGAACTTACACCAATACTTAGATTGGGAGAATAACATCAAGATTGATCTCCCTTTTGAGGTATTGGTATGTAGTTAATGCTCAACACATGGGGTGTTGAGGTCATGTCTAATGCACCCTACTAACACCATTATTTTATACTTGTGCTCATAAAATATCTTAAAAAAACATGAAGGTATAGGGTTTTACATGTAAATTATTCCAAAAAGGGAATAGATAGTGAACCAACATTCATCCACTTAGGCACAAACATCTCAGTACTAGGTGAAGCTCCTCCCAAAAGGTCATTGTCATGCCCTAGAGGACACTAGCATAATGCACTACTTTCCAAGGGATTTAACTACTATAGAGTAAGGTCTTTTACTCCTATTTATAATTCATGACACTCTATATAGTCTTTGTACAAGTGTCCATCCTATAATTCATCTATCTCAGTCAATTTTCAACTAAGTACATGTCTTGTAGTTCATTTGCTATTTATAGAGTAATAAAAAAGTCATTTATTATACAAATTAGAGGCTATAATTATTGTATATGTATCACCTAATTTATTATTCCATAAATTTATAAAAATAGGGTTTTAAATTCCATAATCCCCTTAAATGTTAAATAACCTCCTTTGTGGAGTGGTATGAGATGACAAGGAATCCATAGGATGAGACATAGTAAGGTTTTGGGAGTGAATGGGAATAAAAAATAGCCAAACCTAAGGATGCCAAGGATTACCCATAGTATAAGTGTAATCATAAGTTAATGAGGAATCATATTGAAAAATTAGATTTTGACATAGTAATATGAAAGATTTTAAAAAGGAAATAAAATCTTAAAAGTGTATATACGAAAAAGAAATGACTTGATAAGGGTTAATTAAAGAACCAACTACCCCAAGATAATTTATAGGAATATTTGGAATCCAAATATTTTTTGATAAAAATTAGTAGACAGACCAAACCCATAAATTAATTTTAAAATAGGTACACTAATCATCCTCTAGGTAGAATTTACTAAAAAATGTAAATTTTAAATTCTAAAAAATTATATAGTATTTTGGTGAACAAAAATAGGTTTATTAACCACTCAATATGACTAGAAAAACCTTGGAGCTTTGAAAAATAGAGTTGTTTTGATTCAAATATCAACCAATCAAATAATAACCTAATAGAGGAAAACCCTAATTAGAGGTTAGGGCCAAAGGAGAAAAGATTCTTTGTGTATGGAAATAAAAAATTAGAGCATGAAAACTTGGTATAAAAAAATTGAAAAGATATATATTTTAAAGGAAATTAGAAATGAAATATTAAAGCCCCAAAACAAAAAATCATAAAACTTTGAAAGATGAAACACAGTCAAATTAAGGGTATTTTAACTATTCGATATAAGTAGGGTTAACCAATATGTTTTGCCCTATTTTGGATTAAAATAGGTTAATCCAATTAATATACAACTTTTTAATTTAATTCAAATATTAAGATATGGCATTCAAGAATACATCTAAATGTAAAATAATGAGATTGCTTATATTCATTTTGACATGTGGCATATACTAAATATAGTATGTATAACAAGGAGAAGATTAATTAACTTTTATATTTGATTGTTTGATTGTGACTATATTTTTGAAGTGAAAATTAGATTGAATAAGGATTGTATTTCATTTAGTTTTAGAACTGATTCTCTATATTGCAAGGTTAGTTTCACAAGATTGGATTAGTACCACTAATTGTTACTCACTTACAGTGGTTAGTACTAACATGTAATAAAATGAAAAATGATGACTGTATAATCACCTACATTTGTCTTTGCTTGATCTATATTCACAATATTGAACCCTAATAATATGTGTAACTCTAGAAATCAGTCTCCTTTGACTCGAAACCTTAGGTATGTTTATGGGGTGTAAAAACCTATATTTTTTTGAGGAAGTGTATTGGATAGAGTTGATACCAGTCACCCTCATTTTATAATTGATCATTACCTATGTATATGATACTCTTAGGAGGGAAATAAATCCACATGTAATTTTTCCCACCTAGTGTGGTTGTGTAATTATGCTCCTTTGCTACATGTATGCAACTAATGATTTAACTCTAATACTTGAAAACACTTTATTTGACTTGGATTTGAAGCAATTCAAACTTAGTTTGTGATCCTCCTAGTGAAAGGTTTTAAATTTGGTAAGAATAGGGTATATTTTCTTAATGTGCAATAGTGTGTAGATGTGTTCCAGATAATTGTCGAACCCTTTTTGAATCAAACCTATATATTTTGTATGAGTCTTATTAGGTAATTTATCATGCCAAAGACATGCTATTAAAATCAGTTGAACCTTAAGGTGAGATTTTATTTTGAAAAATAGTCATTGTTAGGAGTAGGTCAATATTGACTAGATCATATTAGTACCAAATGGTGATACTGACCGAATCTAGCATAATATACCTATGTATAGGTGGATAAAATTGAGAGTCTAGATATGTATTTGTGGGATATTTATCAGGATTAAAAAAAGTGATGAGGATATTGAGATGTGTAAAAATACAATAGAAGGGTCAAATCATAAGATAACATGCAAGTATGAGAGAATGGAGGATTAAGACCTTTTAGTGCTCAAGTTATGTGTGAAAAATGTGTCAAGCTTGTCATTATCAAGTACTAAAGACCATATTTTAGTATATAAACTTACACTTTATTATAATAATCATTCCCTTTGGAGATACATGACTTATAAATTTATCCCACATGTCAAAAGGGGCCATAAATTCCATTTGTTTTTATTTACAAATCCTAGGACCTAATAAATTCCATATTGTTTTCAACTCTCGATGAGGAAAATTAAAATTTAATATTTCCAAGATGTACCTAACATTTGACACTTGTTTCCACCACATAATATATTCAGAATATTTCCTAACCCTTATCTCATTTATATTATATCATATTTAACTATATTTTATGTGTGGTCACTGAAAATTGTATGTATAAATGCATGGAGGATTAACACAAGTTTCAAGATTTGGACTCCTATGGGGGTATTCTTACTTAACATCTATTAAAATAATTATGGAAATATTACAAGGGTGCCCTCATATTTTTCAATAAAATTAGGTGCATCATTTTCAATTTTCCTTCTCTATATTTCAATATATTATTATTGGTAGCATTTAAACATGTATATAAATTATTATTTTAATCCTTCATAAGGATATCCACACAAATAAAAATATGTTGTGGACATTTACTTGGGTAATTACCAAATTACCAACTAAATTAAGTGTATCATTTTTTTTTCTTTTCTTAGATTTTAGTATATTATTCAATAATTGGGAACTTATCCACATGCACATGAATTTTATAGGTCTAAAAGATCATCTAAGTTGTTGTATGAGCAAAAGAATTGTTAAAGGAGATTTATGAGCATATTATATATCACATTTCTTACCCTTTATGTTTTAATTTAATAAGTATATACACACATGCATCAAAGTGAGGCATTATGTAGATACCTAATTTTGGTATGAGGTGGTTATTAGTGGGAATTTTTAGATCATAATTTTTTTATGTCAATCATCAATTTAGATTAAGATCTTATTGGCACATTTTCCTTACATTCTATTAGTATCCTATATTTTTCTCATGTTTTCTCTATCCCATTTCTCTCTCCTCCTATCCTATTTCCCTAAAGTTCTAAAAATCCCCCCATAAATGTATACTATCATAAACACCTAAATTTGGTACAATATCCTTTTCCATTGTGTCTTATCTCCAAGATATCATATTTGACATTCTTGTGTATATTTAAATTTTTAGGACTTCTCTAACCCCAAATTGGTCTCCATTTATCCTTTGATACTTTAAATAAAATCTAACACTTGTCAGAATATATCGATTGAAATCATTGGACTAAATCTTATATGTAATAATGCTCCTTATTTATATATGAGCCTCTATTCATTCCAAATCAAAATCATTCCCTATGTGAGTCTACCCATTTGCCTTTATGGGTTAGTTTTCCCATTGCCAATGATCTTTTTCCTTTAACTTCACTTATTTTCATTTCAAATGTCAGAAAACATGCCTAGATTTTAAAAGAGTACCATATATATACATGTCATCCTAAATATACTAATAATTTTCAAGGGATCATAAGAAATAATAAAAAAATTTAATTATGAAGATTAAGGCCTAGAGTAATCTAACCATCAAATGTCATCAATCCTCTTATTTCAAGTTGAGTTTATTTGTGTCACATTTTCCACACTTATGATGGAGTTGTTTATTTTTTGGTATCTCATCACTAACTTATATCAAATGAAGTTATTAATTTGGATACAATTTCATTTCCATTTATATGGAAGTGGATTTTCATAATCATTGTTGAAGTTATTTCATTTAAACACACTCAAAAATACATGGAGGTCTAATTTTAGATTGCAAGATATGTAGTTTTCAATGTTGATTTGGAAATATTTTGACTCCATAGCCCATTTTTTTTGAGTGCAAAGCTATATCATAGATAATGAATTAAAAAATCAACAAATTTTAATTAGATAAATAGTGAATTGAACATAGAGGAAGATCATAAAGCAGTTGTCAAACTAGTCATATAAAAATTAGAGTACAAAATGCTACACAAAAAAGACTTGGAGGAATAAATACAAATATGATGAATTGAATCTATTTGACATAAATATGACTAGGTGAAACCCATGCAAATCACATTTATATCAAGGAGGATCTACAGGTCATATCAAAATTTTAGATTAATACATAGCTTGCATGTAAAATCATATATTTTAGATACAAACTTTTAGATTTATGTTACAACAATAAGGTGTGACATGTTATTATATGTTGTAATTACTTTACACAACCTAATTGATTTATCATTTTTTATTTTTTTTATTATTAGCCAATTATCTAGATCTAAATTATGCAATTTTAACTTGTATTGTTAGATATAATCATTGTAATTGTTAATTCCTTATTTTGTATAAAATTAAAATTTTGGCTAAGAAATTATACAGTTATGGGGCCCTAAAAGTCTATAGTCCATAATTTTAATGTTTATCTATTTTAGAATTTGTTTTGGGTCTCATATGTCATGTGTTCCTAATATTTTAGCTTTCCTTCCTATTTTATTTTATCTCACACACTAAAGGTTTTAATATGAATTCATGGATTCTATAAATACAAAGGTGCATTAGTGAATTTAGAACATGAAATTTATTTTAAAGATGTCAATTGTGAAAGTGAAAAAGTAATTCATTCAATAATTTAGAATACAATACAAGTATATATGAATGTCGGTAGTAGAATAAGATTATAAAATTGTAATGTAGATGCCTTACAAGTGTGTGATGGTTATCAGTTTGTATAATGTATTTAATTTTGTATGTATTCAACTTGTGTATGTATTCTAAATTTTTTTATAATTTGAAAATACTTCTTCAAGATTGAACTAAAAGGATGGAATGTGAAGTGACAAAATATTGTAAATTTATATAAATAGAGATCAATTGTAATTTTTGGAATCATAATCACTGACTGGCGGGGCAGGGGGTGAATCAATGTGTTAAAAACTTTATTTAAATTCCTCCTTAGCAAACATGAACCATCACATCAACATATATATCAAGAAATGCATAAGTAATCAACATATGGGGTCAATAAATTAAGCCTAGGAAGGTGGCATTCACAAAAATGTTACAAAAGATAGGTAATAAACGATCACTCAAAAAAGTAGTTAATGAGACAACACTCTAAATATTAAATCTTTACTTAAAAAAATCAGTGTGTTAGGCTCAAATAATGTATAATAAAGGAGATTTATTAGATAATAAGTGACAACACATTACATCAAAGAATGTCATAAGTTAAAACATTAAACCTATTGTTTGCTCCAAAATCCTAATCCAAAAGGTAGTTATGATACTAAGTGTTCTAGAGAGAAAAGTGGGAAAATTAAAGGAATTTATTCCTCCATTTTAGTATTAATTATTTATCAATAAAAGGCACAACTATAAGTCTATGGCCCCATGATATAGCCTGCATAGAATAGCTTCTAAGAGATGTGGTGATACCACTAGAAGCTCGATACTAATTGTTTAGATTTAGAATTTAATGTTATGTTCTTATTGATAAAGTTAATATGATTTTTTTTACCACTTTATAAAATATGGGAAAGGTAGTTCAATTAAAAAACAAACATAAAATGAGAGGGAAGGGAGGGCAAAAAAGAATATTTCCAGTCAAGTGAATTCTAATGATTCAAGAACTAGAGTATGCCAAATCATAGTTATACCATTGTATTCCTAGCTTAGCAGTTAAAAAAAAATTAGTGACATAATGGGAAAGATTATAGGGACATAAATTTGGATGCTCGATTTACAATTTCTTCACTAACTATAAACACTCAAAGATTTGTAACAGAGTACACATAAAACTTTTGAAATACTTTATAGTTGAAAACATAAAAAATAGGGAATTCAAAAGTAAACTAAAAATAAACAATAATGAATTAGATTATCACAAGAACAATCTAAATTCTACATCCAACTCTAAAACTAAGAATAATATTAGTCATTTTGCACAAGCATAAACTTAAAACTAGAAATAATGGACAACATTCAATGAGTAGAAGACAAAGTCAAGCCAGAAATGTTCTATTACAATTTTGATAGATTTTCATTAAATCAAAATGCCAACCCCTTACGATAGGAAAAAATGTCCCTTATATATAAATATTTATCCATGAAGCTCACTCAACCCACCAATGGGGTGGTTATAACTTTAAATGATGGTCTAGGAATTTAGTTGAGATTTTGATAGATCCATTTTCCTAAGCATGATTTGTAGTTAGGAACATCTCTTTAAGGCAAATATTTGCACTTTATATCTTTTTCTTTTATAAATCCTTATTATGTACAAACCATGTGATGACTCATGACCTACTAATTTATTTAAACTCAATTTTAGGGGCTAATAGTAATTAGATTCAAATATTAGTGGTAGATTGTGTTGGGCTTTTCTTGGAACTACCATTCCACCATGCCCTACATAAAATTCTAGATTTATTTTTAGAGGTTGTTTTGATGAATATGTCATCTTCTATTTGACTTTAGGATCCTCTAGATCAATTCACCACTTTAATAGCCTTAAATTATACCACATATGAGTCCTTACATTGGTGAAAAACTAATAGTAATTATTTGTGCTTTCCATATTTGATGTATAGTTCTTCTGTGAGTTATGATGGCCTTTTGATGGTCAAATGAACCATCAATTTCAAGATCTCATACTAATGATGTCATTTTTCATGTGTCCTTTGATATTATATCTTTCCATGTTTCTTCATATTACTCTTTTTCTTTTAGACTTGGGGGCCCAATATGCGATGATTGTGCTTTAGTTATGATAAATCAAGATTTCACCACATAGCTTCATCCCACTCACTTGATGATTTGATGTATTTAAAGGTTATACAGACTGCCCCAAGGTAGCTACACATAGGTGATGCCATGTTGTGCAATCCCACTAACCTAATCACTTGGAATCATTTTTTGAATATGAAATCACCTAGGGAAATAGATCATTGGGATGATACCACATGGTACAATCCCACTAGACTGCTCACTCAAAGGTATTTGATGAATATAGAATCACCTAAGGTATTGGGTTATTGGGATGACACCACATGGTGTAATCCTACTAATCCACTCACCTAGAGGCCTTCTAAATCACTTAACTCCTATAGAGTGATGAAAATATGCCACATGGCTCTACGAAGCACTTGAAGAATTAGCTAAGTGGCAGAAGTATTTTGTGAGTGGGTTGGCACCGATGGGAGATATGAAATATTACCATGTGGCTTTGGGAATGAAGTGGGTACCTAAAGTTTATGATACAAAGAAACACAATCAACAATTTTGAAAACAATTGGTTATAAATATTCAAACAAAAATGTCTATGCTCTTCAAAATAGAAATGGTCAAGTTTTTGAAATAAAATTAAAAAAGGTGAAGAAACTTAGTGAAGAGAAATTCATTTTCATTGAATTTAAATCTAAATTATTTTCCACTTATACGAAATCAACTAAGGGAAAAAGGTAATTTCATAAGCATTTAGTCATTTAACATTGAAATAATGTAAACAATGGTTAAAATTAGGCTAGATCATTATTTATATCACTCTAGTTCTATATGTGTATTTAGACCAAGGACTTATAATAAATATTTACTATGCAGACTTATTAAAATCAATGAAGCACTAATTCAATATTTTAGATCTTCACATCTAGATAACTACAAACTAAAGGCCCAGTAGGAAATAAAAAGGGTCTCCATATGTAAAATGAAAATGGGGTGTGTTGGTCACAACAAATGGTGACTTATATGGGGAAAATAGTGTTAAAAATTTAGAACCCAGGATAAAAGCCTTCATTCCTATATAAAACATATACTGCAATAAAAACCTTAGACATAATCAGAAAAATAAGGAACTAAATTCAGCTACAATAAGTGACATACTAAGCTTCATATCTACAAAATACCATCAATGTATGTGAATTGATAAATTTTCATTTAATTAATTTTAGATTCACATAAACAAGTTTTGATCAAGATGGAAATTAGAACTTCTAAAAGAGGAATTATTGGCTAAATGGCTTGGTGAGGAATGTCATGGGAATTTCTCTACTACAAGTCAGGAATCTATAGTCTTAATAGAGATAGCTCTAGTTCTACTCAAGGCCTTTCTCCACTTCTATCCAAGCTAAAAATCCTATGATAGAGGTTACATGAATCAGCCTTTCAAGGAAAGACATTTGATTTGACATTTTAAACTCAATTATTCTTACGTCTTTCTATTTGAAAAGGGATTTTATTTTTGAGTCCATTGAGGGTTTAGAATTAAGCCATTGATAAGAGGATGTTCAAAAAGCTCTAGATACCTAGATGATCTTAGATTGGTTTAATGTTTTCAAATTGATTCAAGATGTTTAATTAAGTGTAGTTTAATGGCTTCTCACAAGAAAATGTAGTTATGAAATTCACTTGTTATGTTATGAATCATTAGATTTATAAATTGAAAATGTTAATAATTACTTACAACCTTTTAACTATTTCAAAATCAAAACTCACCTTTAGGCCTCTAAATTCTAAATTGTACCTTCCATGGTTTCAACCACCCTTTTAGTGATTATCTTATTGATACAAGGAATGAATAGCTTCCATAGGACCTTCTCCTCCTCTTCATTATTTTTATCTCAATTGTGGGTATATGTTTGGATGTCATCCAAGGGCAAGGTTAGGGCAGAATATCATTTTAGAGTAAAGGTTGAGCAAAAAATACTAAAAAGGGACAAAAAAAAGAACAAAGAATAAATAAAACACACAATGGAAGAAAACCTACTCTTTAAAAATAAGGAAGCTAAACTAAAGAAAGAAAAATGTAGAAATCAAGAGACTAATATGAATCTACTCTAATATATACATCACCAACCCTTCACTTAGAATTCATTCAAAAATTGCATTGGATGAAATATCTAAGAAGTAGTGCTTTAAGAACTATCCATTCACAAGTAATAGGAGATTGTTTCCTTATAGATCCTTGAAAAGATTTTTGTTCTAAAACTTAGATATCTAGTATAGGAAAATCCATAGTGGATCAAACTTGGCATGTTGGCCTTTATTTTCATGGGTTATATCCCATAGCATCACTAGATCAAAAATCCTTAAATATTTCACCTTATCCTTCTTTTCCAACCATCTCTTGATAATGATTTGATGTTTTCTAGAATTCAATAGAGCCTCCTCTTGGGCTTCTTATAATTGGACAAGGTCTAATAGTTTAGAATTAACTTTCTCTTTTATTTCCATGTATTATTTCATGAAATTTTAGGTGGGTAACTTAAGTGTAATAGGTATAAATGGATCTAGTCCATAAATCAATATAAATGGTGAGTTCTTAAGCACTTGTTTATGCCTAGTGTAGTCATCCCAAAGGGAAAACTTCAAAATAAAATTCCACTTTTGAGGCTTCTTTTTTGTAGACTTATTGATAGATTCGATTAAGTTCTTATTCATATATTCTACCAATCTATTTCCTTGCAAGTAGTGATTGGACAAAAATCTCAATGTGATTCAATTGAAATATGCCCACTCAATGAATTCTATAGATTAAAACATACATCCATTATCACAAACTAATGAGACAAGGATCCCAAATTGTGTGGTCATATTATTTTCCATAAACTTGATTAGTTCATTTATCATGCTATTATTCATTTATATTGCCTCTATCCATATTTTACAATAGTCTATGGTAGTAAAAAAAAAACTTTTGACCTACCAAGGAGTTGGGATCAATGACTCTCGTAAACTCTAATCCCCATTGGGCAAATGGTGTTCCTTCTATAACTAGTTGTAGTGGAAACACAACATGGATTTATCTCTTGGCATAGGTCTAGAATTGATGGCACATTTGGACATGTGCATGGACATCTATGAATAGGGTGAGCCAATAATAATCTAAATTAAGTTTATTGTGTGACATTGTACTTGTTGTAGGATGACCAATGCCTAACTTCTCATGGAAGCGAGTTGTGATTTCTTTGACTTAAGCTTTTAATAGGCATATAAGGTAGATTCCTTCATGGTTTTTCATGAAGAGGACTCATTTTTTCATCATATATTGTGTGACTTTCAACCTAAGATATATTTTCTACATTTTATTCAGTCATAGATGCAAACTCCCATAGAAGAAGTAATGAAGAATTAGGGTCTACTAATTATGTTGCATCAATTGCTATTGGTCTACTTGAGGTATAGTGATCCTTGGATCAATATTAATTAACATTTGATTTAAGACTTAACCTCAGACTAGATTTTTAGGCTTAATTTCTATGTTATATTCTTTTAGCTTGGTCATCCATATACCCCTACACTCCCCTAGGTAAATTTTTCCCAACAAGAGCTTAATAATTAGATTTGAACAATTATGTGAACTTTATTCCTATGAATGTAGTCACTGGAGTTTTTCACAACCTTGACCAAAGTGTATGCATGTTTTTTAAATGTGGAATACTTTAATGTTGCATCCTTCAGATTGGTGCTTATGAAAGTAATAGGTTACTCTTCTCCATCTAATCTTTGCATGAGACAAGTAGCAATGGTTTGCTTTGAGTTAAAAGGGTAAATGTAGAAAATTATAGCATAATATGATTGATTAGTAATGTTACTTGTATTATGGAATCATTTATATCTTGAAAATTATTCTTTTATTTAGTGTTTCACTCCACTTTTGCATCATGTTTCAATATGGCATTTTGAGGCTTCATGATTTCAATAAACATAGAAATAAACTTGTAAACAAAATTGATTTTCCCAAAGAAGGATTTTATATCATTTTTAATATTAGGTTGAGGAAATTTATAAATCACTTTAGATCATTCAAGACCTATAAAAATACCTTATTTGATGTTTATGTGACCAAGAAGTATACCTTTCATGACAATGGATATGATCTTATTTAGATTTAAATAGATGTCATACCTTCTAATCCTTTCAAATATCCTTTGAAAATGGTGAATGTGACTTGATTTGCATTTAAAAAATATAGTTAAATCATCTGTTTCTATACGATTTTCACTTTCACATTCAAAACGGAATTCAAAAACTAAGATAAGACGGTCTAGGGTTAGATGTTACCCGGATAAAGTCTTGCGCACCAAATTCAGATGATAGCAGGAACTCCTCTTTGGTTGTGGAGGATGACACCTGTAGAAGAAAGAGACTAAAACACAGAAGTTGTTAGATGGCTAGAAGGTGGACTGGCAAGCAATGCTTGATCCCAGAAGTGCGAAGACTTCCTAGAAGGGTGTCAGTCCACTGATTGATAAAGAAAATGTCTGATAAAAAGAAATAAATGGAAGACTAAGCAAAGGAAATAAAGATATGCATACCTGTATGCTACTGTCGGTCTTCCATAGTCACCGACGTTGGTTAGACTGCCGGCGTCGATTGGTTAGGTCTGCCGATGTCGGTGGGGGCAGTGGTCTTTGGTCGGGTCTCAGAGAAGCTCTGTGGTTGACAGAAGGGGTCTATGGTAGTTAGAGAGTCTGTGCAGGGTCGCGGGGATACGAATAAGGTCTAAGGAATGAGTCAGGTTGAAGATAGGGTGTCAAAAGAGGGAAAGATATGGGAAAGGCCTCTCAACCTTTTTGGGAAGAGAGTCAGGGGTGCTCTGGTTGAAAGTCAGGTCTTGTCTGGATAATATTGCTTAGAAGTAATAAACAAAAAACTGATTACAGAAGCACTCTGAAATACAAAAATGGAACAAAAGAGGAATACTTACCTATTACTTGCTGAAGGAGGAGTGTGGAAGATTGGTTGTTGATGCTGCTAGTGTAGAGGACTTGTTGCTGATGCTACTGGTGTAGAAGACTTCTTGTAATGTACCTATAGCCTGTGGAGCTTACTATACATCTAGGAGAGAGAGAGAGAGAGAGAGAGAGAGAGAGAGAGAGAGAGAGAGAGAGAGAGAGAGAGAGAGAGAGAGAGAGAGAGAGAGAGAGAGAGAGAGAGTAAACATATCACCCTCAAAAACATGGGTAAATGGAGGTTTTGAATCATATTGTTTGAAATTTATTGAGATGTTTAGTTGGTGAAAATCCCAAATAATGTGATTTGATGTTAGTATAAGATGAGTTTACTTACAATGATTCTATCAAACAAATTATAGGTTCAAGTCCTTTATAAATAGTGCATGGTAACAACCCCTGAGGTGTATGTGGGTTGATAAGTAAAATTTATATTAGTATAAGAAATAGATGAAATGAAGACTGTGTTCAAACTAGGCATGATGTACATAAAAAATTCAAGAGAAGATATAAAGAGAGAAAATACAGGAAACATGTTGTTGTGTGAATGAGAGAGATGAATTTTTAAGTTGGGAACTTGATTTTTCCACATTTTCTTAAGGAGACATTTTCAAAAAGTGATTATAAAAATCTCAAGTGGAACAAAATCAAGCCTTGCAATATATTGAGGAAGTTCTCAATCAATGCTTATGAGATTGAGTTTCTAGATGGATTAGGTATTTTCCTATCTTTAATGTAGATGAATTTTACCCATATGTGGTGGAAAAAAATTGAGGAAGAAGAAAACATGAATTTTTTAGCCTTTGATTAGAAGGAACAATTTCCATAAAATAAAAATAAAGATATGAAGCAATTTTATATATACAAATTGGAAAGAATACAAGAGGTACCGAGTAATATGATTCCTTAGTCAAATGGAAGGATAGATAAGTTTGAGATGTGACTTGGATGAATGTATCTAAAATTTCCAAAAATTGTAAGACTATAGATTAACTCATAGTAGGTTCATGATCAGGATTGCGTGGACATTTTCATTACCCTAGGTGTTTAATGCAAGAACATTCAAAAGGAATTATATGTTAAAACTTGGTGGCATCATGTAAAATGACACTTACAATCTCTACACAAAATTTCAAGTCATTTCAAGTCACCACAAAGGTGTACCAACTATTACATTAGTAGTAGATATCCTTACTTTAGGTAATGCTATAGAAGGAATTGGATGATGAAATTTTATAGGTTCCTATAATATGACACCTAAAATGTTTTTTTACCAAATTTCAAACCATTTGGATTTACTTTAGAAATGTTACAATTATTTCTTTTAGGTTATTTATGTGTCAATTAGCATAAGGTTCATGACCTTTAGGAATATATTTTTTAAGAGTTAGATCAATATATTTTGAAAAATAATATAAATTATAGTATATAAATTTAATTCCAAGTTTTAAATCAATTAGACAAGTGGCACCAAAGTTATGATATTTTTTAAACTGTCATTCAGCTAGAAAATGCATCCACCTAGTTTACAAAAGGTTCATGGGTTTGTGGAATATATAAGGTAATATTTAGGTCATTAAATTTTTATAATTTATATGAAATATATAATAAAAGGTGTTTATAATTTTTTTTATCTCAAGTAGCTAAGTGGAGGAAATGTTATGATAGTTTTTGTACTGTCACTCAGTCAAAACAATGCATTTGTCTAGCCTAATGGTTCACTACCTTGGGTAAGAGTTGTTATGATAATTAGGATAAAAAATTTAGTGGGTTGATATAAAATGTATTTATATTGATATGTTTTAAATTTTAGATCATTTTTATGAATGGATTTAAATTTGTGTAAGTTTTAATAACTAACATTCAATTTGGAAATGTCATTTATGTAGTATGTAACACTTGAAATGTTGTTCGTCACTTGTGGTGACTTATGGTATGTTCATGTAATATTTAGATGGTGAAATTTGGAAGGGTGATATAAAATATATTCTAAATTTTTTGGTTCAAATATCATAAAAAATGGATTAATGAAGTTAAAGTTATGGTAGTTTTCATAACTATTGACTAGACTAAAATGTCACCTTATAGTTTTAGACAGTTACTGACAGTTAGGTGTTGATATTGAAAACTAAAGGTCACATGAATATTGTACATTTTAGGATATTATGGAAGTTTAAGAGTCACCCCATGAAACTAAGGATGTTAGATAAATAATCTGATTTAGTCAGAGAAGTCATTTTATGAAAGGGGATAAGCTATGTGGTGTAAAAGGGCAGAATAGGGTAGAGCATAATAGAGCATGTTCCATTTTTAGCATTTTTTCTAGGAAAAATAAGCATTTATGGTATTGAACCATTATAATTCTTTCATGGATGAGAATACAAATATTTGATGTACTGTTGTTACATATATGTTTGGTCTAAATATATGTCTTGGTCTGAGTGAATATCTATGCATCATAGAAGTAGAGGTTGTCCTTAGGTGGATACCCTATTTGTGCTTACATCAAATGTTTATTTAAATATTAATAAAATTAAATGCATATCATTTATCTGGAATTATTTTCAATAAAATTCATTATCTTAAAAATTTAAGAACGTATACCAAAATAATTAAACACTTATAAACTTTAATAAAATTTATTTTTGTAATATGACATGTTTTAGAATCTATAGGAATGCATAGCCACTCAAACATGATGTTTTAGAAAAATATATTAACTATTTTTTTAGTTTTTTAAATAACTATAATTTTAATTTGTGAGGGGGATTAATTTTTATGAAATATATATTTGAGAAATAAATTTGGATATCCTTTTATCATAAAGTATGTGATGAATAAAATATATACTATTCCTAAAATAATATAAAGCATTCATTTTTATATCAATTTTAGTATAAATACCATTAAGATATTTATATATTATTTTGAAATATATTATAGGGATGGCTTGACAAAAATTAAATTTTGACAATGAAGAGCAACGAATAGAATATAAAATATAATATTATTTTATTATTTTTAAAATATTAGAGTTATATTCCTAAATAATAAAGGGGCTGAGCAATGTAAATCAGTAAATAACTATGCAAGTATTAACTTATTGATTTGTGTAAAAAAATTGCACTTTTGCATTTTCTAAATATGATAGGAAATGAGAGAGATTAGAACTTAGCTTATTCCAATTGATCTGGACTGAGACAAGGTTTGATACTGGAGGAGCATGACTGAGAAATAGTCAAAAACATATCCATGAACTTCATTTTTAGGTTGGATAGGAGCACCAAAAATAGGATACCCTTCTATCTAGCATTGTAGTCCTGTTTTGGTGCTATTGTCTTGAGGATGAAAGATTTTTGGGTTCTGTTTGAAATACGTATGTTACCTTGTCACTAAAATTTCAAGGTCTAGGACCTTATGAAGCTCGTTGTGTGCCTATTTTAATCTTTTAAACTCTTAGGAGCTTCTAGTGATTGAATTGGAATTTAAACTTGGGAAAGAGAGAGAAGGGGTTAGTGTGAAAAAGATATGCTAGATGCACTTCACACCCTACGTGTGGGCATGCTACCTATATACCAATACTTAGAAGAGGGATCAAGCTAATGTATTTCTCATATTGAAGTGCTTGGTGTAATTAGTGTATGATCAATGCAACTAGAATGTGAAATTAGATGTGCTTCAACTGGCTAGGGATTGGTGCAATGACTTGATTAGGCTTGAAATGATGTTGGAAGGCTGTGTGTAAAGAATAGGGAAGAATGCTCAAGTGTACTTGTTTGTATTCTTGTGTCTCTCTTGTAAATGAGTGTCAACCCTTCGAAATGGAATCTAAATGGAATTTTATAGGGAAACTAATAATCATGGGTTAAATGAATTCATGTGAGGCTGATAGAACCAAGATAAGGATCTAAGAAAATCTAATTGTTTGAGACAAAGATGACCTTGGATAATAACACCAAAAAAAGGACACCCTATATTTTGATGCTCATGTCCTATTTGGGAATTTTTATCCTAAGGGGATAGATCTGGGCCTGAGAGGGTTGCTTGGGTCTTAAAAAGGTAAGTCCAAGAAGCTATAGATGATTGGGAATTAGGGAAAGAAGTAGCATAGAAAGATTGTGTGAGCTAAAAAGAGGAAATATGGATTATGTATTTTAGTCATACTGAAGTTGTAAAATTTCACATTTTACATGACTACATTTGCCCCTCATTTATTCTAGTGATGTAGCAAAATTGAAATACTAGGATAAAGGAAAAATAAAAAGCATACCTAAACTTACCTGTAAGGGTAAAGCTCATGAATTTGTGTGATGTTGGATGTGCATAGATAGAGCATGTTGTGAAGTGTGAATATAAAAATGAAATAGAAAGTAGATTAGTTATTACTAGATATGCTATATCTAAAATAAGAATGTATAAGAGTTGATTAAGAGGGAGAGAAAGGAATGAATACACCGCATCGGGTACATGAACCAATAAAAAACCTATTGTGATGCTAGAATGTGTTGGATGATGCTAAGTGTGTGTTGAATCAAGAGTAATATTATTAATAGAGCTAAGTACTCAATTCCATAGAATGTGGCTCAAGAATGCAATGTCTGGCCCTTTGGCTCTATCATTGATAACTATGTGAAGCTAATGAATCATGCATGTGCTAATCGATGTATGGACTGTGTGTCCAATCCCTTTGAATAAGTGGCTCAAGAATACAAAGGTTGGCCCTTTAGCTCCATCATTTTCCCATGAAGTGAAGCTATCAAGTGATAATGAGATGGCTCATAGATCCCATGGATGTATTGGAAATCTAACAATGTGGCATGGATAGCTTGAATGTGTACTAAAAACTAGGCCACTCTTGGCTATTTTAAAAGATGGAGGTTGGGCTTGTATAAAAGCCTCGTTAAAACTGATGCAAAATGCTTATATGAAAGCTAACTCAGGAACTTAGGTGCTCTGAAAGAAAAACTTGTATGAAATTTTAACTCAAATGTGATGCCAACCACCTATAGTGGAGTAAGGCATACAACTGCTAAGAATGCCTAGAATAACCTGAACTCAAAAAGAAAAGAAGATCAATGTGTCATGCACATTACCTCCAATCATTAATGTCTAGAACATGGATTTTGATCTAGAAGTTATGATAACTACTTAATCTAAACTGAAAGTGAGAACCATTATTCCATGGATGATAACCCACTGTATCTAAGAAAAATGTACTAAAAATGTTGAATCTAACTGATTTAGAAGTGCAAAACTTGTCCCAAAACTAAAATTTTTACCTATTTTTGGAAACCCTGAGTGTTTTCCTTCCTAGATAGGAGAACCAAAATATGGACACCCCTGTGTTTGGTGTTAGTGTCCATTTTTGGTGCTATTGTCTGGTGTGAAAATTGATTGTTGATCTAAAATTGTCACTATTTTTTTCTCTAGTTTGACCAGTTTGACCTCTAGATTCTGTATTGAGTGTTCTAAATGCTACTATTTTGACTGTTAGGAGGTTTGGGCTCTGTTACTAACCCTTATGTGATGCCCCCTCTTCTGAGGGTAGGAATGATGAACCCACAATGACTGCCCTCAAAAGAAAAGAGTCCTACAAGTGTGTTAAGCTATATAGATGCAAGATATAACATTGAATATTTGACAAGATATTTCAAAATGTAGCAATATTTAAATTGATAAATTGTTATATCAATAGGGGTATGCCTAGGTAGATATAACAATGTAAGAGCATGTGCATGAGACTGAATTGAAATGGTAATGTTAGATATTAGTTTGTTAGTAAGCATAGAGGGATGGAGCATGATGTCCATCATGGCATCTAAGAGAATAGGAAAATACATGATATGGATCATGGCATTGCAATAACCAAAAAATAAATCAAGCAAAAGGCATACAAAGCAAGAAGCTAGAAGCATATAATGGTGGCCAAGGGGCCATACAAATAAGGGACATGGGCACATGTCACTCAAACTAGAAGACAACCATGGAAGGTATGTTCAAATTCCACATACACATATAAGTGGAAGAAGCAAAGTTGCCACGAGGGCCACAAGTACATGAAAGAATACAAACAAAGGACACTAGTAAATGTCTTAAGACACACATATGAAGACGATAAAGAATTGGGAATGCAATCACACAATCTATGCTAAGTAAGGAATGAAAGTAAAAGTAATAACTAGTAGATACAAACACATCTAACTAATCAAAGCAAATGTGAAAGTATGTAAAACATGTATATTACAAGATTAGGTATATACTAAGAAATACATAAGTGTTAATTACTAGTGAAATATTTATGTAGTAATCTATGTAATATATAGAGTAATGTACATCAACATGATAAAATAAAGTTTTTAGTGTATGAATGCCATAACTTGGAAGGATTAGTCATGTAGAAGATGCCCTTAGTGGGTGTGTATCTCAATGTATGTCTCAAATGGAGAAGTAGGAGTTCCCCCTCAATGGGTGTGTATATTGATGTATGTCTTGAATGGAGAAGTAGGAGTTCCCCCTTAATGGGTAGAATGAAGAAATCAAATAGTTAGATGTCACTGCACACACTCAAAGAAGATCAAGTGAAGCTTGGTAATGTAGATAAATCGGCATACAATATCATGAAACAATAAATGTAAGTTTTAGCATGATAGTAGTAATGTAAACATGGATGATGAATACAATCAAAAAATGTTTTTGGTGTTTTTTGTAACTTTTTGAATGTTTTTGTATTTTGAAGTGTTATATTGTTTTTGTATTTTTGACAATATTTGAACTATGTACAATCAAGCCAGAGAGTTTATGTACAATCAGTGCTGGAAAGAAATGATACTAACAAATGAGTCTTAGATGAGACTCCCTATCATTGTGTCCTATATCAAATAATGGGATTGTGCATGATCGTGAGGCATGATGGAGTGTCTAAGATTGTGCAACTAAAATTTATGTACGTTGAACTATTCTAAAATCTCTAAAGTGGAAATTGAATGTGGGATCCCCATGTGAATTTGAGAAATGGATGCAACTAAAGGGATCTTAGGGACCCATCTGAAAGTAGGAGAAGAATATCTATGAACAATTTCTCTCTATGTAGCTATATGAGACCATAATGTAACTACTCAAGGTGTGACCACTGTAGCTGGAAGTTGTCTAGAATCTTGAAATTTTGGGGGTGTATAAATCCTCTGTACTGGAGATGTATGCCACAATTGTGTCTAACTCTAAACTATAAGTTGAACTAAAATTAGAGTGGAAACTAAAATACGTATAATAACTAGATCTGGTAATTTTAAGTTGGTAGATGGCTCTGAAGTGGGGAGTGGTGACTTATAAGGAACTCCACTAATAGAAATAACCTAATTAGCATGAATGAACTTCACACATCTATGAAATATATAAGGTATTACCTTGATTTTATGAATCCATGGTTGACCAAGTGATATGTCAAAAACTCTTGCACTGGTAACTATAGTGAATGGTGTAGCCACATATGTAAGACCCACCTGTAATGGAACTACTATCTCACCTAATGAACTTTGTATATGCCCATTGAAACCACTAATAATTATGTCTATCAGAGTGATATCCTGCTCTGAATAACCCAAATGTTATAATAGTGTGAAAGTGCATATGTTAATTCTGAAACCATTACCGATGAGTACACTATGAATAGGGTGATTCTAACTATGTGATTTGATAAATAGTGCATTGTAACATGTATTATCCTCAGTAATCAACTATTTATCAAAGCAAGTAGGTGCTAGTATATACAACTAGATTTTTTAGAAATATTATTTATAAAATACTATGAACTTTTGAATTTGAAATTAAATTTTCAACTAAAAATGCAGAAAATGATTGGAAAAACTTGGAAATATAATTGGGAACTAGTTGATGCAACTAGGGGTTTGATTTTTTTTTCAAAATTAGTATAATAATTTGAAAAATTTAGACAAAATTTGTAGAATTTTTCTTGAAAAAATTAGGAAAAATTAGAAAATATTTTAAAAATTAGCAAAAGATTTTTCTTAGTGGTTGGAAAGTGTTAGTATGCAAATAAGACCTAGTATATGCAAAATAGGTTTTGGGTGAATTTATTGAAAATATTTAAATTAATTTATAGTTTTTTAATTTTTAAATTCAATAAAATCAAGAAAATATTGTAAAAAATTAGAAATAATTGGTCTCAAGTTTCTACGGTTTTTATGCAAAAATTTGAAGTAAGTCAGGTTCACCAAATGTTTTATTGTTTTTGAAATATTGGAGTTATATTAATAAATAATAAAGGGTTTGAGTAATGTAAATTAATAAATAAATATGAAAGTATTAACTTACTGATTTGTGTAAACAAATTATACTTTTGCCTTTTCTAAATATAGTAGGAAATGAGAGAGATGCGAACTTAGCTTATTTTGGCTGATCTAGACTGAGACAAGTCTAATATTGGAGGATCAGGACTGAGAAATAGTCAAAAATAGATCTCTAGACTTCATTTCTAGGTTGGATAGGAGCACCAAAAAAAACACACCTTGTTTTTTGATGTTATAGTTTTATTCTGGTGTTGTCCTGAGGCTGAAGGCTTTTTGGGTTCTATTTAGAATACATGTGTTACCCTATCACTAAAATTTTAAGGTATAGGAACTTGTGGAGCTCATTGTGTGCCTATTTTAATATTCAAAACTCTTAAGATCTCTTGATGCTTAAACTTGAATGCAAACTTGGGAAAGAGAGAGAAGGGGTTAGTGTGAAAAGGATATGTTGGATGCACTTCACACCCCATGTGTGGGCACATTGCCTACATACCAATACTCCAAAGAGGGATCAAGCTAATGTAGTTCTCCCATTGAAGTTCTCGGTGTAATTTTTGTATGATCAATGCAATTAGAAAGTGAAATTGGATGTGCTTCAATTGGCTAGGGATTGGTGCAATTACTTGAGTAGATTTGAAACAATGTTAGAAGGTTGTGTGCAAAGAATAGGAAAGAATGCTCTAGTGTACTTACTTGTATTCTTATATCTCTCTTGTAAATGAGTGACAACCCTTCTAAATGGAATTTTAATGGCCTTTTATAGGGAAACTAATGATCATGGGTTAAAATAATTCACATGAGGCCGACAGGGAAAGAGATAATGATCCAAAAAAATCTAACCATTTGAGGCAAATATGAGCTTGGACAAGAGCATCAAAAACATGTCACCCTAAATTCTAGTGCTACTATCCTATTTGGATGCTATTATCCAAAGGGGATGAGACCTGAGGGGATAGATCTAGGCTTAAGAGGGTTGCTTGGGTCTCAAAAAGCTAAGTCTGAGAAGCTATGAATGAATGGGAGTAAGTAAAAGAAGTAGCCTAAAAGGATTGTGTGAGCCAATAGGAGGACTTATGGATTAGGTGTCTTAGCCATACTAGAGTTTTACAATTTCACATCAGGTTCACCAAAAGTTTTATTATTTTTGAAATATTGGAGTTATATTCCAAAATCATAAAGGGGTTGAGTAATGTAAATTAGTAAATAAATATGCAAGTATTAACTTATTGATTTGTGTAAACAAATTGTACTTTTGCCTTTTATAAATATATTAGGAAATGAGAGAGATGAGAACTTAGCTTATTCTCGCTAATCTAGACTGAGATAAGGTCTGTTATTGGAACATAAAGATTGAGAAATAGTAAAAAACATATCCTTGGACTTCATTTTTGGGTTGGACAAGAGCATCAAAAATAGGACACCCTACTATCCGGCACTGTAGTCCTATTTTGGTGCTATTATCTTAAGGCTGAAATCTTTATGGGTTCTGTTCAAAATACCCATGTTAATTGTCATTGAAATTTCAAGGTCTAGGACCTTACAGAGCTCACTGTGTGCCTATTTTAATCTTTAAAACTCTTAAGATCTCCTGGTGCTTGTATTGGAATGTAAACTTGGGAAATAGAGAGAAGGTGTTAGTGTGAAAAGGATACATTGGATGAACTTCACACCCCATCTATGGGAACACTACCTACATACTAATACTCTAAAGAGGGATCAAGTTAATATAGTTCTCCCATTAAAGTGCTTGGTATAATTTGTGTATGATAAATGCAACTAGATGTGAAATTGGATATGTGTTAGTTGGTTAAGGACTAGTGCAATGATTTGAGTAGGCTTGAAAAGATGTTAGAAGGTTTTGTGCAAAGAATAGGTAAAAATGCTTGAGTGTACTTGCTTGTATTCTTGCATCTCTCTTGTAAATGAGTGCCAACCCTTCTAAATAGATTTTAAACGTATTTTTATAGGGAAACTAATGATCATGGGTTAAATGAATTTGCATGAGGCCAGCAAGGAAAAATATAAATATTAAATAAAATTTGATCGTTTGAGGCAAATATGAGCTTGGAAAATAGTGCTGGAAATAAGACACCCTAAATTTTGGTGCCCTATCCTATTTGGGCACTATTATCCTAAGGAAATGAGACCCAAGGTAATAGATCTAGGCCTGAGAAGGTTGCCTAGGTCTCAAAAAGCTAAGTCTGAGAAGCTACAGATGACTGTGAATTAGTGAAATAAGTAGCCTAGATTGATTGTGTGAGCCAACAGGAGGACCTATGGATTAGGTGTCTTAGCCATACTGAAGTTTTACAATTTCACATTTTACATGAATACAAATATCATATACGAAGATAAAAAAATGATAAATTCACAAATACATGAACAAATAAAAATTTAAAATGATAATAATAGACGAATATTTATAGAAAACAGGGTCGAATTGACATATGAAGAATTGGAGGCTGAAATTAGAAAACATGTTGATAAGATGAACAATATGTGTTGAGAACCAAGATTAAAAAGATAAATACATTCAAATAATTGACTAAGGTAGAAATAAAATATATATACAGTAACTTCATCATGAAGCATCTCAAAGGAAAAGGCACTATCATTGAATTATTACTAATGTTGACATAAAATCTTGAAGAAGTGAAGTTAATATCGATACACCATGTTATTAAAAAACTAGATGATGTAGTTAAAGATAAAATAGATGTTGATGTTGCAAAAACTATGAAAATTAATGATATAAACGAGGAAACATGATCATAAAATATAAGATTATGATGAATGAAAAATAATTATTTATAAGAAGAGTCAAAATTTCAACCTAAAAGAAGAAGAAAAATGCAAGATTCTAAAATTGAAAGAGAAAATATAACTAATCCCAATGGAATGCTTGGGAGAGATTTGAATACTATGCAAATGATTTTTTAACATGGTTTAGATAATATTGTTTTACCAAACATGTGTTATATTAGTCAATAATTTTATATTGTAATAAATGTTTCTTTAACACCTAAAGGCCTGGTATGCAATAGATGTTGACTAGAGAAAAGCCATCATTGATTTTCAACATAAAAAAATATGTTTCTTGGACCACAAGCACCAGAACTTGTAAACTTAATAAAAATTGAGGAAATGTTAATAGCCCATGTTAATGAAATACTAAAAGTGACACATGAAATTTGAGTTCAATATAAATATAAAGGACTTACAATAAGTTTTTTGCAATAAGTAAAATAAATTGCTAAGGTTTTTCCACAATAAATAAAATATTTATCGATGATTATAGCTTAGAGGAGAGATCAATGTGGTAAAAGTTAAAAAAATTATTTCAATAGAGAGTAGGTATATAATGCACTTAAGTATAAAATAGAACATGACAAGTTCTATTCATATGTTCAAATTGATGAAAAAGAACTTGGTGATCTTTCATTTGAATCTGATGAAAATATTTTTAAAAAGTTAAAACTTATCCTTACCACAATTTGATTTTGATATAAATTAGGTTGTATTTGCATGTCCAGTGATGGAGATGAATGAAATAAATATCATTGATCATACAAAATCAATGTAGGGATTTTTTTAGTGGTGAATATTTGTTGATTCATGAATATTCTATTTTTTGAAGTCGACATTTGGCAATTTTATGGGGTAGTTGATAGCATGGAATCGCCTGATAGCATGGAATCACCTAATGGGGTAGTTAAAATTTAAATTTAAGGGTCATCTCACCTAATTTTAAAAATAAATTTCCCATTATAAATGTATATCATCGGTACCAAGAAATCCAATCTAGGGGCATTCATCACTATATATATGGTATTCACTTCTCAAGTACAAACTATCTCAAGCTTCAATATCTGTTGTCATATTTCTACAACCAAAAGTCAGGTGATAATAACTAGGTGATATATGATATTAATAAGGTGATAGAAAATAGAAAAAGGTGTTGGATGATAGTAAACAAGTGTCATACTTAATTTTCAGATGACTGCACCATGCACCCAGATGTTTGTGCTATGTAGGTGGATGAATGTGTCATGCAGTCATATGCCTATAGTATGCAGTCAGATGACTACAGGGCATAGTCAGATGACTACATGACATAGTCAGACAACTATGCCATGCATTCAGATAACTAAATCATGTAATTATTTGACTACATAGTGCATTCAGATGAATACATAATGTAGTTGGACTACACCATGCAGTTAGATGACTACATGTAGTTGTTCGATGACATAGTGCATTCAAATGACTACATTATGTAGTCAAATGACTGTAATATGTAGTTGGATGAATTAATTATACAGTCAAAGAATGTTAAGCCATTAGGTAACTTTAAAAAATAGAATAACCTGTTATCTTATTTCTATCAGATGGGAAACACGTGTATAAATATTAATTTATAAACTATTATTATTATTATTTATTAATTACTATTATGGTTCGATAATAATTAATGTCTAAAACTATTTTGCATGCATAATACAATGATAATATGATCAAATATATTATTTGATTTATTGTTCTATTATTTATTTGTGCTTTTGTTACAATTTTTATTAATAATTAGTCTAAAACCATTTTGCATTTAGAACCCAATGATAATAGTTTTGAATATGTGCCTCCACTTGAAGACGTCCCTAGATATCAAATTATAAATAGAGGTACTAAATATTATATGACTTATTATATTTTTAATTTTTTACACTTTTGTATTAAGGATGAATTTTTGATAATAATTACAAGATCTATACCCATTTTGCAAGTAGAACCCATTTAAACCATTTTGAAGATATGCCTCCACTGGAAGACATCCCTGGGTTTGAAATGCCCTCACAAAATTCAAGGAAAAGGAAATCAGAGGACATCATCATGGATGTTGATAATGAGTACTCAACACCACCAAATGATATTTCTACTCATCCAACACAATCTTCAGTTGAAAAAATCACTAAAAATATGTGCAAAAGAAGAAAAATACATGGATAATTGGAAGGTCATGGAAGCTATCTGAATTTTAGTTTGTATGTATTTGAAATCTATTTAAGTTAAATGTAGTCATGTGCTATTTTTTTTTTATTTAATAGTATTTTATGTGTGTAATAAATTTCTTTAATATTAAATTTTGTTTATAATTGATTTATTTTATAGTATTTTCCATTTATAAATTTTTTAATTTTGCAAGTACTTTTTAATTTTAATCTATAACATTCTAAACTAGTAGGTTTTTAAAAAGTATATTTATTTTATTATGTTCTTTTCTATTTTTACACCTTTAAACAAAAATTTAATTGTTAAATCAAAAAAAATAATATTGAACTTTGAATTAAACTAATTGAAGATTTCATATATTTATTAGACATTATTTCATAATCACCCACTAAAATTCCAAAGTATTAAAACATATTTTTGATTCAAACAAAAAAGACCATGTACATCCATAGAAATAAACAATAGGAGTATGGAATCCAAAATTATAGAATATATTTTTTGTCATCAACTCTAAGATAAATTTCATTATTTTTCAAAACAAAAATAGAATACAATGCCAAACAACACTAATATCACAAAACAAAAATACAATGCCAAACAAAAATTTCATTATTTTTCACACATTTGGGTGTCTATCACTGTTCACTGTCTAGCATGAATATCCACTTGGCAAGAAGTAGTGTCCTTTGAAAATATCCTTGAATCCGTAAGATCTTTTGCTTTGGTATTGATATTTTCAAGACTTTCCCTTTCATCTATAACAACATCTCTAGGTGATAGTAAGGAAGGGTCCTTTTTATCTTTCTCTTTAAACAAGATTTTAGGGTCAAACAACTTGATTCTTCATTAGAAATTAGTTATAAATTATAAAATAAATTTTATTAAAAAAATAATAAATAGAAACTTACCATGACTTTTCCTTTTATTGCATTCGTAATATCTACAAGGCTTTTATTTTTACTCCATTTATTCTAGTATGCTTGGCATTTGCATTCAAATTATCAATCTTATTTAAAATTATATCAAAAACATTATCATTAAAGTTGTTACTAATTGAAATAGTACTATAATCTATTTGGTTGAATAAAACATCAATTTTTATATGTTGATATTCAACCATTGCATACAATTGATCACGTTAGTTGTGGTTGTGAAAATGCACATTTATTTACTGTATCAATACTTTTTCCACATACTCCTATGTTTTTAATTCATCAAGATTAATAATAATACATTCATTAACAAAGACCGTTGTAGTATCTGCCGATAAATTAGAAACTAGAAAAAATGCACTAGTCATCATTTTGTGGAGTCTCCTTAGAGGTTTTCTCTGGTAGGTGGACTGTCAAGTGTAGACTGAGGTTATGGTTTCTCTATTGGCTGGGATCCCTATATCATATCATGAGGATTAAAATATGGCATGAAGGTGCCACTATCAATCCCCAAGAACTCCTCATCAAGATCAATATTTTTAAGTAATGCAGTGGTTCCTGACATATTAGGGATACTGCCAATCAAATTTTTTAGAAACTATGATGCTATAAATTGTAATGTGCCCCCACTCTCTACTAGAAATGTTAAACATTTCCCTCTTCCTATTTTTATAGGACGAGGTGGTGGTGGTGGTGGGTGGAATTATAAATTTTTACTTTGAGAAAGATAGAAAGAAAGACCTAAAAAATGGATTAAAAATAAAAAAAATATCAATCCTTTATTAGCACTATTAATTTAATATGTTTCAATCCCAATCTATTTGACCAAAAATAAAAAAATTGAATAAATTCACACACCTTGCTATATCAGTTGAAAATGAACTCTAAAAGTTGTACCCAATATTGGTTGCACTATAGACTATGCCACTATAAAAAAAAAGATATCTTAAGAATGCCAATGATAAGCTTATTTTTGTTAATTAAAACAATGTTGAGACTATGTATCAAGTTATACCAGAAACACAAAGGGAAGGTTGACTAATAACTAGAGCCAAAATAAAAATCCACATGTATTTTATGCTTTGTAATGCCTACATCAGAGATGATTTTATGTCGCCCTTCATGTTTGTATCCATGGTTGCCTCAAGGGGAAATGGTTCTATGACCCTCTATTGTTACATTTCTTCTTGAAATAACTTAAGATAATATTTTTTGAAAGAAATAATAAGAATAGTTTTAGCTTAAAAATAATTAATTATTTTAAAATAATAATAATGAAATGCAACCTAACCTCTTGGTCATCTAGGGAGAGTGATTTAATAAACATTTGGTGATGAAGAGATGTTGGAACATGTGTGGCTTGCAAGTAGTAAAAACACTCATTGTATAATGTAATAACAAAATTGGTAGAACATGTGGAATTTTCATTTCATGGCAGAATTCACATCATCCATAATTCTATTTGATAGGAATAAATGCCAATTGAATTGATAACCACTAATATTACGTAGAATATAAATAACTACCCAATAAGGAATGTTTGAAATCTTTCCTATTAATAAAAAATTGGCTTGAAATAATTTAATCATTCTAAGCAGAAAAGGATTTTTAACCACTTCAACTTTAGGTCCTCTTCCATCCCAACTTTGGGGAGTTATAAATAGAAAACACATTAACATGTTAAGAAATTATGACTGATAGATATAAAACAAGTATAAAATTTTAATGAATTATAAAATGAAAAACATAATATCATATAGCTACAGCACATGAATAGTCTCCAAATATTTTTGGTTGTCATTGGTTAACATTTCCTTTGTTTAGACCTCCTTCACATCCTTGTACGGTAGGCTTATTAATATGTAAATGTCCTCTGGAGTGATTCTAAATGAAACAAAATGGTAACTCAAGAGAAGAGTAAATTTTGATGTGGAACTACTGAAGTTTAATAACAAATAATTTCTAAGATGATTTTTTATTTTGTATTGTATCATGTAGACAATCCCTTTAAAGTTATACTAGTCAATCTAATCTATGTATGTATCGTCTTGCTCAAGAAGTCATAGGTTCCCAATGCACATGATACTTTTGTATAATTGTTTGGAGGAGTCGATATCAAAACCTATGCTAGAAGATGTTTGAGAAGCCATGGATGTTAGAGATATTGATTCTAAAAATTGGGTGAAGATGGAGAGTAAGGATAGCTGGATCAAATACATTGCTTTGGAAAATTAGTAAGGATGAAGATCAAGGATAACTAGAACAAGAAATAAAAAAGTGTTAAATGGGTTGTGTGAATGATTTATATAGATTATTGGATGGGGAAAACTTAGTGGCACTTGTATTATACAATTAGATGACTGTGCTATGTCACCAGCTGATTACACCATGCAGTCGAACAACTACGCTCTATAGTTAGATGACTACAAGATGTAGTTGGATGACTATAGGACATAGTCAAATAATTAATGCATGAATTTAGATGATTTAGCTCTATATTTAGATGAATTTGTCATGTAATTGGATGACTACATCATTTAGTTATATGACTACATTGCACAGTCAGGTAATTGCACAGTGTAGTCAGGTAACTACATAACAAAGTCAGGTGACTACATAAGGCAATCAAATGATTACATAATGTAGTCAAGTTACTACATCGCATTGCATTCACCACATGAAACCTCCTAATTTGCCTATTCTATTATATGCCTTTCAACCTAATTCACCACCATTGAGAAATTGATTTGGTTTTTTTTAATATAGGACACTAAAATTTTCCCTACAATAATGGCCTATGAGCCACCCAATTACCCAAGAGAGATGGAATTAATCTATCTATGGGTAAATAACCCTAGTGAGAATCATATAACACTAATTGATTGGTCAAGAATTAGAACATCTCTTATTAGTGAGTATGTCACATTAGGATTACTTGATATGACATTTCCAACATTATTTCCTGATGAAAGATGTGATTGGATCCATGATTAAAATGAGTACACATGAATGAATTTTTAAACTTCTATTTTAATATAAGGATCACCATTTTAGATGACATCCATGATTTATATATCACATGATGAATGTGATCATGAGACATTATCCAAAAAAATTATTTTTAGTGTTTAAGAAAAAAAGCCTTCAAGATATGCAAATCACCATTACTAAGTTGTATGAACATATATATAATGTGGCCCACTCTCATCTAGATGATTGTTTGATGCAATTTGGAACTTCATTGATAGGTATAAGGTCCTAAAATTTTGAAAAATGTCATGGTGACGTTATGAACACGTTGCATCAAATTAGATTGCCTAACATTTTCTTCAAATTGACTACAACTGGCATGTATTTGCCTGATCTGCATGCACTAATGTTAGGAACACCACCAAAAAAACCATGAGAAGCCCAAATTGGTGAAGATATAATATTATTAATTATCCTCATATAGTGGCACATTATATGCACTTGCAACACTAAATTTTCCATAAAGAGATATTGCAAAAGGAATGGAAGTAAAATATTATTAGTCTTGATATAAATGGAAACATAAATGTTCACCACATGTGCATGGATTCATCTCATTAGATAGAGTACCAAATATGGATAAATTTGATTGTAAAAATGATTGTGAATAAAAATTATTGAGAAATACTTCTATTCTATTTTTCATGCAATAAATCCTTAGGAACACCCGCACCAATGAAATGTATAGGTATGCTATAAACCCTCACCAAATCTATGTTTCATACAATATTTTTATTTTCTCAATGTAAATAAAAAATTATTATACATCATGAATTCTAATCATAATTTTTTTTTTACGCAACATCCTTCTCTTCAAAATATAAGATAAATTACACAAGTGGATATGGAACATGATTATGAAGAGCTAATAAATTATGTAGAATGATGACATACAATGTGTAGAGAGGATGCCTACCTACATAATAAAAGAGAAAAATGGTTTGTAGGTAAGATGTTCAATAATTTAAATAATTGTAAAAAATTAAACATAATATTTGTGTAAGAACTAATAATCATGTTATTATTTCTTATAGTTATGATGCACCATGGACATTGAATCTTGAGGAATCAAAATTATATCAAGACTTAAAGAAACAGATAAAATGTTTGAGCCTACAAGAAATGATGTTAGAGTAAATACACAAAATCACTCCATATTAAAGCTCTAGATAAAAAATGTAGATTATCAACATGTTTTTCCCAAACACGATGTGGTAAAATACATTTCCAATTATGTAGCAAAAGTAGATAATAGTTATGGAATTTATCATCAAAAGTTGATGCAACTTGAAAACATTAAAAACTCTAATGAATTATTAGCAAGTGAACATACGAGACTTATAACTAAAATAATTGTTGAAAGAGTTATTGGGGCATAAGAAAAATTACACATGTTGTTGGATCTTCCATTAGTAGAAAGCAGTAGAGTATTTATCAAGTTGAATGTTTCATGTGAGGCGATCAAACCTGTAGACAAAAAAATGAAGATGATCATGAAAAAAATAAAGTATTTAATTGACAAACACAAGAACATAGATTTTTCCATGGAAATCATCTCACTTATTGATAAATATAGATATTGGACATATAATCCAGATTGAAAAAAAAAAGATAACAAATTAGAGGTGAAGAGTATTGCAGCTCTTGTGAGAGTATTCCCAAGATTTTCCTTTATCCCTATACATGAATCAAATAAATGGATTGATTTTTTTTGTTAGAGTTATTAATTTATAATATATTTCATGATATACAAAGAGATATTGAAATTGATGATTATGTAATAAAATCAAATTGGGATTCATTCCATTATAATCCATGGCATGTCAAGAGAAGAACAATTCCAAAAGATGTTAAAATTCATGGTGATTCTAAATATGAGGATAATCAACCTATTCAACAAAATATAATTAAACATGAGTGAGAAATCATATATTGGCTACAACATAGCCAAGTTATGGAAGTTAGTGAAATAGATATGTTGGGAAGAAGAGATCTTGACAAATAAACATCATGAAATAATGATTATCAAGGTGAAAATACACAAATAAAATGATAAAATTTGTAAGCACCATGAAAGATAATGGACTTCTCATAGATGATGATATATCACCAAATATGAATTATAAAACCTTGAACCTACTATACAAAAACAAGCACTTGATATAATTATGACACATTATCATGCAAGTCAAAATACTTTTGCATTATGCATGATAATGTAAGGAAAAACATGAATAAGAAATATGATGATATAACACCACATATTAATTATGGAACCATGGGTACTAAAAAAAAACAATCACTTGATATAATTATGATACATTATCATGTAGGGTAAAATACTTTGCCATTTTGCATGATAATCCAAGAAACAATAGGAACATAAAAATCATATCTAACTGGTGTCATTCATCAAGCACTTAAAGATGTAAAATTCATAGAGTGTTCTCCACTTCTATTAATTGCATCAACTGGTGTTGCAACATTCAATATTAGTGTCTCAACTATCTATGCACAACTTTGAATCTTAATCACAAATTTTATGGAATTAGAGAGAACAAGACTTATAAATTTCAAGTAAGATTTTTGATAAATAAAATACATATTTATTGATGAAATGAGATTAATTAGACAAAATTTGATATAAAAAATAGACTATAGATTTCATCAAACATTTTTTGAAAATGCAAACATGAGTTTTGGTAGTATATCTATGATTTCAATTAGATATTTGGATCAACTTCTTCCTATTAGTGATAGACCACCATACAATAGCAATATACATGCAAACATATTGTGTAAACAATTCAAAATAGTTGTTACTTTGGATAAAATATTTAGACAAGAAGGAGAAAATGAGGATCAACAAAGGTTTCATTGACTTCTAACAAATATGAGAGATGTAAATTTGACAATTGATGATTAGAATCTATTAATGACAAAAACCAATGTTGGAATAGATAGAGACACTAATGAAGAATTTGATAATTACATTTATTTTTTTTCTACAAATGATAATGTGCCTAACCATAGTATAAAAATATAACATTCATTGAACAAAACTACTTCATATAGCATTGTAGCCAAATTAGGAAGTGTTAATGAACTAGAAATATGCCCAGATAATCAAATTAATGTGGAGTTATTAATTTCTAAGGATTCAAGGGTCATGTTAACATCCAATCTTTGGAAAGAAGTAGATCTTGTAAATGAAGTTCTAGGGTATATTATAAATATAATATATAAACTTGGCAGTGTCCCACTAGAACCACCAACATATATTATAGTTGAATTTGAAAGTTACTTAGAAATATCATTTGAAGATAAAACTCCATATATAATTCTAATTGTACCAATACAAAAAGGATGCAGAAACCAACTACCCTTATGATTGATTTGAGGATTAACAATACACAAACCATAAGGTTTGACTCTTTCAATTTAAGTCACAATTAATATAGGTCAAAAAGAAAGAACATGGTTAATATTTTTGGCTATATCATGTGTAAAGTCTTTGGAAGGATTAAGAATATTACTACCACTTACGTATGACTGCTATGAAAAGTTAAAAAATAGAAAACACCTTTCTAAACGAAAACCTAAAAAAGAGAAATTGAAATTATTAGATGATAAATAATATCATGTACTTATCAGAAATTTATTTCTATAAATACGAAATAAATCGTTATTTCATATTTTATATGATGTGTATGACATATTTTGATGAGTATTAAAATGATTCTTTAATTTAAATATTTTATCTTATGTATATTATACTTTTAGGTAATTTAATGTAATGTATATTATATTTTTAGATGATTTAATATAATGTATATTATACATTTAAAATTTTATAAAAAGTTTCATATTATATGTTAAATAAATAGGTAATATATGTGAATGCTACTAATATATCTATCTTAGATAAATCTATATAAAAAAAAACAAAAATATATCATTTTTGAAGTACCTATTTTATATTAGATTTGTGACATAAATGAAATAAATATTTTAAAAATAAATTATCTTGATATCTTTAACATAAATTTATGTAAGATAAATATATTATTAAATAAATATGATATAATTTGACTTGATCTATTTATTTATTTCACATACAAAATAAATATTATCCTTTTAACTTTGAATTTTTTTGAAATTTTAGGACTATTATTCCAATTTAATATATATTCAATTTATATGTAGAATTTTAAATTTTAAAAAAAAAAAAAAAAAAATCCTTAATATTTAAATAAGGAAACATATTTTTTAAGATAAAAATTAAAACATATAATTTACAACCAACAAATACGATTCTATAATTTATCTCATCATAGCAAGTGAATTATATTTTAATTTTATTAACTTTAAATAAAAATTTATTTTGTGTCCATGAAAATAATTGTACAATTTATTTTGTATAAAAAGTGATTAAAAATTAATTTTATTAAATATAGATTTAAAACTTTTTTTTCCCCAATAAATATAACTATACAATATATACTTTAATGTAAGAATATAATTAAAAATTTATTTGATTAATTATAAATAAGTTAAATATTTATTTTTCAAATTGTAATTTTTTAATTTATAAAATATATTATAAATTTTAAAAATAATTTGATTAATTATAAATAAATAAATAAAACATTCATTTTTGAAATTAATATGAATATTTTTTTAATTTCTAAAATATATTATAAATTTTGAAAAAAAAAATGATTAATTATAAATAAATAAAACATTTATTTGTCAAATTACTATAATTGGGTAGTATAAAGTGAATTTTGATCGGACATCAAAACATACTTTTAGAGAGTGAGGGGTCAGGTTGGTTATAAAAAATCACAAGGGTCAAGTCATAGCGTACATGATCGCCTGTATCGAAATCAATACAAACAATATAATGGAAGTTGAGGGCCTTATTTTAAGGATAATATAGGTGTTGGAAGAAAATATTAAGAACACCTCGATAGAAGGGGATTCGTTCATGGCCATCCAGAAATAGATAATAGAAAAAAACTTAATTGGAGAATTAAAAAAATAATTGAAGAAGCGAAAAAACTTCAAAAAGCATACTCTAAAAAAAAGAAATCGAGTAACGGATTAACTAGTGAACTTCGAACTTCAATCCCATTCAAAAAATAATAAAGAAAACATAGAAAGTATCTCCATGAATAAAGAAATGCAAGGATTAGAAGAAAATATATTTAAAAAAAATGTACAAAGTTGTAAACAAGTTATTTGGGATTGCATGCATCATGCATGCAAGTCCTTTTTAGAAAGTTTAGTTAAATAAATAAACTTGCATGCAAATGTCTTGAACTTGTTAAAAGAAAGCTTCTTGTTTTTAGAAAGTATGATTAAGCTAGATTCTGAAGGTAAAATTCAGGGAGTTTTTTCTATAAAAACTAACTTTTTGATGTCTTTATGCTGTTTTCTTACTTTTTATTGATATCTATAATTTTTTTTATAAATTTAATATGAATAAACATTTTAATATAAATTCTAAATTTTAATAATGGATTGTATTAAATTAAATTCTCTTAAAATAATTTTGTATTTATTTTTAACTTTGACATGTAAGATCATCAATAAGACCACCAATATAATAATAGATAAACTTAAATATTGAAATCGTAAACCACTATACATTTATAATATTTACAAATTATAAAAACATCTATTATATATAATATTTATGGACTATAAAAACATCTATTATATATTATGATCGTAAATATTAATATACAAATAAAATCTTGTAATTATATATATAAATAATTTTATGGACTGCAAAAGTCTAAAAGCGTTAATTATTTTGCAACCTTAAAAGATTCAAAACTAAATCTTTTCGGAAGCATGTAATTACCATACCAAACATTAAAAAAAATGTCAAACACATATCCTCGATACTCAAACTTGTCACAAGAAGCTTCCGAAAATGCCGAACACGATCCAAATCTGTGCTTTTGCCCCTCTGGACTTACTTCTACGACTCTCTAATCACACGTGTACTGTACTCGGACGGTGAGTGGGTGGAGAATGTATTCCGAAGAATCTACACCAGTTGTTTCAACAACTTTTAACTCTAAATACGAAACACTCAAAATGGAAACCAGCAATCCGCACTCTCTGTCGAAGAAAGAATCAGCTTATAACACTCGCGATAAACCGATTCTTCCTTCAAAATGGGGAGAGAATGTATTTCTGATTCGCATGCAGGGCCGACACACACCATTCCTCACCTTCTTTCGCCATTTCAGATGGGCTCGCTGTTTCGACTTTCCCACAGGTATGTCTAAAAATTTGGCATCTCTGCAATATTTCCACGTTGTTAGCGTGTTTTAACAGATCAATGCTTTGCAGAGTTGTGTTGGCTCCCGTAACTCGGTGCCGTGCGTTAAACAATATCCCTCAGCCTGCCCACGTCAAATTCTATTCGCAACGAACCACCTCGGGAGGCCTCCTCATCTCACAAGCAACCGCAGTATCACCGCAGGCCAGTGGGTATTCACTGAGATGATTAAATTAAAAAAGGTGCCGAGCAGGACGACGATTGACGAGATGTAGCTTTGAATGGCATGCAGGTTTCCACATTCGCCAGGCATTTTCGGCGAGTTGCAGGTGAAGGCATGGAAAAAGGTGGTAGACGCCGTCCACGACAAGGGCGGCGTCATTTTCTGCCAGCTCTGGTACGTCGGCAGGGCGTCCCTCACAGGTTCAAAAATTCGAGCAATCGCTCAGACTTATTAGAGTTATTCGTGGATTCATTGTTTTTTTTTTTAAATCACTGTTTTATGTTGTGATTTTAGGTTAAGAATACCTAAAGAACAGATTCTTCTAATCTCATCGTTTATAATATCAAGATTTACTACCTGTGATCTTAGGTTAAGAATATTCAAATTTATAAAGAACACGATTTTAATTTTTCCACGGATACATGCGATACATGCAACAGATGAAATTTTATTTTTGGTACATCGATGATTGTAATATATCTATATAAATCAAGTGGTTACAATATTGGGTATTCCATATGAATATCCCATGTAACTTGAGACTTTTCCTTAACCACTTCCATAACAACCTATTGTCAAACATGTACAAGTTCATTCTATGAAGGTAAATCAAAGGCAAGTGATTGACTTTCCTTGAAGACTAATTCTACAATGTCTGTTACATCAATTATCTATTTGAGTTCAATATACTTACCTAGTCCATCATGTTTTATGATATTTTCACAAAATCCTTGTGAGCATGTTCTAAAATGAACACTGAAGTAGTGTCTTGACATAAAATGTAGTCCAAATATTACTATGGTTATTAGAGCTATGTAACACATACATTATCACGTTGAATATGAAGACAATACTTGACATCTTGGAATGCATTCTCAATTCTCCAATTTAGACTATGATAAATATGTGACTTTTCACCCACGACATGTGGCATTCACATTGATCAATCCAATTCCTTCACTTGAGTATCCCATTAATGGGATTATAGGCTATGATGAAGAAGAAGAAGAAGAAGAAGAAGGAGGAGGAGGAGGAGGAGGAGGAGGAGGAGGAGGAGGAGGAGGAGGAGGAGGAGGAGGAGAAGAAGAAGAAGAAGAAGAAGAAGAAGAAGAAGAAATGTTATTCTTCATGTACATGGTGAAATACATATTTATTCTCTATATTCATATTTTTCATGTTATATGTGAATGGGATGTGGGACATATAGGTTACATATGTTACATGGACTATATGCATGACATTGTTTACACCCAATGACAACCTTTTATTGGTTCTCAATTGTACATCTCATAAGCTTGGCCTTGCACACCTGAAAGATAGTAGCAAACTATGATGAAATTTTTTATAGTATGTCATTATAACCGGGGATGGGTTTGGCATCTAGAATTGATCAAGCAACATCAATGGCCTATGAACCACCCAATTCCCCAAGAGAGACAGAATTAATCCATATGTGGGTAAATAACCCTAATGTAGATCTTGGAACACTGATTGATTGGTCAAGGATTCGAACATCTCTTTTAAATGAGTATGTCACATTAAGATTACTTGATATGACATTTCAAACATATTTCCTAAGAGAAGTTATGATTGGATAGAATCATGATTAAAATTAGTACATTTGCTTGAATTATTTTAACTTCTTTTTTGATATAGGGATCACCATTTTGGATGATATCCATGATTTATATACTATATGATGAATGTCATCATGAGACATCATGTAAAAAAATCATCTTTAGTGTTCATGAAAAAAGCCTTCAAGATATGCAAATCACCATTATTGAGTTGTGTGAGCATATGGATAATGTGCCCCACTTCCATCTAGTTGATCACTTGATGTAGTTTGGAACCTCGTTGATGGGTATCAGGTCTTAATTTTTTTTTAAAATGTCATGGTGAATTTATGAACATGTTGCATCAAATTAGATCACTTACTATTTTCTTCACATAGAGTGCAATTGACATGTATTGGCTTGATCTACGTGCATTAATGTCAAAAACACTACCAAAAAATCTATGAGAAGCCTAAATTGGTGAAAATAGAATATTATTTATTATCCTCATATCATGGCACACTACATGCACTTGCAACAATCAAATTTCTATAAGGAGATATTAAAAAAAGGAATGCAATTAAAAGATTAGTGACCTAGATATAAATGGAAACATAGAGGTTCTCCACATGTGCATGGATTCATATCATTAGATGGAGCACCAAATATGGATAACCTTGATTGGAAAAATGATCATGAACAAAAAATGTTGAGAAATACTTCTATTATATTGGTCATGCATGAAGGAATATCCACACCAATGAAATGTACTGGTATGCTATCAATCCTCAACAAATCTATGTTTCATATAATATTTTTATTTTCTCAATGTAAATAAAAAATTATTTTACATCATAAATTCTAGGCATAACAAAATTTTACGCAACATATTTGTCTTCAAAATACAAGATAACTTGCACAATGGATATAGAACATGACTATAAAGAGCTAGTCAATTATTTATAAAGACATACAATGCATAGAGAGGGTGCCTCCCTACATAAGAAAAGAGGAAAAATGGTTTGTAGGTAAGATGTTAAATCATTTAGATAATTATATACAAATTAAACACAATATTTGCGTAAGAATTAATAAACATGTTATTATTTCTTATAGGTATGATGCACTATGGCCATTGAATCTTGAAGAATCAAAATTCTATCAAGACTTAAAGACAATAGATAAAATTTTTGAGCCTACAATAAATGATTATAGAGTAAATATATACAATCTCTCCATATTAAAGCTCTAAAGAGAAAATGTAGATTGTCAATGTGTTTTTTCCAAACATGATGTGGTCAAATACATTTCCAAGTATGTAACAAAAGCATAGAAGATTTCTAAAAATTATTATCAAATGTTGATACAACTTGCAAACATTGAAAACTCTAATGAATTAGTATCAATTTCACATAGGAGACATCTAACTAAAATAATTGTCAAAAGAGTGATATGGGCACAAGAAAATTTCACATGTTATTAGATATTCCATTAGTATACAGAAGTAAAGTATTTATCAATATGAATGTTTCATGTGAGGTGATCAAACCCATAGAAAAAAAAGATGATTTAATTGACAGATACAAGAAAAAACCTTTTTTCCATTGAAATAATTTCACTTATTGATGAATATAGATTTGGACATATAATCCAAGGTGAAAAAGAGATAACAAATTAGAGGTGAAGAGTATTACAACTATTTTGAGAGTATTTCTAAGGCTTTTATTTGTCCCTACATATGAATCAAATAAATGGATTGATTTTTTTATCAGTGTTATTAATATTCAAGACATTTCATGATATACAAAAAGATATTGGAATTGATGATTATGCGATAAAATCAAATTTGGATTCATTCAATTATAATCCATGGCATGTTGAGAGAAGAATAATTCTATAAGATTTTTAAATTCATGGTGATTATGAATATGAGGATAATCAACCTATTCAATAAAATATAATGGAACATGAGTGGGAAATCATATCTAGGCTATAATGTGGCCAAGTTATAGAATTCAATGAAGCATCATGGAAAAATGATTATCGAGGTGAAGAATACACAAATAAAATGATAAAATTCATAAGCACCATGAGATATAATGGGTTTCTCATAGATGATGATATATCACCAAACATGAATTATGGAACCTTGTACCTGCTATACAAAAACAAGCATTTGATATAATCATGACATCTTGTAGGTCAAAATAGTTTTCCATTATGCATGATAATCCAAGGAACAACAAGAATAAGAAATATGATGATATAAAACCATGGATACTAAACAAAAATAAACACTTGATATAATTATGACATATTATCATGCAGGGAAAAATACTTTGCCATTATGCATGATAATCTAAGGAATAATAGGAATAGGAAAAGCATATATAATTAGTGTCATCATCAAGCACTTCAAGATGTAACATTCAGAGAGTGTTCTCCACTTCTATTACTTGCACAAATTGGTGTTGCAACATTCAATATTGATGCCTCAATTATCCATGTAAAAATTCAAATCCCAATCTAGGATTTTGTTGAATTATAAAGAACAATACTTATAAATTTCAAATAAGATATTTTATAAATAAAATACATATTGATTGATGAAATTAGATTCATTAGAAAAAAATTTCTATAAAACATAGACTATAGATTTCATCAAACATTTCCTAAAAAGGAAAACATGAGTCTTGGTGGTATATCTATGATTTTTGTTAGAGATTTGGGTCAACTTATTTTTTTTAGTGATAAAACACCATATGGTAGTAACATAATTTTAAAACTATTGTGGGAAGAATTCAAACTAGTTTTTACTTTGGATAAGATTTTTAGATAAGAAGGAGAAAGTGAGAACCAACAAAGGTTTTGTCAACTTCTGAAAAATCTGAGAGATGCAAATCTACCAATTGATTATTAAAAGCTATTGATGATAAGAACCAATGTTGGAATAGATAGAGCCACTAATGAATAATTTGATAATTCCATTCATTTGTTTTCCACAAATGTTAATGTGCATAACCACAATAGAAGAATATAATATTCATTGAACATAATTGTTGCATGTAACATTGTAGCCAAATTAGGAAGTATTAATGCACTAACAAGATTTTCAAATGATGAAATTGATGTGGAGTTATTAATTTTTAAGGATTCAAGGCTCATGTTAACATCCAATCTTTAGATAGACGTAGGTATTGTAAATGAATCTCTAGGGTATATTATAAGTATAATATACAAACCTAGCAGTGTCCCACTAGAATCACTGACATATATTGTGGTTGAGCTTAATAGTTACTCAAGAATATCATTTAAAGATAAAAATATGTATATAATTCCAATTACACCAATACAAGGGGGATGCACAAACCAACTACCATTATGGTTGGATTAGGCATTAACAATCCACAAATTACAAGGTTTTACTCTTTCAAAAGTCACAATTGATATAGGTCAAAAAGAAAGAGCAGGGTTAACATTTGTGGCTATATCATATGTAAAGTCCTTGTAAGGATTAAGAATATTATTTCCATTTACATATGACCGCTATAAAAAAGCAAAAAAATGGAAAATAATTTTTCAAACGAAAAGATGAGGAAGAGAAATTCAATTTGTTAGAGTCCATACATAATGTCATGTACTTATCCACAAATTTGTTTTTATGAATATGAAATAATTTATTATTTCACATGTTATATGATGTGTATGACACATTTTGATGAGTATTAAATGATTCTTTAGTTTAAACATTTTATCTTATAGATATAATACTTTTAGGTGATTTAATGTAATACATATTATACTTTTATATCATTTAATGTGATATATAAATTATACATTTAAAGTTTTATAAAAAACTTCCTATTATATGTTAAATAAATGCGTAATACGTATGAATGCTACTAGCATACTTATCTTAGATAAATCTATGTAAAAGATGCAAAGAGAGATCATTTTCAAGATACCTATTTTATGTTAGATTTGTGACATAAATAGAATAAGCATCTCAAAAACAATACATCTTGATGACTTTAACATAAATTTATCTAAGATAAATATGGTAGTAAATAAATATGTTATAATTTGACTTGGGTTCATTTATCTATTCCACATGCAAAATAAATATTGGCATTTTACCTTTAAAATTTTATGATTAATAGAAAGCTTATTCCAATTTAAAACATAATCAGTTTATATGGAGAATTTCAAAAAAATATTTCATTAATATTTAGTTACAAAAACATATTTTTTAAAATTAAAATTAAACATATAATTTACAATAAACGAACATGATTCTATAATTTGTCTTACTCTAGGAAGTGAATTATATTTTAATTTTATTAATTTTAAATAAAAATTTAATTTTGTATCCCATGAAAATAATTCACAATTTATTTTATCGTAAGAAATTAATTTAAAAAAAAAAAAAAGAAAAGAAAAAAGATTTAAAACTTGTTTTTAGCCAAAAATATAACTATTGATATATACTTTACCATATGAAGGGAATTACAAAATTATTTGACTAACATAAATATCTTAGATAAATCTATTTAAAATATGTCAAGCGATATCATTACCAAGACCTCTATTCCACTTATGTCACAAATTCAATGTAACGATAATGATATATCTCGATGTATTTTACATAGATTTATCTAAGATATGTGTGCTAGTTAATAAAAATAATAATATATATTATAAAGTTATATAAAAAATATTTTTCTATCATGTTTATACTCTATCTAGTCCCATATTTAAGTTTTTAAAAATTGGTAACATAATTGATATGTTGTGAGCTATAACATGTTACTTATTACCCTGTCATGAAGGTAATTATCTAAAACTAGAGTTGGAGGCAGCCTTGGTATTATTCAGGTAACTCAATGGGGGACTAAATTTGATGGTCATATGTCTATAATTGTAAAATATAACTAGTTTTAATTATTATTTTTTTTGAAATAATTATATTCTTATTTTTGCTTTACATTTAGGATCATTGTCCATGATATTTCAAAATTCTCTTTCACCTAATTAAGGATGTGGTGGTGGTTTGTAATGGAGTGAGTGTGTTAATTTTTAATTCTAACCTTAAATTTAACATCCATTTGACTATCATTTTTTATTTTTTTCCATTTAAAAAAAAACATGGCCGACATTATTATTCTACCCAAATATAAAAATAATGATTATATATAAAAAGAAATACAATTAATTTTTGCAATACAACATATATATTATGTTTGAGGCTAACATTATTATTATACCTATAGATAAATACCTTGCTTATATATATAGAAAAATACAATTAATTTTTATAATACAACTTATATATTATGTTTGAAGAAGCAGCCATACACCGTGAGATAATAAACAAGTTGACACTTTTACCATTAAATAAGGAGCCCTTGAAAATCGATACAACCTCGTACCATAAGCAATAGTTTCGACATATTTTATAGAGGTATTATAGAACTCTTTGCAATATAACAAGTGTGAAATCCATCTAACAAGTGTGATTGCATACGTCTTTCACACTTGTTAGATTGCAAAGAGCTCTATATGACCTCTATAAATTTTTTTGAAGCTGTTGCTTATGGTGTGGTGTCATATCAGTTGCAAAAGGATCCTAATTAAATGGTAAAAGTGTCAACTTGTTTATTATCTCATGTTGTATGGTTGTTCCTTCAAACATAATATATAAGTTGTATTATAAAAATTAATTGTATTTTTATGTATATATAAGCACGATATTTTTCTATATGTATAATAATAATGTAGAATAATAATGTTAGCCTCAAACATAATATATATGTTGTATTGTACAAATTAAATACATTTTTTTTAATATAAGCATTGTATTTCTTTGTGGGTAGAATAATAACATCGGTCAATTTTTTTCAAATGGAAAAAATATAAAATGATGGTCAAATGGATGTTAAATTCTACATTTTAATATAAATTCTATGAAAATATATAATAGGATGCTATTGTAGGATGTCTATCGACGTAATTTGATACATTATAAATAGATAATACATTTATTTGTCAAATTAATATGTGTATTTTTTTAATTTATAAAATATATTATAAATTAAAAAAAATGATTTGATTAATTATAAATAAATAAAATCTTTATTTGTGAAATTACTATAAGAGTGGAATAAAGTGAGTTTTGATGGGACATCAAAACACAACCCAAGGGAGTCAATGTAGGGGCGGTTATAATAAATTACAAAGGTAAGACATATCATACATAGTAGGAAGGGATTAAGATTAAGATCACCATGATAGAAGGGGATTCACTCATAGTCATTAAATCCATAGATAATAGCAAAAATATTAATTGGAGAATCAAACAAATGATTGAAGAAGCAAAAAAACTTTGGAACTATTTTGAGGGAGTGACTTTGAAGAATGCCCCGAGAAGGAAATCGAATAGTAGATTAGTTGATAAACTTTCGACATCAATTCCACTCAAAAGAAAAAAATGAAACATGAAAAGTATCACGAGAACAAGCAGATGAAATAATTAAAATAAATTATAAAAAAAGAATGCACATATTTATAAACAAGTTATTTTGAACTACATGCATCATGCATGCAAGTCCTTTTTAGAAAGTTTACTTAACAGATAAACTCGCATGTAAATATCTGAAACTTGTTAAAAGATCCCTTGTTTTTAGAAAGTATGATTATACTAGATTTTCAAGGTAGAATTTAGAAAATCGTTTTATAAAAACTAGCTTCTTGTTATCTTTATATATTATTTTCTTAATTTTTATTGATACCAATAATTTTTTTAATTAACAATAAAAAAATATTATAAATATAATTAATTAATCTATAAAATATTTTATGAATGTAATATGGATAAACATTTTAATATAAATTCTACATTTTAATAAAGAATAGTATTAAATCAAATATTATTAAAATAATTTTATATCTATTTTTGACCTTCACATATCAGATCACTAATATAATAATCATAAATATTATAATTATAAACAATAATAATAATTATAAATATTAATATACAAATAAAATCATCTTTTAATATATACATAATATACATGTACACACCTCCCTAATTTTATGGACTGCGAAAGTCTAAAAGCCTTAATTATTTTGTAACCTTAAAAGACTCAAAGCGAAAACTTTTCGGAAGCATATAATTACCATACCAAACACTCAAAAAATGTCAAACACATATCCTCGATCGTCAAACTTCTCACAAGAAGCTTCCAAAAATGCCGAAGGCTGTGCTTTTGCACTTCTAGATTTGCTTCTATGACTCTATAATCACACGTGTATTGTACTCGGATGGTGAGTGCGTGGAGACAGTATTCCGATGAATCCACACCAGTTGTTTCACCAACTTTTAACTATAAATACGCCACACTCTAAATGGAAACCATCAATTCGCAGTCTGTCGTAGAAAGAATCAGCTTATAACACTCGTGATAAACCGATTCTTCCATCAAAATGGGGAGAAAATGCATTTCTGATTCTCATGCAGGGCCGACAGACACCATTCCTAACCTTCTTTCGCCCTTTCAGATGGGCTCGTTGTTTCGACTTTCCCATAGGTATGTCTAAAAATTTGGCATCTCTGTAATCTTTCCACGTTGTTAGCGTGTTTTAACGGTTCGATGCATTGTAGAGTCATGTTGGCTCCCGTAACTTGGTGCTGTGCATTAAACAATGTCCCTCAACCTGCCCACGTCAAATTTTATTCGCAACGAACCACCTCGGGAGGCCTCCTCATCTCAGAAGCAACTGCAATATCACCACAGGCCATTGGGTATGCACTGAGATGAATAAATTAAAAAATGTGCCGAGCAGGACGACGATTGACGAGATGTTGCTTTTTTTTTTAAAATAAAAATAAAAAGAGGGGTAATTTTTTTATTAAAACAAAGAAAACCAAAGTACATACCACCCTGAGGTCAACGCCTCACGAATCAACCAAACCGCTGAAAACTACAAGAACAAGAAAATTACGCTCCAATTTCGCTCTCATCCTCCACAATAATCCTCTCCAGATTTTGGCGTAGTGCATGGGGCATCTGCTCCCACCCATCAAACTTCCGGTCTTCAAATTCTTCTGATCCCCATCTTGCAAGGGAATCCGCTACCCTGTTCCATTCTCTAGGAATATGGGCAAAAATCACTGAATCCATACAAGAACTGACCTGAAGAATCCGCTGAACAATTAGTGACAACTACCAATACACATCAGAGGTCTTCTTCTCAAGAAGCAAATTAACCAGAACTTGAGAATCAGCCTCACAGATCACTTTCCTCCATCCTAAATCATAAGCTCGCCTTAAAGCATATAAAATCGCCCAGCATTCCATCCGATTAACAGTCTGCACTCCTTTGTTAGCCGCAAAAATCAAAACCACTAAACCAGTAGAATCCCTGCCAATCCCGCCAATCCCAGCCGAACCAAGATTCTCATGGGACGACCCGTCCATGTTAAGTTTCAAAAAACCAGCAAGAGGTGGCGTCCATTTTCCCATCCTTTGCACTCTTTGTTTCACTTGTCTACCTCTCCTGACACATGCTGAGATCGAAGAAATTCCCTGTACGCCCAGCCTCTCCGCTATCTTAGCATCATTCTTCGCCAACGGCAGGGTAATCTCGCTCTTAACTCCAGCAGTTTCTTGGACCATGCCCAATATTCTAGTCCAAACCTGCTGAATCCCCAAATTTTCTCCTCTGAAAATCCTGCGATTTCTTTCAAGCCAAACTTGCCATAAAAGGAATATAGGACCAACATACCATACCTCCTACAGAAATGAAGCCGGTGAGGGCGGTCTCCCCAATCTCACCCAAAAATCAGTCAAGGAGGATGCATGAACACACTGGCATTTCCACGCTTCCCACCAAAAGTGCCATAATTGCACTGAGAAGGGGCATTGGAAGAATAAATGCTGAGAATCTTCCTCCTTGCTACTGCATAAAGCACACCTCGAAGGGCCAAAAAATCCTCTCTTTCAGATATTATCCCATGTCAAACATTTATTCCAGGCCAAAGTCCAAATGAAACAGTTACACTTCAGCCAAGAGAAACTATTCCAGACTTTTTTCCACCAAGGGGCTTCCTTCCCGCCATCCTATTGCTGAGAAATCAACGCCTGGTACCCAGAAGACACCGTGTATAATCCCTTTGGATTGGGGGCCATGCCAGAACATCCCTTTCCAAAAGGGCACTACAACTACATTCAGCAAGAATGGATTGGAGTTCCACGCATTCAACCTCCAGCCCAACAATCGGCCATTCCTCTGGTGTTTTTCATCTCGCTTCCACCACCTGCCCCCTGACAGGAAAACACCTTAAAATCGCCCACCCTCGACCAACCAACTTCACCAAATATTTGCGCTAATATATTTAACTGAGGGTATTGATTTACTAGGGACGGGAAACCATCCCAGGAGTCCTGCCAGAACCATGCCTCCATACCATTTTTGCATATCTAGAACAAACCACGCTTAATGAGCGCAGCCCTTTTTTTGAGCGTAGACCAAATCGCTGACCCTTTCCCTGTCAAGCTATGCCGAGGGGTATCACTCTGAGGAATCCCAGCCAGGTACTTGTGGGATAAGATTCTAGCCCACAGTGGATCTTGTTCAACACACCACCTCCAATATAGTTTCACTGCCAAAGTTGTACCCAAGAGTAACGACTATCTTAATCCAAGACCTCCCAGCCTTTTTGGACTACAGACTACCTCCCATTTAATGAGACTCCATTTAGTCACTGATAAATTACTAGCCCAAAAAAATTGCCTTGCTAAGGAATCAAGGTCTTTCACAAAACTCACCGGTGCCACTTGTATATAGGGAGTGCCTGCACAACCAATTGAAGCAGCTGAACTCGACCAGTAAAGGACAGTCAGCGATGAGTCTAGTGATTAACCTTAGCATGAAACTTGTCCAGAAGGCCCTGCCACGTCTCCCTAGACTGCCTCCCTATTGAGATGGGAATTCCAAGGTAGAGCAGGGTAAGACTTCCAATTTGGAACCTGAAGATATTAGCAATTCTCCGTTGGATTGGAAGAGGGGTGTTGAAGAAGTAAATTGAAGACTTACCCTCATTAATTAGCTGCCCTGACGCCTCAAGATAAACATCCAAGTCTTTGTGCATATTAGATGCCTCCCTAGCAGTAGCCATGCCCATCAAAGCCGCATCATCCACAAACTGTAGGTGAGAAAGTACCGGAAGACCTCCTCCCCATTACCAGCCCTGAATATATCCCCCTTCTACACTCCTTTTGATCGACTGTCCCAACACTTCCACCAGAAGAAGAAACAAATAAGGAGAGAGGGGATCACCTTGTCATAGGCCCCAAGAGGCTCCAAATAAATTAGAATGCTCTCCATTAATCAAAATCGAGAAGGAGGTCAAATTCACATAGCTCATGACCCAGCGAAGCCAATCCTCGCTAAATCCAAATACACTCAAAACCATTTGAAGGAAGGACCACCAGACTCTGTCATAAGCTTTACTCATATCCAACTTGATGAACCTAGCCTTTTCTTTGAACTTGGCCATCGAATGAATCACCTCAGTAGCCACAACCACGCCATCCATGATTTGATGACCTTCCACAAATCCACTTTGCTCTTTAGAAATAAGCAATGTAATCCACCTTTTTAGTCTTTTAGCAATCAACTTAGAGATAATTTTATAGATCACATTGCAAAGGGAAATGGGACAAAACTGGCTTAATCGATCCACTCCCTCCCCCTTAGGAATTAGAGCCAGGAAAGTTGAATTCAGTGCCCTGAGCATCTGCTTATTCATCTATGATTCGTGTACAGTAGCCAAAAGATCAACTTTAATAATGTCCCAAAACTCTTGGAAAAATTCTATCAGAAAACCATCCGGCCCAGGCGCTTTATCTTTTTGCATCTGAAAAACAGTCCTCTCTAACTCCTCCATAGAAATGGCACTCATAAGATGCTCATTCATTTCTGAAGAGACCAAAGAGGGAATACAGGAAAGACCCTGAGCCTCATCCATCGAGACCCCCTGCGCTTCCTCCCAAAATAAAGAAGCAAAGTACTACTATGCCTCATTACAAATACCCTGGGTGGAATGAATAGTCTCCCCCTATCCGTCACCAACAAGAAAATAGAATTACCATGTTGCCTGGCTTTCATTGAGTTGAAGAAGAATGCGGTATTCCTATCCCCCTCCTAAAGCCAAACATTCTGCGCTTTCTGCTTCCAGAAGATTTCCTCTCTCAGCTCCCATTCCTCCATAGCTTTTAAAGCTTTAGCTTCCTCTCTTAACAAAAGATCAGACGCCCCCTCTTCCCTAATCATCTGGGTAACATCATTCAATTGTGTTTACGCCACTTTTTTCTCTTGGTAGATGTTTCTGAAACATTGCTTGTTCTAGTGCTTGAGTTGATACTTGACAAATTGTAAGAGCTTGGCAAGAATATACATTGCTATGCCAAATCCCAGTCTGCCTCTTTTCCACCAAACAGTAACATAACCATACAGGTCCAGATCCCCGACCCACATGAGCTGGAATTTAAAAGGCGGTCTCTAAGGCCTCTTGACCTATGAAATAGTGAGCTTTATGGGCCAGTGATCCGATCCCCTCCAATCAAGTATCTCGAAGCTGGAAGACCACGACCCCCACACCCAAAAACATGACACCAGGAATCGGTCAAGGCACTCGACAATACTCCTGTCTCCCAATCTTCTATTATTCCATGTGTAGCGGCCATTGCTAGGCTTAATGTCAACTAGATTAAGAGCTGAGATATTGTCTCTAAGCAAAATGGAAAAAGGCTCGGTTCTCATAATACCTCCCCGCTTCTCAGATAAATCTAGAATGGCATTAAAGTCTCCAGCAATAATCCAAGGAAAATAAGGAGACACACTATGCACCTTATGAATATTGTTCCATACCTCGAGCTTACCACTGAGATCTATTGGAGCATAGACATTAGAGAAAATAACAGTTTCCCCTGATTCAATTCATAAAGAGACCATGGATAAGGAAGACCTGAATGAAATCCAGGGCACAGGATGGACCTTATGCGGGTTCCATAGGCATGCCACACCCCTCAAAGATCCCTGGGCTCCAATGCACTGACATTGACCTTGCCTCCATATCTTAGGCGCCATACTCATCATACAATCAACAAAAACTTTAGTCTCTTGAAGAAAGAGAACATTCAGAGAATGCCTATGCACTAATTCCCGAACAACTTTTTGTCTGGGGCCGATGTTCAATCCCCTTGCATTCCAAGAGATAATGATCATTTGGGAGGGGTCAAGAAATGGGAGTCCAAGGTCTTAACAGCTCCTGACTCCACCAAGTTCTCCCCAATCATCTTAATCCTCTCCAGGTCCTTACGTCCTACTTTAGAATTTTTCTCTGAAACCCCTTTCTTCCCATCCTTTTGAAGGATGCCCAGGTGAGAAGTAGATTTACCTTTTCTATCCATTTTTACAACCTCAGCCCGTTCTATAGGTGTTGCTTCCTCTACACCCTGCCCCATATCAACATTTGGCTCCATCATCACCTGCACTCCCATATGTCCATCCATGAGCATAGGCATGGCAAATTCTTCTTGCATAGCACAGGGAGGCTTAGCAGAGCTAATCTCCAATCTCGAATCCCCCTCTAGGTGATCAACATTGTTCACTTCTGGATTAATTGCTTACTGCCCCAACTCATCCAAGACCTCAAACCTGTTGAATGCATCCTCCTCCTGTCTCTCCCTGAGAGTTATTTTCAATCTTATGCTACGAGTTCAAGCTTTTACTTGAACAAAGCCCTCAACATCCTTGCTCTCCCCAGCTATAGGCTTCTTCCCTTTGTCAGTGATAGCATTGGTATTAGGAGGAGGTGTAGTTTGTTGTTCCATTGGCTTGGCTTTCAGACATCTTCGCACTAGATGGCCATATTCATGACAAAGGTGGCATTAGAATGGCAGGGTCTCATAGTCCAGTTGCTGTACCTAGGAATATGAATCTGCACTCATCTCTATTGTGTCTGTCAATGGCTTACTTAAATCAATTTTCACACAAATACAAGCAAAAGTCATCACCTTCTTACTCAAGGTTTGTGTAGAAGATCCTACAGGTCTTTCAAGCATTGATGCCAGCATATGAAGCACGTCTTCACGACAACATTCTATTGGAAATCTGGGCAATCAAACCCACACTGGCACTCTATTAGGGAGCTCCTCAAAAGGGTTAAAGCCTACACGCCATGGTTTTACAAATAATCCCACTTGATTATAAAAATAAGGCCCCCTTTCAAAGACCCTATTGCGGTCAGCCAGGCAGATAATTGACACCATGAAGTAGTTGTTTGCAAGCATCGTGACCTCTATTTCTCCCTCTAGTTCCCAAACTCTATGAGCCCAACTCTCCAGGAATTAAAGGGAGACTTTCAAACCCAAGAACTTACAAAACAAGGAATGATTAGAATAGTATTCTACATCCTCAACAATCAATTCGAAAGGAATTACCAGTTTTGGTCTTTCTTTGCATCTCTCAAGACATCCGTTAATCTTCATGATCCTAGATCCTCTAGGCAGATTCAATTCCTTAGCACCTGTATTCTAGGAAAAGAGGGCATTTTCATACCCCTGCACTTCCTATCCTGGTAAATTCATGCCCACCACTTCACTGAAACTAATACCAGCTCCAGTCCTAGAAGGCATAATCCTGGCCATGACTGTGCCTACCTAAAGGTTCACTCCAGCTGTAGGTTCGCTCCAGACAACTCCTCCCACCTTATCATAGTCCATTGACTAGAAGGATCTCACAACTCTAACAATATAGTCAGAAAGAAGGTTTTAAATAGAAAACAACCAAGGCTGCGACACCCCACCCCCTACTATAAAATCGATGCCCTTTCCCTTCTAATGTAGATATCATCACAACAAAAAATAAGCTAGGGCATGGCTGCCCTAGCTCGGTGACATACTCCAGACCACCATCGCCTCCACCTTTTTCATTTTTGGGTTTCCAAAATGAAATTATCTTATATATGAGATGTTGCATTAAATGGCATGCAGGTTTCCACATTCGCCAAGCATTTGCGGTGAGGAGCAGATGAAGGCATGGAAAAAGGTGGTAGATGCCATTCACAATAAGGGCGGCGTCATTTTCTACTAGATCTGGCACGTCGGTAGGGCATCCCATACAGGTTCGGAAACTTGAGCAATCCTTAGGATTTTATTAGAGCTATTTTTCCATTAATTTTTTGGGGGTGTCCATTATTATTTTATGGGATAATTTTAGATTAAAAATCAAAATTTGAGAAATATCTATTCCATCAAATTATTACTCAACACAATTTTATCTCATTATCTATATCGTTTCAAATTTTACTGATAGTAAGAGATCAATGACCCCCTTTAAAATATTGATTGTAGTTTATCAGATCAAAGGTGAGGCTCCAATTTCATCCACTGCCAACCCAATTCCAAAGGAATGGACCATCATGATGTCGAACGGTTCAAAGACCAACTTCTCTTCACTGCAGGTGGTTGCATGTGAGAACTACTTACAATCATTGAGCAGTTCCATGCAGTGGTGAGGAATGGCATAGTAGTGGGGTTTGATGGGGTGGAAATACATGTGCATAGATACCCGATCGACCAGTTCCTCAAGGACAACACGAATGGTAGGGTGGATGATTACGGTGGGTTCTTAGAGAACATATGTCATTTTGAAGTTGAGGTGTTGGAGGCAATGGTGAATGAGATTGGTGCAAAGCGCACTGCCATATTCCTGTCATCCATCATTCATCTAACGTTATCAAAATTCTTCTTAACGATTGTTTAAATTTTTGAAAAAACGTTACTATGCGTAGTGTCTAACAAACACCTTCTCAAACAGGGGCACAATATTAACCATTATGTGTAGACACTCAATTTTAAACACTTGCATGTCTAAACTATGTTTGGAACAAATTTCCATAATTGCATATAAATTTAACTGAAAAACCCCAACTGGACCTAATTTACCCACACAAATACAAATTTAACCTGAAATCATAACAATACATCACTAATTGTGGCAATGGATCATCTTGCATCATTTATCTTATCAAGTGCATTCTAAATTAAAGCAACCCTTTGCAAGTGACTTTATAGGATAATTAAGTGAATAATTGATTGACAAAGAACATTAAAAAATTTACCTTTTTTCTCATTTCTAATTAATCACGTTGATTAATTATCTTAATCATTCCTCTAATATGAAAATCCATGGATTTGGAATAATCTATTTTCCTAAAAATACAAAATTGATTAATGGCCTCACATAGGTGATGCCATAGGGGAAAGTCAATGAAATGGAGTGGAGTGTGGGAAATGTGGCTTATGACATGGTCACTTACACACACTCTTACATCTTTTATATCCCTCTTACACACATAAGAGAACTAATGACTACACTTTCTTCCACTGTACCTTTCAAATTCCAAAAAGGCCTTAAATGGCATATGTTACACACTCTAAAGGTACAATCATGTATTTGAGCATTGGTCCTTGAAAATCTATCATAGGATGAGTTTAAAGGCCCATATCAATTCAAGGAATCTATAAATAAGAACCTTGTACCTCTCATTTCATCAAGCTTCTCATCTTCAACTTATTCTGTTAGATTATTCCAAAAAGCTTCATCAACTTTCTTTCTCATGTCAAACTAAAGCCAAGACCAAGTGTAGACAAGGTGAGTTGCTTCCCTATGTAAAGATTCAAGCATCAACAAATACTTATATATCTACCAGCCAAGCTCAATGTTTTAGATAGATTTTCAAATATATCTTCAAGGGAGGTAAAAGTGTTGGTTTTATCCTTCCAATTTGCATTTCTTCTTTGTCAATCACATAACTCAACATAAGGATTAGGCTTGATAAGTTATGTATTCAAGTTGTTTTGTATTTATTCACTAAAGATTGACTAACCTCTGTTGGATTCCTAATTTGCATGCAATGTATGACACTTGGTAGGTTTTTATGCACTTGTGGTGACATGCGGTAACTTGCAATAAGAGTTAGATGGTGAATTTTAAGGGGTGATATGAAATTTAATATATATTTTTGGTTCAAATTACATATCAATTGGATTAATGATGTTGAATTTATGGTAGTTTTTCAACTATTGATTGCCTTAAAATGTCACCTGATATTTTTTGACAGTTATTGATGGTTAGGCGTTGATCTTGAAAACTAAAGTTGCCAAAATCTTAGACATTTTCAGGATGTTAGTAAAGTTGAAGAGTCATCCCATGAAGCTAAGGATGTTAGATAAATACTTTGATTTAGTTAGATAAGTCATTTTATGAAAGGGGGTAAGTTCTATGGAGTAGGGGCAAAGTAGGGTAGAGTAGAATAGAGTGTGTTTTATTTTTTATATTTTGTCTAGAAAAAATAAGCTTGCATGGCAATGTGATGTTTCATAAATAATCCAACCATTTTAAATTTTGAATGAATGAGAATATAAATATTTGTAGTATTGTTTTTGTCTGCATGTTTGGGTTGAATTTATGTTTTGGTTTAGGTGAATATCTAAACATCACATAATTAGAAGTTGTCCTTGGGTGGATACCATGTTCATGTTTGCATCAAATAGTCATTTAGATATTAAAAAAATGAAATGCCTATCATTTGTTTGGAATGTTTTTTGATAAATTTTATTAGGTTGGAAACTTAAGAATGCATATCAAAATATTTTAACACTTATAAACAGTACTAAAATTTATTTTTATAACATGACATGTTTTTGAAAAAGATATTAAGTGTTGTTTGTTTTCAATATTATGTAGGAATGTATAGCCACTCAAATATGATGTTTTAAAAAATATATTAAGTGTTTTTTTATTTTTTTGAAAATATATAATTTTAATTTTTGAGGGGGATTAAAGTATTTCAAATATATATTTGATAAATAAATTTGGATATCCCTTTATCATAAGTTATGTGATGAATAAAATATATAATATAATTTAAAAAATATAGAAAATTCATTTTTTATATCGATTTTAGCATCAATACCATTAAAATTTTAAAATATTATTTTGAAATATATTGTAGGGATGGCTCAACCAAGATTAAATTTTAAAAAAAGAAGAGAAAAAAGAGAATATCAAATATAATATCATAGATGAAGACTAGAATAAATGACAAATGCATAATAAAAGAACAAAGAGAATGTCAAAATGATAATGATAGATAAATATTTATAGAACATAGGGTTGGATTTACATATGAAAAATTGGATGCTGAAAATATAAAACATGTTGATAATATAAAAATAATTTTTGAACAAAAATATCAAATGAACAGTATGTTTTGAGAACAAGATTACAAAAACAGATGCATTCAGATCAATTGACTAAGGTAGGAAAAAGAAATAGACAAGAACTTCATCATGAAGCATGTATAAGGAAAAGGCACTATCATTTAATGACTATTGATGTTGAGATTATTTATGAAGAAGTAAATTCAATATCAATATATCATGTTCTTGAAACACCAAATAATGCAGCGCAAGATACAATGGATGTTGATGTTGCAAAAAATGTGAAAAATTATGATATACAAGAAGAAGCACGGCCATAAAATAGAAGAAGGAAAACAAAAAATAATTATTTAGAAGAAGAGTCAACGTTGAAACCTAAAAGAATAATACAAATGCAAGATTCTAAAATTGAAATCGAATAAAATATAACTAGTCCTAGTGGAATGGTTAGGAGAGATTTGAATACTATGCAAAAGATTTTTTGACATGGTTTAGATAATTTTATTTCACTAAACTTATGTTATATTTTTTAAGAAAATTATATTGGAATAAATATTTATTAAACATATAAAGGCCTAATATATGATAGATTCCAATAAGAGAAGGTCATCATTGATTTTTAGCGTCAAACAATATGGATCTTGGACCACAAGCACCAAAACTTGAAAACTTAACACAAGTTGAGGAAATGTTAATATTCCATGTCAACCCAATCCTATTAGTGACACATTCAATTGGAGTTAAATATAAATATAAATGGCATACAATAAGTTTTCTATAAGAAGTAAAAGACATTGTTAAGGTTTTGCCACATCAAATAAAAGATTTGCCAATGATTATAGTTTAGAGGAGGGATCAACATGAAAAAGAATACAAGTTTACTATCAATAGAAAATGAGTATATAAGACACTTAAATATAAAATATAACATGGCAAGTTCTATTCAAATGTTCAGATTGATGAAAATGCACTTAGTGATCTTTCATCTGACTCTAATGAAAATATCTTTAACTAGCTAAACTATATCCATATTCAATTTAATTTTGATGCAGATGAAGTTGTATTTGTAGGTCTAGTGATGGAGATGGTTGAATGAAATATCATTGATCACATGACATCAATGTCCTATAAACCACTCAAACCCATAGGAGAGATGGTATTAATCCATATACGTGGGTAAACAACCCTATTGTAGATCCTAGAAAACTAATTGATTAGTCAAGGATTATAACATATCTTATCAATGAATATGTCACATTAGGATCACTTGAGATGTCATTTCCAACATTGTTTCCTGATGGAAGATATGATTGGATAGAACAATGATTAAAATGAGTATATCTGCATGCATTTGTTAAACTTATTTTTGAATATAGTTATCATTGTTTCGATCGACATCCATGATTTAGATATTACATGATGGAATGATCATGAGATATTGTGCACAAAATTTATCTGTAGTGTTTGTGAAAAAAATCCTTTAAAATATGCCAATCACCATTACAAAGTTATGTGAGCATATGGATAATATGCCCCACTCCCGTCTAGCTGATCATTTGATGTAGTTTGGAACCTCACTGCGGGGTGTAAGGTCCTATAGGGGAAAATGTTGTGATGAATTTATGAACATGTTACGTTAAATTGGATCACCTACTATTTTCTGCATGTTGAGTATAGATGACATGTATTGGCCTGATCTACATGCACTAATGTTGAGAACACTACCAAAAAATCCATGAGAATACCAAAATTGGTGAAGATATAATATTATTGATTATCCTCATATAGTGGCACACTACATGTGCTTGTGACATTCAATTTTTTGTAAGGATATATTTCAAAAATAAATGAAATTAAAAGATTATTGGTCTAGATATGAATGCAAACATAGAGGTTTAAACATGTGCATGGATTTATATCCTTAGACAGAGCACTAAATATGGATAACATTGATTGGAAGAATGATCTTGAATGAAAAAATGTTGAGAAATAATTCCATTCTATTGTTCATGCATGGAATCCTCAGGAAGTCCACACCAATGAAACATAGTATGTTATCATTCCTCACCAAGTCTATGTTTCATACAATATTTTTATTTTTCCAATGTAAGAAAAAAATTGTTATACATCAATAATTTTAGGCATGATAAAATTTTATACAACATCCATGTCTTCAAAATAGAAGACAACTTACACAAGTGGATATGGAGCATGACTATGAATAGCTACTCAATTATGTAGAATGACATACAATGTGTAGAGAGGGTGCTTGCCTACATAAAAAAGAGGAAAAATAGTTTGTAGGTAATATGTTCAATCATTTAATTAGTTGTATATAAATTAAACATAATATTTTTGGAAGAAACAATAATCATGTTATTATTTATTATATGTATGATGTACCATGGCCATTGAATCTTTAGGAATCAAAATTATATCAAGACTTAGAGATAATTAATAAAAAATTTGATCCTTGAAGAAATGATGATAGAGTAAATACATACAATCGATCCATATTAAAGCTCTAGAGAGTAAATTTACATTGACAACATGTTCTTTCCAAACATGATGTGTTCAAATACATTTCTAAGTATGCAATAAAAGTAGAGAAGAGTTCTAAAACTTATCATCAAATATTGATGTGGCTTGAAAATATTGAAAACTTTGATGAGTTAACAGCAAGAGCACATAATACATTTATAAATGAAACAATTTTTGAAAGAGATATTGGGGCACAAGAAAATTTTTCATGTGTTGTTGGAGTTCCCAGAGAGAAATAGAGTTTTTCTCATTTGAATGTTTCATGTGAGGTGATCAAACCCATAGACAAGAAAGATGAAGATGGTCATGACAAACATACAATGTCTTTAATTAATGGATACAAGAACAAACCTTTTTCCATTGAAATCACTTTACTTATTAATGAAGCTAGATTTTGGACATATAATATAAGGTGAAAAAATATAAGAAATTGGAGCCAAAGAGTATTATAACTATTCTGAGAGTATTCCTGAGGTTTCCTTTATCATTGCACATGAATAAAATACATGGATTATTAAATTTTGTAAGATTTATTACTTTGTAATCCATTTCATGATATACAAAGAGATATTATAATTAATGATGATGCAATAAAATAAAATTGGGATTCATTCAATTATAATCCTTGGCCTATCAAAAGAAAAACAATTCTAGAAGATGTTGACATTTATGGTGATTCTAAATATGAGGATAATCAACCTATTAAACAAAATACAATGGACCATGAGTTGGAAATAATATTTAAAATACGTGTCCAAGTTATGGAAGTTAATAAAATATATATGTTAGGCAAAAGAGATATTAATAGACAAGTATCATGGAATAATGATTATCGAGGTGAAAACTACACAAATAAAGCAATAAAATTTATAAGCACCATGAAATATAATGATTTTATCATAGATGATGATATATCACCAAAAATGAATTATGGAACCTCGGGTGTTAAACAAAAACATGCACTTGATATAATTATGCACATTATCATACAGTTCAAAAAACTTTGTCATTATGCATGATAATACAAGGAATGACATGAACAATAAAGATGATGATATAACACCAAATATGAATTATGGAACCTTGGGTACTAAAAATAATAATCACTCGATATAATTATGACACATTCTCATGCAGGGAACAATATTTTTCCATTATGCATGATAATACAAGGAACAACACAAACATAAAAATCATATCTAATTGGTGTCATTCATTGAGCACTCTAAGATGAAACATTCACATAATGTTCTCCACTTCTATTACTTGCACCAATTGATGTTGAAATATTCAATGTTAGTCATCAACTATCCATGCACAACTTCAAATCCCAATCACAAATTTTTTTGAATTAGAAAGAACAAGAATTACAAATTTACAAAAAGATATCTACCATATAAAATACATATTGATTGATGAAATGAGATTTATTGGAAATTTTTTGATATAAAATATAGACTATATATTTTGTCTACCATTTTTTGAAAAAGAAAACATGAGTTTTGGTGCTATATCTATGATTTTGGTTGGAGATTTGGGTCAACTTCCTCCTATTAGTGATAGACCACCATACAATAGTAACATACATGCAACACAATTATAGAAATAATTCAAAATAATTTTTACTTTGGACAATATTTTTAGATAAAAAGAAGAAAGTGAGGACCAACAAAGGTTTCGTCAACTTATAACAAATATGAGTTATGGAAATATGACAATTAATTATTAGAAGCTATTGATGACAAGAACCAATGTTGGGATATATAGAGTCACCAATAAATAATTTGGAAATTATATTCATTTATTTTCCACAAATGATAATGTGCATAAGCACAATAGAAGAAAATAATGTTTATTGAACAAACCTATTTCACATAACATTGCAACCAAAGTAGGAAGTACTAATGCACTAGGAAAAGGTCCAAATGATGAAATTGATGTGAATTTATTAATTTCTTAGGATGCAAGGGTCATGTTAACATCCAATCTTTGGATAGAAGTAGGTATTGTAAATGGATATCAAGGGTATATTAGAATTATAATATACAAATCTAAGAGTGCCCCACCATAACCACTGACATATGTTATGGTTGAGTTTGATAGTTATTCAAGAATACCATTTGAATATGAAACTTCATATACAATTCTAATTACACCAATACAAAGGGGACATACCAACCAACTATCGTTACAGTTTACTTGGGCATTAACTATACATAAATCACAAGGTTTGACTCTTTCAAAAGCCATAATTCATATAAGGCAAAAATAAAGAGCAGGATTAACATTTGTGGCTATATCATGTGTAAATTTTTTGGAAAGATTAAGAATATTACTACCATTTACATATGACCACTATGAATAGATGAAAAATATAAAACAAATTTCCAAATGAAAAATTCAAAAAGAAAAATTGAAATTCTTAGAGGATAAATAATGTCATGTACTTATCATAAACTTATTTCTATGAATATGAAATGATTCATTATTTCACATTTTATGTAATGTGTATGACATATTTTGATGAGTATTAAATGATTCTCTAGTTTAAAAATTGTATCTTATGTATATTATACTTTAAGGTAATTTAATGTAATGTATATTACAATTTTAGATGATTTAATGTGATGTATCTTATACATTAAAAATTTTATGAAAATATTCATACTATATGTTAAATAAATATACAATATGGATGAATACTACTAGCATACCTATATTAGATAAATATATGTAAAAGACACAAAGAGATATCATTTTTGAGGTACCTATTGGGTAAGTGTAAAAAGCTGGGGGACAAAAAGTAGCCTACCAGCGGACACGATTTTATTGAAATTTTAGAAATCTAAAGTTCTATAGATAATTTGAGATACCTACACTTTAAATTTGAAGATAGTATAAAAACATGAAATGTAGAATTTTGAGTCTAGTTTCCAAAACATCAATTTGGTCTAAAAATGGTTAAGTATAAGAAGTCAAACATCTAGAATTTGAAGAGAAACTCCTATTTTCTTAAGAAAATAGATAGATAGATGGTCGTGTGGATCACCATTTTTTGAGCAGAATTTAATATTTTAAAAAACACTTCAATAAAAATATAGATAATATATTCTAGTTTGTGACCTATATTTTTTTAATGAATGCTTTTTTTTTATGAATTTTGTAAGTAAATAGATCCTTAAAATTGACAAACAAATGGATAGCCATCCATGTGACACGCCTAACTATCCCCAAAAAAAATGAAAAATTTGGTTTTTTTTAATGTGTGTATAATTGGGCCTAGTATGTGATTGTATAATTTATTTTTCACTTCGATCAACAAATGAAAAATTACATGAACATGTATAGGCTTGTATGTTTGTGATATGTAGTGGCAGAAAAAAGGTATAGTTAGAAATAAACATAATTTGAAACCTTAAATTGGTCCAAAAATTATAAAAATCATATTTTTTGAAAGAAGAGAGCGTACTCATCATGATGGTATTAGTTTTCTAAATTATCATATTAAATTCTGTAGTGTGTTTGGTGATCAAAGTTGAATTTTATTATTTTTTTTATCATAACTCTCAGACTTAACTATAGATTGATAGGTCCATGTTTTTTTCTGGGGAATCCAATCCATTCCCAAGCCAAAAGTCACAGGATTTGAATTCAAATTTAAATAGCGTGTTCATGTTAATGTATAACATTATCATGTCAATAGATAAAACAATCGCATTATTAAAAAATAAATAATGTGATCACATTACTATTATTTTGCACATTAAATTAGTGAACATGTAGGTGGAGTGAACCTTGGTTAACAAGTAACGTGATCATGTTATCAAAAATGCAATCATGTTATCAATAATTTGATTATATTATTAATAATGCAATCATGTTCCTATTATTTTTCACATAAAATCATGTGGGTTTGCACATGAAGGCAGCTTTGGGCAAAATCTTATATTTACTATTCTAAATGTTAAGTATAAGTGTACATTTATTTGATTATAGTTTAAGTTTATTTTAGTAAATATAATAAATTAGGCTCACTCTATATCTAATAGAGTTAGTCTTATAACTACACACCTTATGATGTGGAAAATAGTTTTTCAAAATTTAATCTGGTTAGCATTTAGGCATTTTCAAGGTCTAGGTAGTAAACCTATGGATTTTAGTACATAACGTTTGCAATTGCTATCAGTTTTTGGTAAACATATATTCATTTTTTAGGTTTTTGTGACTTCTAAATGATTCCTGGCATTTATAAGAGTCCTAGGTTTCTTAAATTTTAACTTTGATAACTACTCATTTTGAACTTGATCTAAAGTGGTGTGATTACGGTAATGTAGGTTGTATTGATGACATGCACACATCAAATGACCATTTGTGTTAGTTTCACTTATTCATCATCCCTCCCTCATCCCTAATCAATTCTTACTCATCCCTCATTACCCCTAATCACTCTCTCATCATTCCTCATTATCCCTAATCACTCCCTCATTGACCCTCACTATTCCTAGTCATCTCTAATCACTCCCTTATCATCCATAATCATTCCTCAATTGACCATCACTATCCCTCATCATCCCTAATCACTCCTTCCCCATCCTTCATCATCTCTAATCACTCTTCCATCATCCCTCATCATCTCTAATCACTTTTTCATCCATATTCACTCCCTCATTAACCTTTATTATCTCTCATCATCTCTAATCACTCCTTCATTGACTATCACCATACCTCATCATCCCTAATAACTCCCTACTAATCCCTCATAATCCCTAATCAATATTTCCTCATCCCTCATCATTGTTAATCACTCCCATGTTGAGCCTCATGATATGTCACCATCCTTTATCACTCCATCATTAACCCTCACAATCAATCACCATCCCTAATCACTCCCTCATCATCTGACGTAAGTATATACTCTAAAAATATCTTTAATTTCAATCATATGTTATTTAATCCATTATAATAAAAATTAACTCTTTTCTAGGACTTGTTGTGTTGTCAATACACATTCGTTATAGTCAATTTTATTATTGAATGAATTGGATAATATTCCAAATTTATCATTAAGTAACATAAGTACTAACACAAAATAGAGTCTATTTTTTAGTTCATCTAATTATCTTTTTTATGCGGCTGACTAGATGAAACTTTATTTAGTTATACCTTTGGTATCTTGGTTTAAAAGATAAAAACTAAATACATATATCTTGTATAATTTTCTAATTCTAAGAAGATTTGAATCATATGAAAATTTATTAATTGTTTTCTATTCTTGTATGACTTGAATCTTTGTTAGGTTCACACATGCACTCTTTTTGTCTGTAATGTATCCAAAATATTTTATCTCTTGCACGAAAAATGAAAATTAATTCATGTTATAATAAAAATATGTTTCTAAAAAATATGAAACACTATTTCAACATGGATTAGATGTTCAACCCATGTTTTATAAAGATTAAGATGTCATCAAGGTAGATTAAAAAAATGACATAGGTAAAGGGCATGAGGATGTCATTCGACATCTCAATGAATGAATTCGCTACATGAGTTAACATAAAAGGCATAACCAAGTAGTCAATCAATCATTCCTTTGTTTTAAAGATTATATTCCAAATGTCTAGAGGTTTAACATGAATATGATGATACCCAAACATAAGATCAATTTTGGAAAAGACTTATACACCATGGATATGGAAGAAAAATGTCTTAATATTTAGCTGAGGATAGTAGTTATTCACTTTAATCTTTTTAATACTTTTTTAATTGATTCAAAACTTTGGCACAAGAACAATTGGGATTTTATAAGGAAATGATTTGGGCATGATGTGACCATTATCCATTATTTCATGGATCTACCACTTGATCTATTCATTATCTACAAATGAAATGTTGTATAAAGAGGTTTGAGGTAGAGGTAGTTAAGAGATCAAATCAATAGTATTGATTAGTGTACATTATGTAGGAACTTATTTAGGTAACTAAAATATATCATTATATTCATATAATTTATAGTTCAATTATTTTGTCTTTGTTATTGTTGGATAAACTATACTATGATTTGGTGGCATAATGATGTTATTACATTTATTTCTTACCATCAAGAGTATACTTATTAATATAACTAATAATATTAATTATTACACTTGCTTACACTAATGACTAAAAGATTACGAACTAATTATGATATATGGTATTTCAGATCATGATAATATATCACAACATTTCAAGGATTTACTTCATAGACTACATGTAAATGGTAAATATATGGTTGACCACATTTAAAACATCACACACTTCTAATTGTGAGATGTCACAAAGGATTGCATCTTTAAAAAGTTTGATTTTGTACACTAAGTGACACTACTAGGTGATCCATTTCTCAAGGCCTACACTAGACCATACACTAGTTTATGGTTATGGGTGATCTATAAATTTGAAGTTTAATTTTTGAAAATATAGTTTAGAAGAAATTAATTTATTCTAACTTATATTGGTAATGATGAAGTGTATTAGCTCAACATTAATCTCAATATTTTTAATTCATATAATTTCTTGTTGGGGAAAGTAGATATATTTTTAGTACTAACCATATCATTGGGTTCATAATCTATTATCTACTTACCTTTATATAGTGGTAGATAACTTGTACTGACTTCTCAAGATGTACAAGTAGAGATCTCATAGTGTGACACTCTTCATTGGATTGAATATTGAAGTTATGAATTAAGCACCACTTTCCAATCGTGGACTACTTATTCTAATAATTTGAAATTTTTTTTCCACTCTCTTGTATGATGGCTCAATCAATAGACATAAAAATAGAAGGCCTTCAATGTAATTATTCGGATCATCAAATGTCCTCATATGGAAAATGATTGATTAGTTTTAGGAAATCACATAGTTTGGTTATCCTCATGTATTTACTACCCATTTTTTGGTGCTATGGTGGTTTTACTTGCTTCTCTTTTTCTAGTGGATTTTAAATTATGAATTACATCATTTATAATAAGCCCATATTTTTTTCATAGGTGTTAAAGATTTATGTTTCAAATTTTCCTCCACATCATTTTGATCGCTATGTCTTACATTTTATACTAGCACTCAACTCTCCACTTGTATCTCCTATCATTGTTAAATCCAAATAAAATACCACCATCAAAGTATTGGATGGAGTTATTAAGGATGAGGAGGGATGAGGAGGAATTGAGTAGATATGATGAGAGAGTCAATAGGGATGATGAGGGATGGTGAGGGTCAAAGAGGGAATGATTAAAGAGGATGAAGGAGTGATTAGGGATGATGAGGGATGGTGAGGGTTAATGAGGGAGTGTTAAGGATGATGAGGGATGAGGAATGAGTGATTAGAAATGATGAGGTATGATGAATAAGTGATTAGGGATGATGAGGGATGGTGAAGTTTAATGAGGGAGTGATTAAAGTTAATGAGGGAGTAATTATAAATAAGGATGAATGGTGAAGGTCAATAAGGGAGTGATTAGGGATGAGTAGGGAGTGATTATGGATGATGAGTTGGTGATTATGGATTATGAGAGAATGATTAGGGATGGTAAGGGATGGTGAGAGCCAATGAGGAAGTGATTAGGGATAATGAGGGAGTGATTAAATATGATGAGAGATGGTGAGGGTCAATGAGGGAATGATGAGGGATGATGGATAAAGAGTGAGTTATTAGGATAGTGAGGGTCAATGAAGGAGTAATTATGTATGATGAGGGAGTGATTAGAGATGAATAGGGATAGTGAGGGCCCATGAGGAAGTGATTAGGGATAATGAAGAATATGAGAGAGTGATTAGGGGTGATGAGGCATGAGTAGGAAGTGATCAGGGATGAGGGAGGGACAATGAACAAGTGAAATTAACATAAAGTGGTCATTTTATGTTTACAAGTCAACAATGTGATCTATATTACCCCAATCATACCAATTCACATTAATTTCAAAGTGAGTGGTTTGTAAACTTCAATTTTGACAAACTTAGGACTCATAGAAATGTCAGGAATCAATCTAAAAGACACAAACACCTAAAAAAGGTATAGTTAGAAATCAACATAGTTTGAACCTTAAATTAGTCCAAAAATTATAAAAATCATATTATTTTTGAAAGATGAGAGCGTGCTCATCATGATGGTATTATTTTTTTGAATTTTCATGTTAAAATTTGTAGTGTGTTTGGCAATCAAAATTGAATTTTGTTGTTTTTTAATCATAACTCTCAGACTAAATTGTAGATTGATAGGTCTAATATTTTGTCTTGGGAATCCAATCCATTCCCAATCCAAAATTCACAGGATTTGAATTCAAATTTAAATAGTGTGATCATGTTAATATATAACATGATCATGTTAATAGATAACGTAATCACATTATTATAAAATAAATAATGTGATCACATTATTGTTACTTTTCACATTAAATAAGTGAACATGTAGATGGAGTGAACCTTGATTAACAGGTAATGCAATCATGTTATCAAAAATATAATAATGCTATCAATAATGTGATCGTATTATTAATAATACAATCATGTTCCTATTATTTTTCACATAAAATCACGTGGGTTTGCACATGAAGGCAAATTTGGCCAGAAGCTTATATTTACTACTCTAAATTTTAAGTATAAGTTAACATTTATTTTCTTATAGTTTAAATTTATTTTAGTAAATATAATAAATTAGGGTCACTCTATACCTAATTGAGTTGGTCTCATAACTTCCCACCTTATGATGTGGAAAATATTTTTTGAAATTTAATCTAGTTAGTACTTAGGCATTTTCAAGGTCTAGGTATTAAACCTAGGGATTTTAGTACATAACTTTTGCAATTGATATCAATTTTTGGTAAACATATATTCATTTTTTAGGTGTTTATGCCTTTTAAATTAATTCTTGGCATTTATAGGAGTCCTAAGTCTGTTAAAATTGAACTTTGAAGACTACTCACTCTGAACTTGATCTAAAGTGGTGTGATTGTGGTAATATAGGTCATATTGATGACATGCACACATCAAATGACCATTTGTGTTAGTTTCACTTGTTCATCATCCTTCCCTCATCCCTGATCACTTCTTACTCATCCCTAATTACCCCTAATTGCTCTGTCATAATTCCTCATTATCCCTAATCACTCCCTCATTGACCCTCACTATCCTTAGTCATCTCTAGTCACTCCTTTATCATCCATAATCACTCCTCCATTGACCATCACTATCCCTAATCATCCCTAATCACTCTTTCCCCATCCTTCATCATATCTAATCACTCTTTCCTCATCCCTCATCATATCTAATCACTTCCTCATCCCTATTCACTCCCTCCTCATCCCTGATCACTCCCTCATTGACCTTTATTATCTCTTATCATCTCTAATCACTCAGGCTTATCATCTCTAATCACTCCTTCATTAACTATCACCATTACTCATTATCCTTAATAACTCCCTCCTCATCCCTCATAATCCCTAATCAATCTTTTTTCATCCCTCATTATTGTTAATCACTCCCTCATTGACCCTCACCATATGTCACCATACCTTATCACTCCATCATTAACCCTCACCATCAATCACCATCCCTAACCACTCCCTCATCATCTGACGTAAGTATATACTCTAAAAATATCTTTAATTCTAATAATATGTTATTTAATCCATTATAATAAAAATTAACTCTTTTCTAGGACTTGTGTTGTCAATACACATTTGTTATAGTCAATTTTATTACTTAATGAATTGGATAATCTTCCAAATTTATCGTCAAGTAACATAAGTATTAACAAAAAATAGAGTCTAATTTTTAGTTCATAGAATTATATTTTTTGTGTAACTGACTAGATGAAACTTTATTTAGTTCTACCTTTGGTAGCTTGGTTTAAAAGATAAAAATTAAACACATATATCTTGTATAATTTTCTAATTCTAAGAAGATTTGAATCATATGCAAAGTTATTAGTGTTTTCTATTCCTATATGACTTGAATCTTGGTCAGGTTCACACATGCACTCAATTTGTGTGTAATGTATCCAAAATATTTTATCTCTTGCATGAAAAATTAACATTAGATCATGTTATCATAAAAATATGTTTCTAAAAAATGTGAAACACTAGTTCAACATGGATTAGATGTTGAACCCATGTTTTATAAAGATTAATATGTCATCAAGGTAGATTTAAAAAATGACATAGGTAAAGGGCATGAGGATGTCATTCAACATCTCAATGAATGAATTTGATACATGAGTTAACCTAAAAGGCATAACCAACTAGTCAATCAATCATTCCTTTGTTTTAAAAATTATATTACAAATGTCTAGATGTTTAACATGAATATAATGATACTCAAACTTAAGATCAATTTTGGAAAAGACTTATACACCATGGATATGGAAGAAAAATGTCTTAATATGTAGCTGAGGATAGTAGTTCTTCACTTTAATCTTGTTAATACTTTTTTAATTGATTCAAACCTTTGACACAAGAACAATTGGGCTTTTATAAGGAAATGATTTGGGCATGATGTGACCATTATCCATTATTTCATGGATCTACCATTTGACCTATTCATTATCTACAAATGAAATGTTGTATAAAGAGGTTTGAGGTAGAGGTAGTTAAGAGATCAAATCAATAGTATGGATTAGTGTATAGTATATAGGAACTTATTTAGGTGACTAAAATATATCCTTATTTTCATGTATTTTATGGTTCAAATATTTTGTCTTTGTTATTGTTGGATAAATGACACTATGATTTGGTGACATAATGATGTTATTAAATTTACTTCCTACCATCAAGGGTATACTTATTACTAGAATTGACAATATTATTACACTTCCTATCAGTAATGACTAAAATATTATGAGCTAATTATGATATATGGTATTTCAGATCATGATAATATATCATAACATTTTAAGGATTTACTTCATAAACTACATTTAAATGGTAAATATATGGTTGACCACATTTAAAACATCACACACTTCTAATAGTGAGATGTCACAAAGGATTGCATCTTTAAAAAGTTTGATTTTGTATACTAATTGACACTACTAGGTGATCCATTTCTCAAGGCCTACACTAGACCATACACTAGCTTATGGTTATGGGTGATGTAAAAATTTGAAGTTCAATTTTTGAAAATATACTTTAGGAGAAATTAAATTATTCTAACTTATATTGGTAATGATGAAGTGTATTAGCTCACCATTAATCTCAATATTTTTAATTCATATAATTTTTTGTTGGGGTAAGTAGATATATTTTTAGTACTGACCATATCATTAGGTTCATAATATATTAGCTACTTAACTTTTTATAGTGATAGATAACTTGTACCGACTTCTTAGGATGTGTAAGTAGAGAGCTCATAGTGTGACACTCTTCATTGGATTGAATATTGAAGTTATGGATTAAGCACCACTTTCCAATCTTGGACTACTTGTTCTAATAATTTAAAAATTATTTCCCACTCTCTTGTATGATGGATCAATAAATAGACATAAAAATAGAAGGCCTTCAATGTAATTATTCAGATCATAAAATGTCCTCATATGGAAAGCGATTGATTAGTTTTAGGGAATTACATAACTTGGTTATCCTCATGTATTTACTACCCAATTTTGGTGCTATGGTGGTTTTACTTGCTTCTCTTTTCTAGTGGATTTTCAATTATGAATTACATCATTTATAATAAGCCCATTTTTTTTCATAGGTGTTAAATATTTATGTTCCAAATTTTCCTCCACGTCATTTTGATCACTATATCTTACATTTTATACTAGCACTCAACTCTCCACTTATATCTCCTATCATTTTTAAACCCAAACAAAATACCACCATAAAGGTATTGGATGGAGTGATTAAGGATGAGGAGGGATGAGAAGGAATTGAGTAGAGATGATGAGAGAGTCAATAGGGATGATGAGGGATGGTGAGGGTCAAAGAGGGAATGATTAAGGAGGATGAGGGAGTGATTAGGGATGATTAGCGATGGTGAGGGTTAATGAGGGAGTGTTAAGGATGATGAGGGATGAGGAATGAGTGATTAGAGATGATGATTTATAATGAATCAATGATTAGGGATGATGAGGGATGGTGAGGTTTAATGAGGGAGTGATTATAAATGATGATGAATGGTGAGGTTTAATAAGGGAGTGATTAGGGCTGAGTAGGGAGTGATTATAGATGATTAAGTGGTGATTAGGAATGATGAGATAATGATTAGGGATGGTGAAGGATGGTGAGATCCAATGAGTAAGTGATTAAGGACAATTAGGGAGTGATTAAATATGATGAGAGATGGTGAGGGTCAATGAGGGAATGATGAGGGATGATGGATGAAGAGTGAGTGATTAGGGATAGTGAGGGTCAATGAAGGAGTAATCAGGGATGATTAGGGAGTGATTATAGATGACTAGGGATAGTGAGGGTCCATGAGGGAGTGATTATGGACAATGAATAATATTAGAGAGTGATTAGGGGTGATGAGGCATGAGTGGGAAGTGATCAGGGATGAGGGAGAGATGATGAACAAGTGAAATTAACATAAAGTGGTCATTTAATGTTTGAAATTCATCAATGTGATCTATGTTACCCAAATAATACCAATTTCCATCAATTTAAAAGTGAGTGGTTTGCAAACTTCAATTTTGACAAACCTAGGACTCATAGAAATGTCAAGAATTAATTCAAAAGACACAAAAACCTAAAAATGACTATATGTTTACCAAAAATGGACATCAATTATAAAAATTATGTCTTGAAATCCCTAGGTTTAATACTTAGACCCTAAAAATTCTGAAGTATTGACTAGATTGGATTTTTAAAAACTATTTTCCACATCATAAGACATGCAACTATGAGACCAACTCTATCAAATGCAGAGTGACCCTACTTTATCATATTTACTAAAATAAATTTAAGTTAAGGAAATAAATGTAACATGAAATAAAAATTCCTTAATATTTAGATGAGGATAATAGTTATTCACTTTAATCTAGTTATTATTTTTTAATTGATTCTTAAATTTAACACAAACACAATTGGGATTCTATAAGGCAATGATTTGGGCATGATGTGTGCATTATCCATGATTTCATGGATCTACTACTTGATCTATTTATTCTCTAAAAAATAATAGGTTTTATAAAGAGGTTTAAGGTAGAAGTAGTTAAGGGATGAAATCAACAGTATTGTTTATTATACAATATGTAAGAACTTATTTAGGTGATTGAAAGATATCCTTGTATTCATCTAGTTTATGGTTCAATTATTTTGTCTCTATCATTGTTGGATAAACCACACTGTGATATGGTGACATAAGGATGTTATTAAATTTATTTCTCACCATCAAGAGTATAATTCTTACTAGAACTAACAATTTTAGTGCACTTCATGGCACTAATGACACAAATATTATGAACTAACTATGATATATGGAATTTTAGATCATGACAATCTATCACAACATTTCAGGTATTTACTTCATAGACTACATGTAAATGGTAAATATATGGTTAAACACATGTAAAACATCACACATATCTAATGGTGAGATGTCATAAAGGATTGCATCTTATAAAACGTTAATTTTATAAACTAAGTGACACTACTAGGAATATAAATGCAAACACTTAACATTTAGAGTAGTAAAAATAAGCTTCTGGCCAAAGTTACCTCATGTGAAACTCCACATGCTTTTATGTGAAAAATAATAGGAATGCAATCACGATATTCATAACGTGACCACGTTACCTATTAACCAAGGTTTGATTCATCTACATGTTCATCAATTTAATGTGCAAAATAATAGTAATGTGATCACATTATTATTTTTACAATAATGTGATCATGTTATCTATTACCATGATTACATTATATATTAATGCAATCACATTATGTAAAATGTACATGGAATTATCCCCCAACTTCATGAACTTTCCCTAATTTATATTAGATTTGTGACATAAGTGGAAGAGGCATCTAGAAAATGATATAACTCGGCGTCTTTAACATAGATTTATCTAAGATAAATATGATAGTGAAAAAATATGATGCAATTTAACTTATTTATCTATTTCACATGAAAAATAAATATTACCCTTCAACTTTTAAATTTTATGATTAATAAAAATCTTATTCTGATTTTAAACATAACCAATTTATATTTATAATTTCAAAAAATTATTTCCTTAATATTCAATTTTAAAAAACTTAATTTTTAAATAAAAATTAAAACATATAATTTGAAACCAATGAAGATGATTCTATAATTTGTCTCACCCTAGGAAGTGAATTATATTTTAATTTTATTAACTTTAAATAAAAATTTAATTTTTTATCCCATGAAAATAATTACATAGTTTATTTTGTCATAAGAAGTGATTAAAAATAATTTTCATTAAATAAATATTTAAAATATTTTTTTAGCCAATAAATATAACTATAAAATATATACTTTACTTAAGAAGTGAATTTAAAAATTATTTGATTAATTATAAATAATTTAAACATTTATTTGTCAAATTAATATAAGTGTATTTTTTCTCCCATTAATGGGTTCTTGGTGTCTATCTTAAAAGATAGAAGAAAAGAAAATGTGATTTGGCTTCCAACATCCCTGGGATAGTTCAAATTAAATTCCATGGTACTTCTTGAGGCAACCTTAGTGCCTTGCATGTTAGATGTCTTATAAGAGACTGTAGTAGGTCGCTTATTCATGAAACTTCCATTAAAATTGTTGATGGGACAATAACAAAACAAAAGATCAAGCTTTAATGGGTAGGCTTGAGATGATAGTTTTGTGTGGAATTGATAGTTTGATTATTGAAGGGAATTCTCAGATTTTGATTCAAGCCTTAAGCAAGAAATCTACTAATCCTTAGAATTTATCTAATATTCTTGAAAAGTCTTGGTCATTCTTGGGTTATATTAAGTATTATAATTATTGTCATTACTTTTGGGAAGTCAATGTAGCTATTAATTTCCTTGCCAACATTGGTATTGACTAATTGGAAATTATAAGGATGGAAAACTAAAGGGAAGCTTAGGAAGAATTCAAAGGGGTCTCATCCATTGATTTGAGAATTTAATGCCCTTCTATCTACACTTGTGTAAAGGGCAATGTCATAATGATAGCACGTGATTTTTTGTCAGTGGATTATGGGAATGATTACTTGACTTGTGTTAACATCGTACAATAAATTCTAGGTTTTTTGGGATGGTTATGTCTTATTTTCTTGGTTGGGTTGTGTTGTCAAGATCTTTGCTTGTTTCTAGGTAGGTAAGTTCACAAAGTTGAGGGACAAAAATGGCCTACTTGTGGACATGATTTTTTTAAAATTTCAAAAATTTGAACTTCTGTAGATAATTAAAGGTGGCTACACCCAAAATTTGAAGATGGTATAAAAATATGAATTGTATAATTTCAAGTCTAGTTTCAAAAAAACTTAAAAAAAAAAAAAAAATGGTTAAGTGTAAGTAGGTCAAACATCTAAAATTTGAAGATGACCTCCTATTTTTTAAAAGAAAACATAGTAGATAGATGGTTGTGTAGCCCACCATTTTTTTTTAGCATCGTTAAATATTGTTTGAAACACTTTGGTGAATATTTAGATAAGATATTCTAGTGTGTTATGATTTTTTTTAATTTTTTCAATGAATAATTTTTTCATTAATTTTGTAATTAAGTAGATCCTGAAAACTAACATAAAAATAGATAGACGGTCATGCAACCCACCCTAACTACCTCAAAAAAAATGATTTTTTTTGAATGTGTGTAGAATTAGGCCTAATTTGTTACCATATAAGTTTTTTCTAATTATATCAATAGAAAAAAATTACATAAAAATGAATAGGCATGTATAGGTGAAGTTATAAATAAATATAGTTTGAACCCTTAAAATAGACCAAAAATTATAAAAATAATATATTTTGAAAGAGGACAACATGCTCATCATGATGGTAATAATTTTTTGAATTTTGATGTTGAAATCTATAGCGTATTTGGTGATTAAAGTTGAAATTTATTGGTTTTTGCAAAACTCTCAGTCTCAGTTGTAGATGCACAATCACAAGCCTTTGGTTAAAAAATCCAAGCCATTTTTGAGCCTAAAAGCTCAGTTTTATATTTGAATTCAAATAAAGCGTATGCATTTTATAAAGTGTATGATATAATGCATATGCATGGTATAATATATTATACAACGTATACACATTGCTTTATTATAAGATGAAAACCATCTTCACAAGCATGTAGGAGTTGCACGTGAAGCCAAATTTGGCCATAAGTTTATATTTACTACTCTAAATTTTAAGTATAAGAATATAATTTATATTCTTATACTTTAAATTTGTTTTAATAAATATAAGAAATTAGGATCACTCAGCATCTGATAGAGTTGGCTTCATCATTGCATGCCTTATAATGTGAAAAATAGTTTTTCAAAATCCAATCAGGTCAGTACTTAGGCATTTTCAAGGTCTAATTATTAAACCTAGGGATTTTAGGATTAACTTTTGCATTTGATATCCAATTTTGGTAAACATATAGTCAAATTTTAGTTTTTGGTGCCTTTCAAATTGATTCCTAGCATTTCTAAGAGTCTTAGGTTTGTAAAAATTGAAGTTTTCAAACCACTAACTTTGAAATTGATGTAAAGTGGTGTTATGGGAGTAGCATAGGTCACATTGATGACCTACAGACATCAAACAACCAATTTACATGTTAATTTCACTTGATCATCATCCCTCCCTCATTTTTATCATTTCTTACTCATCCCTCATTACCCCTAATCACTCTTTCATTATTCATCATTGTTCCTAATCACTCTGTCATTGACCCTCATTATCCCTAGTCATCTCTAATCACTCCCTTATCATCCATAATCACTCCTCCATTGACCTTCACTATCCCTCATCATCCCTAATCACTCCCTCCTTATATTTTATCATCCCTAATTAGTCTTTCCTCAACCCTCATCATACCTAATAACTTCCTCATCCCTATTCACTCCCTTCTCATCTCTAATCACTCCTTCATTGACCTTAATTATCTCTCATCATCTCTAATCACTTGAGATTATAATCCCTAATCACTCCTTCATTGGTTATCACCACCACTCATCATCCTTAATCACTCACTTCTCATCCCTCACAATTCCTAATTAATTTTTCTTCATCCCTCATCATCACTAATCACTCCCTCATTGATGCTAACCATCCTTCATCACTCCAACATTGACCCTCACCATCCCTAACCATCCCTAAGCACTCCATCATCATTTAGCTTAAGTATATACTCTAAAGATATCTTTGATTCCAATCATATGTTGTTTAATCCATTATAATAGAAATTAACTCTTTTCTAGGACTTGTGCTGTCAATACCCATTTGTGATAATCAATTTTATTACTGAATGAATTAGATGATCTTCCAAATTTATAGTCAAATAACATAAGTATTAACACAAAATAGAGTCTAAATTTTAGTTCATCAAATTATAGTTGTTGTGCAACTGACTAAATGAAACTTTATTGAATTCCACCTTTGGTAGTTTGGTTCTAAAGATAAAAATTAAACACAAATCTCTTGTATAATTTTCTAATTTTGATAAGATTTGAATCAAATGCAAAGTTATTTAGTGTTTCCCATTCCTATATGAATTTAATCTTGGTTAGGTTCACATATTCACTCCTTGTGTGTGTAATGTGTCCCAAATTTTTTTATCTCTTACATGAAAAATGAACATTTATTCATGTTATCACAAAAATATGTTTCTATAAAATGTAAAACACTAGTACAGCGTGGTGTAGATTTTCATCCCATGTTTTCTAAAGTTCAATATGTCATCAAGGTAGATTAAAAAATGACATGGGTAAAGGGCCTGAGGATGTCTTTCAACATCTTGAAATGAATGAATTCGTTATATGAGTTAACCTAAAAGGCATAACCAACTAGTCAATCAATCCTTCCTTTGTTTTTAAGACTTTATTCCAAATGTCTAGAGGTTTAACATGAATATGATGATATCCAAACTTAAGATCAATTTTGGAAAATAATTCTACACCATGGATATGGTAGAAAAATTCCTCAATATTTAAATGAGGATAATAGTTCTTTACTTTAATCTTGTTAATATTTTTTCAATTGATTCACAACTTTGGCAAAAAAATAATTGGGTTTTTGCAAGGCAATGATTTGGGCATGATGTGTCCATTATCCATGGTTTCATGGATCTACCACTTGATCTAGTCATTATATAAAAATGACATGTTGTATAAATAGGTTTGAGTTAGAGGTAGTTAAGGAATCAAATCAATAGTATTGTTTAGTGTATAGTATGCAGGAACTTATTTAGGTGATTGAAATATATCCTTGTATTTATCTAGTTTATGGTTCAATTATTTTGTCTTTGTTATTGTTAGATAAACCACACTATGATATGGTGACATAATGATGCCATTAAAAATTAATTCTTGCCCTTAAGAGTATACATCTTACTAGAACTAACAATATTCTTGCACTTCCTAGCACTAATGACTGAAAGCTTAAGAACTAACTACGATATATGGTATTTTAGATCATGACAATCTATCACAAAATTTTAAAGATTTACTTCATAAATTACATGTCAATAGTAAATACATGGTTGAACACATGTAAAACATCACACAACTATAATGGTGAGGTGTCACAAAGGATTACATCTTTAAAAAGTTTGATTTTGTACACCAAGTGACACTACTAGGTGATCTATTTCTCAAGGCCTACACCAACAACATATGGTTATGGATGATGTATAAATTTCAAGTTCAAATTTTTAAAATATGATTTAGGATAAATTAAATACTTTTGATTTCTATTAGAAATGATGAAGTGTATTGTCTTACCATTGATCTACATTTGTTAATGAATGAATTAAATTTCTTGTTGGGGGAAATAGAGATATTTTTAGTACTAACCATATCATTAGGTTCATAATATATTATCTACTCAACTTTTTATAATGATATATAACTTATACCCACTTATTAAGATCTGAAAGTAGAGAGCTCATAGTGTGACACTCTTCATTGGATTGAATATTGAAGTTATGAATTAAGCACCACTCTCCAATCTTAGACTACATGTTTCAATCATTTGAAAATTATTTTACACTCTATGGTATGATGACTAAATCAATATACATACAAATAAAAGGCCTTAAAGATAATTATTTGGATCATAAAATGTCCTCATATGGAAAGCAATTGATTGGTTTTAGGAAACCGCATAGCTTGGTGATCCTCATGTATTTACTACCCATTTTTGGTGCTATGGTGGTTTTACTTGCTTCTCTTTTTCTGGCATATTTTTAATTGTAAAATTATATCATTTCTAATAGGCCCATATTTTTTCATAGGTGTTAAATATTTATGTTTCTAATTTTTCTCCACATCATTTTGATCACTATGTCTTGTATTTTATGTTATCATTCAACTCTCAACTTGTATCTCCTAACATTGTTAAACCCCCAAAAAATACCACCATCAAGGTATTAGATGGAGTGATTAAGGATGAGGAAGGAAGAGGCAAATTTGAGTAGAGATTATGAGGGAGTGAATAGGGATGGTGAGGGTCAATGAAGTAGTGATTAGGGAGGATGAGGGAGTGATTAGGGATGATGAGTGATGGTAAGGATTAATGAGGGATGAATAATGAGTGATTAGAGATGACGATGTATGTTGAACCAATGGTTAGGGATGATGAAGTGATGCAGGAGCATCACTACCCAATATAAATAATGATCTAGTTTACATGTTTTGAGTCTTAATAAGGTGGTCAAGGTCATAATAAGTTTGTATGAGTCTTTATAAGTTCATAATTTTGTGTCAATTTTGAAATAGAGTAGTATTGGACTTTCTTTCCAAATCTTTTATTTGAATTTTTGAACTTTCATAGAGACTTAAATCTTATTTCAAGAAGTCTAATGTTGAATTTGACGTGGTTAGACTTTATCAAGGATTTTAGGATGTTACAAAACATATATATATATACTCATATTTGATAAATATGTTAGTATTTGAGTTAGTTGAGGACACTCTCAACATATAAAAGAAGTTATAATTCAGTTGAAGGTTATTTAGTAATAAGAGTCTTATCCATGTCTTAGTTTGTACTCAAAGTCAGATTCAAGATTTGAATGGGGTAGGATTAGAAAGGATGAATGTAAAGAACCCAAAATAAGTGAATAAAGATAATTTTTTATTATTTACAGACAAGAAAGCAAACAGACCCTGCATCTTCTTGAATATGTGCAAAGATAGTTAGCAGTGTACATGATCATGAAACATGATTAGTAAAAAGTTATTTGTGATATTGGTGTGAGTGGTAAGTTGAAAATACATTTTATTTTATGGTGATTATATCATTTTTCATTTGAGTTTAAAATCTTTTGAATGTTCAAATTACAAACTATATACCCTATGTTTTTACAAACTGTGCCTTGAAATCTGAGTCAAGGTCAGAGCCTTGTGGAAGAAGAGATTATATTTGGTGGGATTTTGGAATTTATGATTAATTAGTAACTTGAAATAATAATTCCTTAATAGTATTTAAACATTTTATGTTGTTATTCTGAGAAAGACATTCTGTGTTGAACAACACAACCCTATTTTCTAAGAGTAAAAGTTTTGAGTATACATTTGTGTGAGAAGGTATATGAATGTATTGGAGTGGAAATTAAAATTTATATGTTTTTGAGTTGATTATTTTATGATCATGATGTCTTATATTCTTTTAGGTATATTTCATATATTTGTATGATAAAAAAAAAACTAACACAGTCCTACAGTCATCAAGAAACTTATCACAGTCAAATGGTATCTCATGGAAATTGGCAAATTGAGTGTTATAGATGGAAGGAATTGATTTTTTAAAGTTTTTAAACATTATAGAGGATTTTTAATCTTCATGTTAATTTATAACCCTTTTTATAATGAATTAGAACAAATAACCTCTTCTCAGATTACTACAAACCTGTGACTAAGTACACAATCTATTCAAATTTGGTTAAGTCAATCTACTATAGCTTAAAAAGGGAAATATAATAATTATAAAATGTGTAAATAGTAAAATTATACCTAATCCAATATGAAATGTCATTATAATTGCCTTTGGAAGATTTTAATTTCATTTTAACCCTTTTCAAGTTTGTAAAACTAGTTCAAATATTGTATTAGGGTTTCTACTTTCAAAGTGAGTTTTTAGGAGTTGTAATCATTAATAATTCATGAAATTTGGTGAAAAGTTTTAGTTAAACATACAAAAAGATAATATATTTTTGTAAAGTTGTGTAAGTATGGATGGGGGAGGACTATGTGGTAGATAGGGTAGAAGGAAACCTAAATACCTAATCCAAGAGTAGAAAGAGCCAAAAGAAGTCATCAAATAATTGAAACAAAGCTTGGAAATTTGTGAGGAGATGGAATATGTTACATGGTATCCATAAATGAGGTTTATTTTATTATTTGAGTCTATACAAGAAGAGTCTATGACAGAGTAAGAGGTAGTGTATGATATGAGGATTGTGTTGAGAAGTTAAGTAGGGTTGAGAAGAAGTTAGAGAGAACTTAAAAGAATGGAAGGAAGTTTTTGAGATCCCTGTTAAATCCTAAGGAACCAGAGACAAGATTTGATCCAAGTTGTTTTAAATCATAAATACTATTAAGGGGAATAGTCTCAAAGTAAGAGATATTGAATGCATTGAGTAAGGAGAATAGAAAGAAGAGTTTAATGAGACCATCCAAAGAATGGTGGAGAATAAATGAAATGAATAAAATGTAGATGTGAATTTGAAATGTATGTAGGGTCCAAAGATAGAGATCAAGTAAGAAAAGACAAAGTGAAATCCAGGTGGATATTGGCAAAGAGATTGGATAAACAAAGTACACAATAGGGCTCTATATCATGAGGGATGGTGAGGGAAAATGAGGGAGTGATTATAAATGATGAAGAAAGGTGAGGTTTAATAAGGGAGTGATTATAGATGATGAGGAATGATGAGGGAGTGATTAGGGATGTTAAAGTGATGATTAGGGATGGTAATGGCCAATGAGGGAGTGATTAGGGATGACGAGGGATGGTGAGAGCCAATAAGTGAGTGATTAGGGATGATGAGGGAGTGATTAAAGATGATGAGGGATGGTGAGAATCAATGAGGGAGTGATGAGGGATGAGGAGGGACAAGGAGTGAGTTATAAGAGATGATGAGGCATAATGAGGGTCAATGAGGGAGTAATCAAAGATCATAAGGGAGTGATTAGAGATGACTAGGGATAATGAGGGTCAATGAGGGAGTGATTAGGGACAATGAATAATGATGAGAGAGTGGTTAGGAGTGATGAAACATGAGTAGAAAGTGATAAAAGATGAGGGAGGGATGATGAACAAGTGAAATTAACACAAAGTGGTTGTTTGATGTGTGAAGGTCATCAATGTGACATATGCTACCCCAATCACATCACTTTGCATCAATTTCAAAGTGAGTGGTTTGAAACTTTATTTTTTAATAAACCTAAGAATCATAGAAATGTCAAGAATCAATTCAAAAAGCACAAAAACCTAAAAAATGACTATATATTTACCAAAAATGGATATCAATTACAAAAGTTGTCCTAAAATTCCTAGGTTTAATACTTAGACCCTGAAAATGCCTAAGTACTGACCTGATTAGATTTTGAAAAAATATTTTCCACATCATAAGGCATGAAACTATGAGACCAATTCTATCAGATGTTGAGTGACCCTAATTTCTTATATTCATTAAAATAAATTTAAAATTAAACTTATACTTAACATTTAAAGTAGTAAATATAAGCCTATGGCCAAAGTTGGCTTCACATGAAACTCCCACATGATTATGGAGGTGGTTTTTGGTTTATAACAAAGTAACATGTACACATTATATAGCATGCACACATTGTATAATATAATAAATAATGTGTAAATTTTATACAATGTGTATGTGTTATTATTTTCTTAATAACATGATCATGTTGTGGCTCGATAAGTACCAAGCCATAATTTAAATAATGTGATCACATTAATTAAATAACATGATTGTGTTACCTAAAATGTCCATGAAATTGTCCCCCAACTCCGTGTACATACCTAGGTGTCATCTTGTGGGTTAATTCAAGAGAGGCATGGAGAGGGTAGTGATTGAAGCTTTGGGCTTGCCTGTGGTTTTCATCATGGGCCATTCTCATGAAATGGATTCTTGTGGTGAGGTATTGTGGGCCTATTTGAAAAATATTTTCTAAGTCACTTCTAAGGAGGTTCTATAATCAATTCAAAGTGTTCTTGGGGAGGATATCTTTTTTGTAGTCCTAAAAGTGGGGTAAATTCAAATGTGACTTTCATGTTCATGAATAATCTTCTAGTGTTGGTGACAGATAAACATGTTACATAAATGTTGGAGTTTTTTGTTTCTCATGCACATCAGGTGGGTTTGATGGAATAAATTTCTTTCATGGATTCACGGCCCTTAGTAAATTTACCTTTTTCTAGTTGGAATGGTCTAGGTGTTGTCCCTCCTTTGATTTTTAGGTATTTGAAAACCAATTTTGTGGCTCTTTTGAGTTGTATGGAAAATTTACAAGAGAAATTGCATTTTTATTCCCCTCAACTAGGTCGCTTTCTTATTCCTCCTCTAGTGGTGTTAGTCAAAGCCCTTATTATAGATTTGGAAGCTTGGAAGGTTGCACATCATTCTAGGGATCATGTATAAGTTCTTAAATTTCAAATGAAGTTGGTTTTTTATAGGCATGTGCTAGCCACCTATTGGTTTCCTCAGGCCCCTCTTTGGGTTGTGATGGCTGCAATGCAAGGCTGATTGAGCAGTGTTCACTCATCATGGACTATTAGAGGTGTGTTCACTTGGCAAAAGGTGGAGGCTAGATTTCAGAGTATGGAGTGTGGTGCTTCTTTGACTTTGGTTGGACGGGACATGGAGCTTTTGATGATAGTTAAGGAATGCAAGGGTGGAGCTCTATTGGAAGTTATAGTGATTTTAGACTATGCTGATCAACTCCTAGTTTTTAGTTTATGTCTTTGTTGTTTTTTGGTTTGTAATGTATTATGCTAAAAAATGTGGTGTTAATACTATTTTTTGGTCTTGTTTTTTTGACTTGCATGTATATTTGGCTAAGCTAGTTCTTGGTGGCCTTGGTAGTATCAATTCTTCGATACTCCAAGCTATATTTTATAATCCTCTTTTTGATTAATAGAAATAGGGAGGGAACCCACAAACCTTGGTATTTATCTAAAATATAAGTGCAAATTTTTAATGTATTAAATATATTCTAAATTTAAAAAATGATTTGATTAATTATAAATAAATTAATAATTCCTCATATTCTGAAAAATAGACCATTCCTCACCTTCTGAAAAATATATTAACATTAACAAAGTTTATTTAAACATTAACAAAGTTAATTTTTATAACATGACATGTTTTAGAGAAGGTGAGGATAGACACCATTCCTCACATTTTGAAAAATATATAAACATTACCAAAGATTATTTAAACATTAACAAAGTTAATTTTTATAACATGACATGTTTTAGAAAAATATATGGTGTTGTTTGTTTTCAGTATTTTGTAGGAATGTGTAACCACACATGATGTTTTAGAAAAAGATATTAAGTGTTTTTTAAATTTTTGTAAATATTTATAATTTTAATTTATGAGGGGTATTAATTTATTTCAAATATATATTTGAGAAATAAGTCTGGATATCCTTTTATCATAGGTTCTGTGATGAATAAAATATATTATATACTTAAAATAATATAGAGCATTCATTTTTATATTGATTTTAGTATAATAATATTAAAATATTATTTTGAATTATATTGTAGGGATGGCTCGACCAAGATTAAATTTTGAAAATGAAGAGTAAAAAAGAGAATATCAAATATATATCGTATACAAAGACAAGAACAGCTGACAAATGCACAAATAAAACATCAAAATTATAATAATAGACAAATATTTATAGAATATATGGCCAAATTGACATATGAAGAATTGGAGGCTAAAATTAAAAAAAACATGTAGATTAGATGAACAATATGTATTGAGAACAAGATTACAAAGACAAATGCATTCATATCAATTGACTAAGGTAGAAATAAAATATAGGTCCAAGAACTTCATGTGAAGCATCTCAAAGGAAAATGCACTATCATTGAACAATTACTGATGTTGACATAAAATCTTGAAGAAGTAAACTCAATATCAACACATCATGTTCTTAAAACACCTGATAATGTAGTTCAAGATACAATGGATGTTCATATTGTAAAAACTATGAAAATTGATGATATATAAGAGGAAACATGATCACAAAATATATGAAGATGATGAATGCAAAATAATTATTCAAAAGAAGAGTCATCATTGCAACCTAAAAGAAGAAGACAAATGCAAGATTCTCACATTGAAAGAGAACAAAATATAATTAATCCTAATGGAATACTTGGGAGAGATTTGAATACTATGTAAATGATTTTTTGACATGGTTTAGATAATCTTGTTTTGACCAAACATGTGTTATATTTTTCAATAATTTTATATTGTAATACATGTTTCTAAAATGCCTAAAGGCGCAATAGGCAATAGATGTCGACAAGAGAAAATCCATCATCAATTTTTAGCATAAAATAATATGGATCTTGGATCACAAGGACCAGAACTTACAAAGAATACAAGTTGAGGAAATGTTAACAACCCATGTCAACCCAATACTACAAGTGAAACATACAATTGGAGTTCAATATAAATATAAAGGACATAAAATAATTTCTTCGCAATAAGTAATATAATTTGCTAAGGTTTTGCCACATCAAATAAAATATTTGTCAACGATTACAATTCAGATGAGAGATCAATGTGGAACAAATTACAACTTTACTATCAATAGAGAGCAAGTATATAAGGAATTTAAATATAAAATATAACATGCAAAGTTTTATTCAGATGTTCAAAATGATGAAAATGTACTTAGTGGTCTTTCATTTGACTCTGATGAAAATATCTTTAACAAGATGAACTCTATCCATATGAAATTTGATTTTTATGGAAATTAAGTTGTATTTGTTGGTATAGTGATGGAGATGAATGAAACAAATATCATTGATCATGCGTCATCAATGGCCTATGAACCACCAAATTTCCCAAGAGAGATGAAATTAATCCATCTATGGGTAAATAACCCTAATGCAAATCTTAGAACACTAATTCGTTGGTCAAGGATTGGAACATCTCTTATCAATGAGTATGTCACTTAGGATTATTTGATATGATAGTCCCAACATATTTCCTAATGGAAGATGTGATTGGATAGAATCATGATTAAAATGAGTACATTTGCATGAATTTATTAAACTTCTATTTTGATATAGAGATCACCATTTCAGATGATATCCATGAACTATATATTACATGATGAACGTCATCATGAGACATCATGCAGAAAATTCATCTATAATGTTCATGAAAAAAACTTTCAAGATATGCAAATCACCACTATTGAGTTGTGTGAGCATATGGATAATGTGCCCCACTTCCATTTAGTTGATCACTTGATGTAGTTTAGAACCTCATTGATGGGTATGAGGTCCTAATTTTTTAAAAAATGTTTGAGTGAATTTATGAACATGTTGCATCAAACTGGATCACCTACTATTTTCTTCACATTGAGTGTAGTTGACATGTATTGGCCTAATCTACATGAACTAATGTTAGAACACCACCAAAAAAATCTATGAGAACTCCAAATTGGTGAAGATAGAATATTATTGATTATCCTCATATCATGGCACACTACATGCACTTGCAACATTCAATTTTTTGTAAGGAGATATTGCAAAAAGGAGTGGAATTAAAAGATTATTGATCTAGATATAAATGGAAACATAGAGGTTCACCACATGTGCATGGATTCATATCATTATATGGAGAACCAAATATGGATAACCTTGATTGTAAAAATGACCACGAACAAAAAATGTTGAAAAATACTTATATTATATTGTTCATCATGAAATCCTCAGGAAGATCCACAAATATACATGTATGCTATCAATCCTCAGCAAATTTATGTTTCATACAATATTTTTATTTTCTCAATGTTAATAGAAAATTATTGTACATCATAAATTATAGGCATTACAAAATTTTATGCAACATCCTTGTCTTCAAAATACAAGATAACTTGCACAAGTGGATATGGAGCATGACTATGAAGAGCTAATCAATTGTGTATAAAGACATATAATGTGTAGAGAGGGTGCCTCCCTACATAAGAAAAGAGGAAGAATGGTTTGTAGGTAAGATTTTCAATCATTTAAATAATTATATATAAATTAAACATAATATTTATGTAAGAATTAATAATCATGTTATTATTTCTTATAGGTATGATGTACTGTGGCCATTTAATCTCGAGGAATCAAAATTATATCAAGACTTGGAGACAACATATAAATTTTTTGAGCCTATAAGAAATGATGATAGAGTAAATACATACAATTTCTCCATACTAAAGCTCTAGAGATAAGATGAAGGGTGTCAATGTGCTTTTTCCAAACATGATGTGGTCAAATACATTTCCAAGTATGTAGTAAAAGCATAGAAAATTTCTCAAACTTATTATCAAATGTTGATGCAGCTTGAAAACATTGAAAAATATAATGAATTAGTATCAATTACACATAGGAGACATCTAACTGAAATAATTTTTGAAAGAGTCATTGGGGCACAAGAAAAATTTCACATGTTTTTGGATCTTCCATTAGTAGAGAGAAGTAGAGTATTTATCAATTTTAATGTTTCACATGAAGTGATCAAACCTATAGACAAAAAATATGAAGATGATCATGAAAAAAATAGAAAGTATTTAATTGATGGATATAAGAACAAACCTTTTTCCATTGAAATAATTTCACTTATTGATGAAGATTGATATTGAACATATAATCCAAGGTGAAAAAGAGATAAAAAATTAGAGGTGAAGATTATTACAACTATTGTGAGAGTATTTCCAGAGTTTTTCTTTATTTCAACATGTGAATCAAATAAATGGATTGATTTTTTTTGTCAGATTGATTACTATACAAGACATTTCATGATATACAAAGAGATATTGGAATTGATGATTATGCATTTAAGTCAAATTTGAATTCAATCAATTATAATCCATGGAATGTCAAGACAAACATAATTCCATAAGACTTTAAAATTCATGGTGGTTATGAAGATGATGATAATCAATCTATTTAACAAAGTATAATGGAACATGAGTGGGAAATCATATCTAGGATACAACATATCCAAGTCATAAAAGTTAGTGAAATAGATATGTTGGAAAGAAGAGATATTAACAGAAAAGGATCATGTAATAATGATTATTGAGGTGAATAATACACAAATAAAATGATAAAATTCATAAGCACCATGAAATATAATGGGTTTCTCATAGACGATGATATATAACCAATTATGAATTATGGAAACTTGGACCTACTATATAAAAAAAGCACTTGATATAATCATGACACATTATCATGTATGTCAAAATAATTTTCCATTATGCATGATAATCCAAGAAATAATAGGAACAATAAATTTGATGATATAACACCAAATATGAATTATGGAACCATGGGTACTAAACAAAAATAAGTACTTAATATAATCATGACATATTATCATGTAGGGAAAAATAATTTTCCCATTATACATGATAATCTAAGGAACAATACGAACAATAAAATCATATATAATTGGTTTCATTCATAGAAAACTTCAAGATGTAACATTTAGAGAGTGTTTTCCCCTTCTATTACTTACACCAATTGGTGTTGCAACATTCAATATTGGTGCCTTAATTATCCATGCACAAATTTGAATCCCAATCAATGATTTTATCTAATTAGAAAGAACAAGACTTATAAATTTCAAATAAGATATTTTATACATAAAATACATATTGATTGATGAAAAATGAGATTCATTAGACAAAATTTTCTGTAAAACATAGACTATAGATTTCATCAAACATTTCCTAAAAATTAAAACATGAGTTTTGGTGGTATATCTATGATTTTGGTTAGAGATTTGGGTCAAATTATTTATGTTAGTGATAGATCACCATATGATAGTAACATAAGTGAAAAACTATTGTGGGAAGAATTAAAAATAGTTGTTACTTTGGAAAAGATCTTTTGACAAGAAGGATAAAGTGAGGACCAAAAAAGTTTTCATCAACTTCTGACAAATCTGAGAAATGCAAAGCTAACAATTGATGATTGGAAGCTATTAATGACAAGAACCAATGTTGGAATAGATAGATCCACTAATGAAGAATTTGATAATTCCATTCATTTGTTTTCCATCCCATGAAAAAAAAATCATTATTTATTTTGTCTTAAGAAGTGATTAATTTTTTTTTTAAATGTAGATTTAAAACATTTTTTAACCAAAAATATAACTGTCAATATATGTTTTACAGTAAGAAGGGAATTATAAAATTATTTGACTATCATACATATCTTAGATAAATTTATGTAAAAATATGTCAAGAGATATCAATTTCAAGGCCTCTATTCGACTTATGTCACAAATTCAATGTGATGACAATGATATCACTCGACATATTTTACATAAGATATATATATATATATATATATATATATATATATATATATATATATATATATATATATATATATATATCTAGTCCCATATTTAATTTAAAAAAAATAAAATTGGTAACACAATTAATATATTGTTAGTTGTAATACATTACTTATTACCCTATCATGAAGGTAATAGTATAAAGCTAGAGTTGGAAGTAGCCTTGGTATTATTCAACCAACTCGGTGGACTCAATGGGGGAATAAATTTGATGGTTGTATGATTGTATTTGTTTTGTTTAATCATAACATATAACTAAATTTAAATCTTATTTTTTTGCTTTACATTTAGGATCATCATCATAATATTTCATAAGTCACTTTCACTTAATGAAGGATGTGGTGGTGGGTTGTAATGGAGTGAGTGTGTTACTTTTAATTCTAACCTTAAATTTGACATCCATTTAACTGTCATTTTATATTTTTTTCCATTTTAAAAAAACTTGGCTAACATTATTATTCTACCCACAATGAAATATAATGATTATATATAATAAAAATACAATTAATTTTTAAAATACAACATATATGTTTATGTTTGAGGCTGATATTATTATTCTACATTATTATTATACCTGCAGAGAAATATTGTGCTTATATATATATATATATATATATATATATATATATATATATATATATATATATATATACACATACACACAATTAATTTTTACAATATAACTTATATATTATGTTTGAAGGAAAAACCACACACCATGAGATAATAAACAAGTTGACATTTTTTCCATTTAATGAAGATCCCTTGATAATAGATATGACTTTTCACCATAAGTAATAGCTTCAGAAAAAATTATAGAGGTATTACAGAGCTCTTTGCAATCTAACAAGTGTGATTGCATATGGCTTTCACACTCGTTATATTACAAAGAGATCTGCAAAGACCTCTATAAATTCTTGTGAAGCTATTGCTTATGGTGCAGAGTCATATTGGTTGTCAACGACTCCTAATTAAATTGGAAAAGTGTCAAGTTATTTATTATCTCACGGTGTATAGTTGCTCCTTCAAATATAATATAGAAGGTGTATTGTAAAAACTAATTATATTTTTCTATATATAAAAACATGGTATTTATTTACATGTATAATAATATTGTCAGCTTCAAACATAATATATATGTTATATCATTAAAAAAATTATATTTATTTTTATATATAAGCGTTGTATTTCTTTGTGGGTAGAATAATAATGTCGTATACTTTTTTTTAAATAGAAAAAAATATGAAATGACAGTCAAATGGATGTCAAATTAAAAGTTAACACACGCACTCTATTACAACCCACCACTACCTCCGAAGATGCCATTGTATAATGTCTATCAATATAATTAATTATAAATAAGCTAAATATTTATTTATCGAATTAATATAAGTGTATTTTTTAATTTATAAAATATATTATAAATTTAAAAAATAATTAGATTCATTATAAATAAATAATACACTTATTTGTCAAAATAATATGTTAATTTTTTAATTAATTAAATATATTATAAATTAAAAAAATGATTTGATTAATTAAAATATTTATTTGTGAAATTATTATAAGTAGAGTGGTATAAAGTGAGTTTTGATGGGGCATTAAAACACAACCCAAAAAATTCAGATATAGGGGTGGTTATAAGAAATCACAAGGGTAAGTCATAGCATACATAATTGCCTATATCAAAATTAACATAGACAATATAGCAGTAGAGAGCCTTATTCTAAGAATGGTTGGCTTTGTAAGAAAATATTAAGAACACCATGATAGAAGGGGATTAACTCATAGTCATCAAAGCCATAGATAATAGCGAAAATATTAACTGGAGAATTAAAAATGATTGAAGAAGCAAAAAAAAATTGAAATTATTTTGAGTGACTTTAAATCATACCTCGAGAAGGAAATCGAGTAGTAGATTCACTGACAAACTTTAGGCTTCAATTCCACTCAAAAGATAAGAAATGAAACATGAAAATTATCAAATATTTTATGCTTTCACTGTCCATAATATTACATTACTTTTTTATAGAAAACTTGTATTGATTTTTGATACTCAATGTTTCAGATCCTCTTCCATGATCTTTGATTAGGATAAAAAATTAATGTGAAATATCAAGACCTATCAGTGATTTTTAGAATCTTTTAACTACGGTTAATTTATTAATTTAAATACTTTTTATAACAATTAATTTATAAACTTTTTATAACGGCTATTTTCTCTTATTTTTAAGAACTGATAAGACTTGTTCCACATTGATCTTTTTTTCTGATAAAAGATCACGGAAGAGGATCCGAAATATTGAGCATAAAAAATGAACACAATTTAAAAAAAAAAAAGATATTGTAATGAAAAGTATCACTGGGACAAGTAGATAAAATAATTAAAATAAATTATAAAAAAAAGAATACACATATTTGTAAACAAGTTATTTTTAACTACATGCATCATGCATACAAATCATTTTTAGAAAGTTTATTTAATAGATAAACATGCATGTAAATGTCTGGGACTTGTTAAAAGAACCCTTGTTATTTTTAGAAAATATGATTATACTAGATTCTCAATCTAGAATTTAGAAAATCTTTTTATAAAAACTATTTTCTTGTTATCATTGCATGTTGTTTTCTTAATTTGTATTCATATCAATAAGTTTTTTAAATATCAACAAAAAAATATTATAAATATATTTTTTAATTTATAAAATATTTTATAAATTTAATATAGATAAACATTTTAATACAAATTCTACATTTTAATAACGAATAGTATTAAATCAAATATTATTAAAATAATTTTATATCTATTTTTAACCTTCACATATCAAATCACTAATATAATGATAAATAATCTTAAATATTAAAATTGTAAATAACAATTATAATTATAGATATTAATATACAAATAAAATCTTCTAATATATACACCTACATTACATGTACACACCTCAAATTTATGGACTGTAAAAGTCTAAAAGTGTTAATTATTTTATGGACTGCAAAAGTCTAAATGATTCAAAGTGAAAACTTTTGGGTATGCACTAAGATGAATAAATTAAAATAGTTCAAAATTTATTAATTTTAACAAAAAAATGGTCTCTCTCAATAGACATCGATTACCACCAAATATACATCTAGAAGAAAAATAAAAGCATTAATAAGCCAAATACAAATAACATTAAAAAAAAAAAATTAAAACAAATTCCCCCACCCTTTCAAAATTCCAACCCGACCTCTTGGTAAGGTGGGGGGTGCTTTTCCTTTTCCCTTTTTTTTCCTTTTTTTTTTTTTGATAACTAAAAAACAATAAAAAAGAACTTCTTACAATATTGTTTTTATATTAAAAACAATTTTAAAACTTCTCCAAAATCCCACCGAACTCACTTAGTCAATCTACCAACTGGCAATGCACTAACAAGATGTACAAATGATGAAATTTATGTGGAGTTATTAATTGTTAAGGATTCAAGGGCCATGTTAACACCTAATCTTTGGATAGAAGTAGGTCTTGTAAATAAAGCTCTAGGGTATATTATAAGTATAATATACAAAGCTAAGAGTGTCCCACTAGAACCATCAACATATATTATGGTTAAGCTTGACAGTTACTCAAAAATATAATTTAAAGTTAAAACTCCATATACAGTTCCAATTGCACCAATCCAAAGGGGATGCACAAACCAACTCCCATTACGGTTGGCTTAGGCATTAACAATACACAAATCACAAGGTTTTACTCTTTCAAAAGTCACAATTGATATAGGCTAAAAATAAAGAACATGGTTAACATGTGTGGCTATATCATGTGTAAAGTCCTTAGAAAGAATTAAAATATTATTACCATTTACATATGACTGCTATGAAAACGCTAAAAAATAGAAAACAACTTTCCAAACAAAAAGCTGAGGAAGAGAAGTTTAATTTCTTAGAGTCCATACATAACGTCATGTACTTATCCACAAATTTATTTTTATGAATACGAAATGATTCATTATTTCACATGTTATATGATATGTATGACACATTTTGATGAGTATTAAATGATTCTTTAGTTTAAACATTTTATCTTAAGTATATTATGCATTTGGGTGATTTAATGTAATATATATTATACTTTTAGATGATTTAATGTGATGTATATTATAATTTTAAAATTTTATAAAAAACTTCATATTATATGTTAAATAAATATGCAATATGTATGAATGCTACTAGCATACCTATCTTAGATAAATATATTTAAAAGAGGCAGAAAGAGATCATTTTCATGGTACCTATTTTGTATTATATTTGTGACATAAATAGAATAATCATCTCAAAAATAATATATCTCAATGTCTTTAACATAAATTTATCTAAGATAAATATGCTAGTAAATAAATGTATTTTAATCTAACTTGGATTCATTTATCTATTCCACATGCAAAATAAATATTGCCCTTTTACCTTTAAAATTTTATGATTAATAGAAATCTTATTCCTATTTATTACATAATAAATTTATAAGTAGAATTTCAAAACAATATTTCCTTAATATTTAGTTATAAAAACATATTTTTAAAAATTAAAAATAAAACATATAATTTACAACCAACGAACATGATTCTATAATTTGTCTCACCCTAGGAAGTGAATTATATTTTAATTTTATTAATTTTAAATAAAAAATTAATTTTGTATCTCATGAAAATAATTCACAATTTATTTTGTTGTAAGAAGTGATTAAAAAGTTTTTTTTTTTAATTATAGATTTAAAACAATTTATTACCCAAAAATCTAACTATCAATATATACTTTACCATAAGAAGGCAATTACAAAATTATTTGACTAGCATACATATCTTAGATAAATCTATGTAAAACATGTTAAGAGATATCATTATCAATGCCTCTATTCCACTTATGTCACAAATTCAATTTCATAACAATGAGATCTTGTGACGTATTTTACATAGATTTTTTTAAAATATGTATGCTAGTTATTAAAAATAATATTATATATTATAAAGCTATGTAAAAGCTATTTTTCTCTCCTGTTTATACTCTATCTAATTCCCTTATTTAATTTTTTAAAAAAATTGATAACACAATTGATATGTTGCTGTCATGTCCCCTTTTCAATTGACATGTTCTGAGTTCATGGTTAGCCTATTATGCGACCTTCGTAGGCTAATAAGATGGATAGAGGGTCATAATGGAGCTTGGCTCGACTTTGATTCACAAGATTTCTACATTTGATTTTCATTTAGGGTATTTCAGACACATTTGGCCTGAGCTCCTACTTTTTAGGGATATTTGATATGCAGCGGAGTGCCTTTATTGTGGTATGGTTATGTGCGGAATCACTCCCTGATTCACTAGCTTCGATCGGTTCGTGGATCCGATATGTATTGAGGGAGATATTAATATTTGATTGATTTAATCAAATATTAATTATTTAGCCTATTTTTAATTAGAAACCCTAATTCTAATTTAAGAAACCCTAATTAGGGCAAGCATATCTTTTGAGGGTATAAGGGTTTCTCATGGAGGCCATTGTTCATTATGCTATTGAATATTGATATTGATTTTGAGAATTTCTTCTGTGAAGACTGAGCCTAGGGTTCAAGGATTCCATTTGCATTGGAGAACGTTCCCTCTTCAGTGTGTGCAATTAAGAGGCTGTGGAATATCAGCTGATCTATTGCCAAAGTGTGAGATAGCTTCATCCAGAAGTTATCACAGAATTTCAGGTTTGAGAGATAACTTCACACAGAAGTTATCACAGATATTCCAGGTATTCTTTTATTCTTGTTTTGATTCAATAAATTATACAGCTAGAGATCTTCTGTGCTAGAAACGTATATTTCAGATCAGGAGTTGAAAACAGAGAAGTTGTGCTTAATTGGCGGCCGTACAAAGTCCGTACAGGTCCGTATTGATCCGCTCAGGAATTGACCTCGGCAGACAGAGGGTTGCAGTGACCGACATCGATCGACTGAAGACCGACGTCGACAGAAACGACTGACAGAGACCGACGTCGGCAATATATCGACCGACGACGGCGACTGTGTGTCGACACAGATGGGCCGAAACCTTCCAGAATTCAATTTTCACTTCCAGTTTTGATAAGCCAGGGTTTTTAAGACTGTATTTCATATTTATATGCATGTGAAAGGACTGCAATTGTAATAGTTTAGAAGGACAAGTGATACAATCTGTAATTTGTTATTAAGAGACTATAGTATTGTGATCTTTCCGAATTTATTCAACAGCGATTATATCTTGGTTCAGATTTTTTGTGTTGCTATATTTCCTGTTTAGAAGGGGATATCATAGTGGTATCAGAGCTAAATCCTGCCAGCCTGAGGGTCTATAGATCTTATGCAGCCACAAGAGTTGGGACCACACAGGTATAACACACGCAGCCGAGCCTTGCTTAAAGGTATCCAGTTGTTAGATCAGAGACCGATCATCATGAGTGACAGACGTGAGGGCAGCCCACCCAGGGGCCACAGGTATGATGTTGATCAGGCCACCAGAGAGTTTCAGCGTGCTATGATGATAAGCCCACAGCAGATGGCTCAGACACTACAGGGACTTATGACCATGATAGAGAGAATGAATGCACCTGATGGACAGAACAGGGACCAAAGAGATGATAGGAGTGCTACGGTTAATCAGAGACCACAACAGACTCACTCCAGAACAGCGGATAGACCTACATGCCCTTCATTTATTCAAGAAGAACCAGAGGTACCAGCAGATGAGGAGGCAGGGAATTCTCCATTTGCAGATGTTTACATGGCTGCAAATGATGAGTGGGACTTATTACCTCCTCATATCCAGGAGAGAACAACCTTTGATCGTTTTGTCAATTTGAGGAGAGAGCACTATAGATTGGCTAGACAGGACAGGAGACCTAGAGTCCAATTCAGTGAGCTACAGAAGGCTACTGGTAAGCTTTCTTTGACTACTTTTGACGGCAGCGGTAAGATGACAGCTCAAGCTTGGGTTCATAAGCTTGACACCTTTTTGGCGTTGAGACCAATGTTAGAGATAGATGCCATCAAATACGCCACTTTGCACTTAGATGGAGTAGCACATGATTGGTGGTACCATGGTATGGTAACACTTCAGCATAATCAAGTGACAGAGTACCAGGACTTTGTGGATAGATTGGTTGAGCGGTTTGATAGGAGAGATCCCGAGGTTTACTTCCGAGATCTGGCACAGTTGAGACAAACAGGTAGCTTGGAGTCCTTCATTGGTGAGTTTCAGAGATTAGCAGTCATGGTACCCAATATTTCAGAGCGTAGATTGGTAGTTCTCTTCATAGAGGGATTGACAGAGCCATTGAGGGGTTGGATCAAAGCCTTTGATCCTCCTTCATTACAGGTAGCTATGAGGAAGGCACGTGATATGGAGATGGCAGCCCCATCCAATAAATTTAACACCAAAGGTACTTCTTCTTCTAGAGACCATAAGCACTCCCACGGGGATACGGAGAGACCGGATTTTAACATAGATAAATCCGGAGTTAAAAATGATTCAAAGGCCAATCCAGCAGCACCACCTTTGGATCGTGAGGTGCTTAATGATCTACGCAGGAAGAAGCTTTGCTTCTACTGCAAAGGACCATATGATATCCATCACGATTGTCCTTTGAGGCCTAAGGGCAAGGCGAATCATATGATGTGGATATATTATGAGGAGTCAGATTTTGAGGATTCCGAACAGCATAACAGTGCTGAGGGGGCAGAGGCAGAGGCTTCAGGGCCTAATGTAGAGGCAGAGTTAGAGCTTCACCTACAGGAGGCCCGCATATCCAGCATACAGTCAGAGGAGTCATTCAGACTCCGTGGAGTTTTGGCAGGGCAGAAGGTTATCACCCTTCTTGATACAGGAGCCACTCACAATTTCATAGATGCTAGATTTGTGGAGAAGCGTGGACTCACTACAGAAGGTTTTGAGGGCATCAGAGTTAAGGTAGCTGATGGTCACACTCTTAAGTGTGAGCGTATGATTAGAGACCTCCCATTACGCTTGAACAACTATGAGTTCAATGCTGATTATTATGTGGTAAACATGGGGGATATAGACTTAGTCTTGGGTATGAAGTGGCTTCATTCATTTGAGGAAGTTACTCTTCGTCTCAAGGACATGGAGGTTCTCTTTAATGTTGATGGGACGACACATATTCTTAAGGCAATATGGGGCAGCAGCTTCAGATATATGTTTTTTCATCGGATGGAGGTACCTATACCACATAACATGATAGAGGGTGATGACAAGAGCACATTGGCACCAGTACAGGAGAGGTACGAGGACGAGCTTGGTCTTGAGGTGAGTTCAGTTCAGGAGTTGTCACATGTGGTGAGGACTCAACTTTCTGTTAGAGTCGGGTCACAGGTTGATGATGATATGACTATGTCTAGCCTTCACAATCCAGTTTTAGATATTATTCAGGTATGGAGTTTGCTTGCTGATTGTCATTTATGGATTGGATGTTGGAGTGCTTATCTTAGTACAAGAGATGATGTGACGCCATTACATGAGAGTTGGGATGGACATGGCATGGGGTTCGTGTTAATTGACAGTGGTGGAGATCCTAACTACATTTGGGATCCAGGTGGGTTGATTGATTTGTCATTCAGTGATTGCTTGAGGGAAAGCAATTTCAGGAGGGGCGGATTGTCATGTCCCCTTTTCAATTGACATGTTCTGAGTTCATGGTTAGCCTATTATGCGACCTTCGTAGGCTAATAAGATGGATAGAGGGTCATAATGGAGCTTGGCTCGACTTTGATTCACAAGATTTCTACATTTGATTTTCATTCAGGGTATTTCAGACACATTTGGCCTGAGCTCCTACTTTTTAGGGATATTTGATATGCAGCGGAGCGCCTTTATTGTGGTATGGTTATGTGCGGAATCACTCCCTGATTCACTAGCTTCGATCGGTTCGTGGATCCGACATGTATTGAGGGAGATATTAATATTTGATTGATTTAATCAAATATTAATTATTTAGCCTATTTTTAATTAGAAACCCTAATTCTAATTTAAGAAACCCTAATTAGGGCAAGCATATCTTTTGAGGGTATAAGGGTTTCTCATGGAGGCCATTGTTCATTATGCTATTGAATATTGATATTGATTTTGAGAATTTCTTCTGTGAAGACTGAGCCTAGGGTTCAAGGATTCCATTTGCATTGGAGAACGTTCCCTCTTCAGTGTGTGCAATTAAGAGGCTGTGGAATATCAGCTGATCTATTGCCAAAGTGTGAGATAGCTTCATCCAGAAGTTATCACAGAATTTTAGGTTTGAGAGATAACTTCACACAGAAGTTATCACAGATATTCCAGGTATTCTTTTATTCTTGTTTTGATTCAATAAATTATACAGCTAGAGATCTTCTGTGCTAGAAACGTATATTTTAGATCAGGGGTTGAAAACAGAGAAGTTGTGCTTAATTGGCAGCCGTACAAAGTCCGTACAGGTCCGTATTGATCCGCTCAGGAATCGACCTCGGCAGACAGAGGGTTGCAGTGACCGACATCGGTCGACTGAAGACCGACGTCGGCAGAAACGACCGACAGAGACCGACGTCGGCGATATATCGACCGACGACGGCGACTGTGTGTCGACACAGATGGGCCGAAACCTTCCAGAATTCAATTTTCACTTCCAGTTTTGATAAGCCAGGGTTTTTAAGACTGTATTTCATATTTATATGCATGTGAAAGGACTGCAATTGTAATAGTTTAGAAGGACAAGTGATACAATCTGTAATTTGTTATTAAGAGACTATATAATTGTGATCTTTCTGAATTTATTCAACAGCGATTATATCTTGGTTCAGATTTTTTGTGTTGCTATATTTCATGTTTAGAAGGGGATATCACAGTTGCTAGCTGCAACACATTACTTATTACCCTATCATGAAGGTAATAGTCTAAAGCTAAATTTGGAGACGGATTTGGTATTACTCAACTAACTCGGTGGACTCAATGGGGGACTAAATTTGCTGGTCATATGATTGTATTTATTTTGTTTAATTGTAAAACATAATTAAATTTTAAATCTTTTTTTTGAAATAATTATATTCTTATTTTTTGCTTTACATTTAAGATCATCATCCATAATATTTCATAAGTCACTTTCACCTAATGAAGGATGTGGTGGTGGGTTGTAATGGAGTGAGTGTGTTAAATTTTAATTCTAACCTTAAATTTGAAGTCTATTTGACTGTCATTTTATATTTTTTCCCATTTAAAAAAAACTTGGTTGACAGTATTATTCTACCTACAAAGAAATACAATAATTATATATAAAAATAAATATAATTAATTTTTACAATACAACATATATATTATGTTTGAGGTTGACATTATTATTATACCCGTAGATAAATATCATGCTTATATATACAGAAAAATAAAATTAATTTTTACAATATAACTTATATATTATGTTTGAAGGAGAAACCATACACCGTGAGACAATAAAAAAGTTGACACTTCTGTCATTTAATGAGGAGCCCTTGACAACCGATACGACCCCACACCATAAGAACAACTTTGATAGAATTTATAGAGGAATTACAGAGCTCTTTGCAATCTAACAAGTGTGATTTCATATATCTTTCACACTTGTTAGATTGGAAAGAGCTCTACAAGACCTTTATAAATTCTACCAAAGTTGTTACTTATGATGCAAGGTTATATCTATTATCAAGGCTCGTAATTAAATGACAAAAGTGTCAACTTGTTTATTATCTCATGGTGTATGGTTGCTTCTTCAAACATAAAATATAAATTATATTGTAAAAACTAATTTATATATATATATATATATAGTACAGTATTTCTTTACAGATATAATAATAATGTTAGCCTCAAACATAATATATATGTTGTATTATAAAAATTAATTGGTTTACTTTTTATATATAAGCGTTATATTTCTTTGTAGGTGGAATATAATTACCGTACCAAACATTAAAAAAATGTCAAACACATATCCTCGATCGTCAAACTTCACACAGGAAGCTTCCGAAAATGCCGAACACGATCTAACTCGGATCCGCCAAATCTGTACGTTTGCCCTTCTGGACTTGTTTCTACGACTCTATGATCACACGTGTACTGTACTCGGACGGTGAGTAGGTGGATAAAGTATTACGATGAATCTACACCAGTTGTTCCACTAACTTTTAACTATAAATACGCCACACTCAAAATGGAAATCACTCTCTGTCGAAGAAAGAATTAGCTTCTTCTTTCAAAATGGGGAGAGAATGTATTTCTGATTCGCATGCAGGGCCGACAGACACCTTTCCTCACCTTCTTTCGCCCTTTCAGATGGGTTCGCCGTTTCGACTTTCCCACAGGTATGTCTAAAAATTTGGCATCTCTGCAATCTTTACACGTTGTTAGCGTGTTTTAACGGATCGATGCGTTGCAGAGTTGTGTTGGCTCCCGTAACTCGGTGCCGTGCGTTAAACAACGTCCCTCAGCCTGCCCACGTCAAATTCTATTCGCAACGAACCACCTCGGGAGGCCTCCTCATCTCAGAAGCAACCGCAGTATCACCGCAGGCCATTGGGTATGCACTGAGATGAATAAATTAAAAATATGTGCCGAGCAGGACGACGATTGACGAGATGTTGCATTGAATGGCATGCAGGTTTGCACATTCGCCAGGCATTTTCGTCGAGGAGCAGGTAAAGGCATGGAAAAAGGTGGTGGACGCCGTCCACGACAAGGGCGGCGTCATTTTCTGCCAGCTCTGGCACGTCGGCAGGGCGTCACACACAGGTTCGAAAATTCGAGCAATCCCTCAGACTTCATTGGAGTTATTCGTGGATTCATTGTTTTTTTTTCAATCACGCTTTTATATTGTGATCTTAGTTAAGAATATACAAATTTATTGAGAACACGATTCTAGTCTCATCTATCAAGATTTACTCGCTGTGATTTTAGGTTAAGAATACCCAAATTTATCAAGATCACGATTCTAGTTTCATAATAATTGATCCCTGATGAAATATTGATTACAGTTTATCAGATCAAAGGGGAGGCTTCGATATCGTCCACCGCCAACCCAATTCCGAAGGAATGGACCATCATGATGCCGGACGGTTCGAAGGCCAATTTTTCTTCACCGCGGGCGGTTTCGACGTCAGAAATACCTGCAATTGTGGAGCAGTTCAGCGCGGCGGCGAAGAATGCCATGGCGGCGGGGTTCGACGGGATCGAAATACACGCAGCGCACGGATACCTGATCGACCAGTTCCTCAAGGACGGCGTGAATGACAGGATGGACGATCACGGCGGGTGCTTGGAGAACAGATGTCGTTTTGCAATTGAGGTGTTGGAGGCGGTGGTGAATGAGATTGGCGCAGAGCGCACTGCCATACGGCTGTCGCCCATCATAGACCACATGGGGGCTGCTGATTCCGACCCTCTCTCCCTCACCTTTCACTTAATCCACCTGCTCAATTCGTATCCTCTGGCTTATCTCCACATGACCGAGCCGCGATTCACCAAAGAAGGCCTGAGAGTGGACGGGGCAGCGGAGGGTGAGAGCATGGATGAAAAAATGTGGAATATCGTGAAAAGAGAGTACCGAGGAAGGCTTATGAGGAGTGGGGGGATATACGAGACAGGCTGCCATGGAGGCCATATCGAGCGGGAGTGCAGACATGATATCGTTCGGCAGGCTTTTCATTTCGAATCCAGATCTGCCTCTCCGATTCGCCATGGAAGATCAAGCTGAGCAAATATGACAGATCCACTTTCTACACGAATGACCAGGTCGTCGGATATACAGATTATCCATTTTACATCGATTCCCTAAAGGCGAATTCAAAACAGAATAACACGGGATTCAAATCTTGATTATTTTGTTAAACTAAATAGGCTTTCTACAAATGGTCAAACATGCCCCCATTGATCATCTCTGTCGAATTGAGGTATGCATTAATTGTTCAAAAAGATATACTTGTTATTTGTAGTAAGTGGCTACGGATTTCCTTGATGTAGTTGGCCTTATATTACAGACACTTACCATATACAAACTAAGTGGTTTTATGGAGGGGTTCCTAAATTTTCTAAGGAGGTGATGTAGAGTGAATTTAGGAGCGTATGTAGCAAAAGTTGTCTTATGGAATAAAAATTCTATATTTTTAAAGTGGTCTTATGGGAAAAAAAAAAAATTATATTCTTATTTTATTGGAGATAATATTTAAAATTATTATTATCTTTTTATTTATTATTATAGTTTACATAAATTTTGTCTACTCATATATTTACAAATGGTAAAATATCTTCGCACCTATGGGAAACTCCATCAATTGGTAGAATATCTTCCTACAAAATAGAAGTACATATGGGAAACTCTAGCCCCTCTTTTTCTCACCCCCTCAAACTTTCCCCCTAAAAATACCCAACTCGTCACTTTTAGGATAAGATTCTAAAATTTCCTTTTACCATACCTTTCATTTTCCATGCGGCCACCCGCTCATAAAAAATAGGAGCAACAACCCCCTCCATGGAACCCTTGCCTAAAAATTAAATTTGGATTTTAAATCATGTTTACCTCTAATGAAGTTGGTCATTTTGCATCTTTCATTGAATTTGTAAAGTGTAGATGTCCAAATACATGGATAGTATGCTATATATATATTTTTTATATCATTTTATTTTTTATTTTAAGAGGTCCATTAAGGAACATAGAAATGATCAGAACAAAGTCCTAACTCTCCAAGACAACACTTTAAAAAATAACACCTACTACAAAAATGAGTAAGTTTAATATCAAGATTTACAAGCAATTTAAATTAACAATTTACAATCAAGTTGAATATAAACAGGTAAAACACAAAGGTATAAAATTCCCAATGTCTAAATCCATATTTATAAGAACACAAATGTTATTGGAAAACTTGTCCACCCCACGATCGTGACTCTCACCACCTAAAATAGTTCCCATGCTTCTAATTCTACGTCTCTTGGTTAGCACATATCCAAATTCTTCCTCTTTGGGATATGAATTCCCAACAATATTATCTATCATCCCAAATAGGTCCCACTGTTATCTTACGTCCTATAGAGGTATTGAAGATATCAAAGCTTTTCTCACCAACATCAATCCCTTGTCCCATTTTGAACCTCTTAATCATGCAATCAAGTTTTACCTTTTATATTGATAATCATATTCTAAAATGCTTTGCAAGCTTATCAAAATGCTATTAATATTTGCATGAATAAAATTTTCCAGCCATGTTGACAACATTCCACCAGAACCCTTCTCAACCAAAGTTATTCCAACCAATAAAGAGTATGAGGAGGTACAAATTCCCACAATCAATTGGAACCTTATCTGTCTCATGTCCAACATCACAATTAAGATCATTGTTATTGGAATAAGAGTGTTCGGGTCTGTTTGAAATTCAATTTTATGTCTTCATAAGACCCCTTCCTTTTCCCATTTATATCAATTATGGCTACATGGCCTAGACCAACCCCTTGCAACCTTTATTTTTTCCAACTTTATTTTTCTTGTATCCCTATTTTTAACTTTCAAAGATAACATGTAACATGTTCAAATTAGTCCACATGGTGGAATCTTATTGGGACACACACCATGGGCCTTATGAAGTTCATGGGGTATTTTTTGATATTGCAAGTCTCTTTGAGGACCCATGAAATTATCTCTTTCAATTTATAATTTATGGCACCTATTGCTTATTTACCTTTGCATCAACTATGGCCATGTAGCTTAATCCCAACTAAATAAACCTTTACAACTCAACTTTCTTGTACAATGCCTCTTTCTTCTTCTCAGAGTGACACATGGCATGATCACATAGGTCACAAACTTCTCCTTCCAAAGAGACTCTTTTGATTTGTATTTCAATTGCACTATCGCGTGGCCAACAAAAATGAGACACTTGGTATGTGTTGATTGGTCCACGTGATGGCATGTAAGTGCATCCCAAATGAGACATGTGCATTTATTGATTACATGCAGATGATTACATGTGGTCATCAATAATTGATCGTGGGCAATGGATTCCATTAGGATTCATTCTTTCTTTATACCTTTTCACTCAGACTCATGATTTATTCTTGTGGAAGCCATCGATTGGTCGTAGACCACAAACTATTCCTACTTTAGAGTAGTGTGGACATCTACTCGCTACACATGTGATCCTCTAATTGGTGACAGGACCAGGGGGCACACATTGTGTCTCCACCTTGGATGTAAACAAATATATGATTTCCATGCATCACATTCTAATCACATTGAGACATTTTCAAAGGTTGACATGTGGATATTATAAATTGGGGTTGAAAATTTAATAGGACCATGCAATTTATTAAGTCACTTTTTGACTCCATGATCCATAACTTATCGTTACCTGCCATGTGTTCTCTTATTTTGAACACAATTTTATTTTTAAAGTTATACATTTTTTTTAATAAAATCCACATAGCTTTTTATGGAAATAATATGCAAGGCCTTGGAAAGACTAAGCTAGATTTTATGAAATCACATTTTTGTGACCTTATGAAAAGTGATTTGAAATCTATGGTGATACTAGGGTCACTTTATGACTGTGAGAAAATAAAGTGTGGCCACATGTCACTTCCTAGTCTCAACTAAATGGAAAAGTGTGGACATAAAAATAAAATAAAGCCAATTGAGTAAAATCATAGATCCATAGATTTCAAAGTTAGACACAAATACTGACAACATAATGGACTCTGTGGTCGTAAGATAATCCTAACATTCCATGTGGATAATTTATAGATAGATCATGGTGAAATCATAAACCACATGGTGTAAGACACAAAATCAATGTAAGATTGTATTAAATGAACCCAATGCATTCACCATTACATAGGGAATATAGAGTGAAAAATCCTAAGACTATTCAAATATATAGATATTCATAGATAACGCCACGTCAAAATTCCATAGGGACATAACTATTCTTTTCACTGACAATATCTAAATCCATAATATTTTTGTTATATCCACCCATTTGATAGTCCATAGTGGTATGATCCTAAGTAGATTATTTGATCCATAGTCCAAATACCATTTAAAATATAATGATAAAAAAACATAGACATAGCATAAATGTTAAGGCCAATCATCAAGTCATATATTATTTCATTAATGATCCTTGAAATGTAAATCAAAATATTATGTGAATTCACATGGTTGTCATGTGTTAAATTGAATGAAAAATTGAATTTACAAGAACACTATGTGAATTTTAATTATGTTCATTACTTCATGTTTTGAATTTTGTGGTTTTCTAGACTGGTATCAAATTTAATTCTATGTGAATGAAAGATCTCCTTCGTCCATGGGGTAGCATCACGAGGCCTAGGGGTTAAGGGATATTTTTTTTGACAATTTTTTTGGATTAATGATGTGGATTTACCTATCAAATTTATCTGAGTCATAATGGATTGTCTGATCTTCCACATGGTAGAGCTCTTGCTCATCACAGACTTATGTGCCAACATATTCTTCTTTATCCTTACTATTGTCCACCCAAAGTGAGACACCTTTCCTCCCCTAATTAGTTCATGATCACAGGGTTGCATAATTCCCCAAACTCAACTTTATAGATTTAGTTCTCCATGGCCACTTATATTGAGACATGTGATACCTCTCCATTCATCATTAGGGAATAGGATGTTAGATATCATAATGATTCCTTGTTTCATTCCATGCACCCTTTCAATATTATAATTTACCTTTATAGCCTTCTGTAGGAATGCTTGCCGTTGCGCCAAAAGGTCAACCTGTTAACGCCCGATACAAACCCCAGATAAGTACCCACGGGAGGCTGTTAGTCCATGTCACGAATCCCTGAGGGGGACGCTGGCGATTAGTCCAACAATCCCCCCCTCAGCGTCACCTGAGGGGATTCGAACCCGTGACCACCGCTCTGATACCAATTGTAGGAATGCTTGCCGTTGCGCCAAAAGGTCGACCTGTTAACGCCCGATACAAACCCCAGATAAGTACCCACGGGAGGCTGTTAGTCCATGTCACGAATCCCTGAGGGGGACGCTGGCGATTAGTCCAACACCTTCATGTGTTCAAATTTGTTCACTTCACACCATAAGTGTTTTTTTTTGTGATGGGCAATACCCAATGCCAAATTTAATTTTGTGTGAACATGATATCTCCATCGTCCATGTTGTGGCATCACAGGGCCTTGAGATCATGAGATAATTTTTATTTTATCATCAATTTTTTTGCGATGGGCAGTACTCAACTATATGGATTTAGTTCTCCATGTCCACTTATATTGAGACACATGGCATCTCTCCATTCACCACAAGGTTATAGGTATTAGAGAACATAATAATTCATTCAGTCCATTTGTTTACTTATCGTGGTCCCTTTATATTATTTGGTGATAGATTATCAATACCCTTTGCCATGCATCTTAGTTATTTTATTTTGACCAATCATATTGTAAAACATTGCCTTGTCCAATTAGTCATATCTTAATGGGTTACTAGAGTCAAAAAGGTTGATGAAGTCAAATCTACTTTAAATCATGTAACTTTTAAATGAACACATGCCACTCCAATGGAGTCACAGACTAACAGAGATCACAGATGGAATTTTTGTAACATACCCACTAGGATCCACTTAGAAATACACATTTTTTTAATATAAGCAACATATTCTTTTATTACATTTTACCATGAGAATCTAATTAGTGATGCATATAAAACATTCAAAATAATCCAATTGTAAAATAAGCATGTGACATATATCCATCACTGATCACTATCATTATGTGAAACACATCATATAAAAAGTAATTACAGATATCCATCCATGACTGGTACAAATGTATAGCCACTACTATAAAATATATAATAAGTAAATAATTACATCTCATTAGAATAATGTCTTACTAATAATAAATATAATACAATGTACAAGATACATGATACAAGGCTCCACGGAGTATGAGTTCCCCGAACTCAAGTATCTATAAAAATCTCAAGTGTCATATCCAAAGAAGTATTGTTGTGGGGAGGGAGAACATCATTTGAGTGCTTTTTCACACTAACCATGGACAATTGATCCCCTTCACAATCCCCCATCAGGGAATGACCCTCCCTTCATAGATGAGTAGATAGTGATGATGCAGGAATCCAGAGAGACAAACTAGTACCCTTATGCTATATGATTTCTAAGAATATGTATTGTACAATAAAGAAATCCATTCTAATATGATATCACATAAATAAGTAAATCATGTACATCAAATGACAATGTCTAACTAACACTATTTTGGTCAAAGTTTTTAATAGTTATTGATCTCTACGATCAGTCAAATTCATACACAACACTTGATCAGATTGTCTTCATCTAGCAATAGTGATGCTAGCAAGATAGTTAAGTCCATCTCACTACTTACTCAGTACCAAAAATGAAAAATTTGGTTAACATAAATATAACCAACAAATTCATACAGATTATTTCCTATCATCAAGCATAAAACATGCTAAACACAAGAATAATCAAAATGTATACATTTAGTCTATCAAACATATGAATGAATGTCCACAACATCATTTATCACATAAATAATAAGCAAACAAATATAGTTTATACCAACTGGGTATAATCTATTTTTAGCTTTCATAATCTAAATTTTGCAAATAGATTCAAATATATAGTACAAGAAGTAATAACAAAATCCATCATTTTCTGTACACAGTACTTATTTTCAAGTAGTCAATCATAATATTTGAAAATAATCAAATAATTCATAAACCAAGTTATAACATAATATTTCATTTAAACAACTTAATCTATTTCTAGGAGACTATTTTTATATGGTTATATTTTTTGGTCCCTCGAAAACTTTATGACTTATTTTGACCATCCATTTAGCTATAAGTATAGGCATATGACTCAATACACCTATATATGCAATATTTTCATATGGCTACCTATGTCCATATATAAATATGTTTCCTATATATGAATAGTTGTACAATATGATATGTACCATATATAAGCACACAAATAATATATAAATACTATATCAATGGTCAAATATATATCTTAATCAAGAAATCCATATGATTTCAACAATCATTATAATTTTCTTGTTCACAAGATATATTAACGATCTTTATAAGATAGTGGATTAAATAATGTAATTTTTCTTCATAATTTTTATCCCTAACTAAATAGATGTTTATCCTAATATAATCAAAGCATATATAAATCTGTACAGAAGTTCTTAAGACAACATAGTCTTTTATATCATGGTTTATATATAATTATTCAACAATACACAAATCGCTCTTATATGATACATTAAATTTCTATTAAATACAAATCACTAAAACCATGATATTATACTAGTAAGAATCTATGATTATAGGCACACATCCCTATATATATATATATATATATATATATATATATGTTCTCAGATAGTTATAATTTATATATTTACGCACCATACATAATGTATACTACATAATACATATATTTTAATACATAATTATTAGTTTTCCATACTAGCGATATTCTTTATTTTTATAAAATAAAACATGTCAACTTCTAGAAACTATTTATCTTTTCATGAAAAAGATATCAAGATCTATGTAGGGATTTCTTCCCTTATTTTGACTCACTTATCCCTACACAAAGGGTATAATTCAACTATGATCAAATTCATTCTGATCAAATCTAAAACTAATTCATTGAGAATCAAATACTTTTTAACTTTGACATCATTGTATGGATGTTTGAATAATGCAACCAGTTCTTATATATATTCTATCAAGTTTGACATAGTCATCTTCAGACTTAAAGAATCCAACCACCCACCCACACACACACACACACACACACACACACACACACACACACATATATGAACACATCTGTTGGTATAAATTACATCAATTAATCATGTACATATAGAAATCATATAAATATATAAACCTAATTTATTTATCAATAAACATTCAAGTTATTCATTATAAACAAATATTTTATAATTGGTTCCAAACCGTATATTCCATACTATTAGCAAATAACACATCTTTAGTGAATAAAATTAATAATATATATGATAATTGACATTATATATATATATATATATATATATATATATATATATATATATATATATATATATATATATATATATATATATATAATTAAAAACATATTATATATCTATGCACACTATTACCGTATTCAACTATATCCAATAATGTTTAACTCATTATGATATTTACAAATATTACCATGTTTATACAATGATAGAGCCAATATATAGCTGCACTGTATGATTATAACCTATATGCAGATAACTATACAATGATTATTAATATGCTTGTATAATACAACATTAAAATTAGGAGAGTGGATTAAGAGTAACCATTAAGAGTAACTCTATATGCAGATAACTCGAGTAAAAGCGGATTATATGCACTGCATGAGTATAGTTATTATTAGGATTTTTTTTCTGATACCACACTTATATAAACATAGATTACACATAGTAGGTGCATATTGCCATGTAATCAGATCATCCTATACCATTTTAAAATCACCCTATACTCATATTATTCAAATCGCTTTAACTCTTAGTCATCAATATACATCACTATAAGTGATATAACACTAATATAGATCACCGTAGTCTAATAATCACCATAACTATAACCCAATAACCATAATTGTATTTTTAAGTAGAATCATGAGTATAAGCTATTATAATCACCATAATTGTGTACAAGATCACTATTTTTTTGGCATTAAAATAGATCATCATATATTAAATAAGTTCGTTGAGTAAAAAATTAAAAATACATATAGCTATGCATGTAATAGAATATATAAGTTGCCCTACACACACACACACACACACACACACACACACACACACACACACACACACACACACACACACACACACACACACACACACACACACACACACACACACATATATAGTCCAATATATATTTGTCCATAAATGATAAGCAGTCTATAATTTCCTATTCATCAATGATCTACAAAATCGATATGTAATTTCCTATTCATCAATGATCTGATATGGAGAAATACACACACACACACACACACACACACACACACACACACACACAACTAGGCATTTATGACTAGATAAATGGCCTATAATTTCCTATTCATCAATGATTTGCATATTTAAATATGTAGATCATTGATGAATAGGAAATTATGGGCCATTTATCTAGTCATAAATGCCTAGTTGTGTGTGTGTGTGTAGACACACACACACACACACAACTAGGCATTTATGACTACATAAATGGCCCATAATTTCCTATTCATCAATGATATATATATATATATATATATATATATATATATATATATATATATATATATATCATTGATGAATAGTAAATTATAGGCCATTTATCTAGTCATAAATTCCTAGTTTAGTATATAACTTTAATACAATTTAGTAATGGAATAATACATACACAATTTATTACACGAGTTATGGGCATAACTAATAGATTTTGATACATTGAATCAATTTAATAGCAAATGTTATAATGCATAGGATTATATAGATGCACCATTGGTATGTTTATAGCATAGTTTAATACATTTATCCACTGACATATGAGTCACTATAGATAGAGAGATAAGTCTCTGTATATTCATAATATGATCGCTACATAAAAAAAAAAATCTTGCTTGTTGTATATATGTTTAAACCAATTAATTGTATTATAAACAAATAACTTGTTGAATATATATATATATATATATATATATATATATATATATATATATATATATATTATCACTAGATTTACATTATTTACTGCATATAATTCAGATTTCAGTTATATATAGATCACCTACCTGTAGAGACTACACATCTGAAATGGCATGGTAGGATGTCTGCTCTTCAACTTCCTATCTGCTCCTCTCCTCTTTTCTTATCTTCCCTTCCATGCTCTACCTTCTCCTCTAAAAGTTGTGCCCTCCTTTATCTTTTTTCTCCTTTACATGAGTATGGCACTTTTTTGTTAAAGCCCCTTCTTTTTTTCATTTTTTTTTCCTTGAGTTTTATCTTTTTATGTTTTTATTTCCTTATATATATATATATATATATATATATATATATATATATATATATATAACCTTAAAATAAATGATCACAATAATTTATTTATGATATGATTACATTACATCATTAAAAATGATAACTAACACATTATTATTCAAACTGAATTAAAACAACTGTAACACAAATCCCATAAGATTAATTCTACATAATCATCAAACTAAGCTAACGCACCATTAGTATGCATAATCAATTATCTAAATGCAGATAATCATCAAAACATACTAACGCTAACCATTCAACTATGCATATATCATGTACTGACTAATGTGGTGTATGTAGAATTTTAGCCATTCTTCTATCATCTTCCAATAACTCTATCTACATCACCCTCTTTAATGATGTTCTCCCTCCATCATGCTCTGAGGGATGAATCTCTTCTACATCCAACTCATGACAAGCAAGTAGTTATTCCATAACATCATGACATATATATCATAAAATACTACTCACTAACAAATCAATATGATGATGATGTAAATAATATATACTATAACTAATTCATAGCAATGAAATCATGAAACCAAAGCAACGTACCACTTCACCATAACAACATATAACTTATAGCTTAGTAATAATCAAATCAAATCACCAACTATAAATATCCAAAGATAATCAAGTAAGTTTATTTAGATGAAAATCAGGATGTAACATCCTTCACCCTTAAAGTTGGTCATCATTTCAATCACACTTATTCAAACACAAGTTTTAGATTAACAACATTATTCATTAGAAAAATAACATAGTATGAAACATAAAATCAAACAAATATATGTAGAAATCATCTGTAAAACTCATCATATTCCTCTTAAATAGTAATATCCTCTAGATATTGGTTCCACAAGACCTTGCATTATGACATATCTCTATTATGCAAATGAAGTTTGTGAGTATCAATTACTCTGATTGGTTCTACCATGACCACCTTGGGTTCAGAACTTGTAAAGTATTCTAATCCAACACATGTGAAAGATCAACTATATACTTTTTAAGATAAGAAACATGGAAGCCATTATGTAATAGCATTAGGATTGGTGGTAATGCAAGCCTATACACTACAGTATTGACACCTCAAAGGGTTTCATATATCTCAGTGATAATTTTACTAACTTACCAAATTTAATATTCAACTATAAGTATCTGAAATCATCACAAAAGCTAAAATCAAATGGATAGGGAGAGTTCCACAAAACCTCCTAGCCCCTCTACACACCTCTCTAACCTAGAGAGTATTTTTATCATTCCTAAAAAAGGTGTTTAGATAACCTGACAAGAACAATATGTATAAGTCAATACCATCACTACTCTGTGTAGCTCTTGATAAGTATGACATGTCAATACTGTCACTATTCCATGTAGCTCTTGACAAGTATGAAGATGAATAGGAATTGGAAATAATACATTTCCAATGTATACAAAATTAAGGAATAAATATTCTTCAGTATACATGCATATGACTAGATTTGATAAGTCTTATTTTGTAAATCCTAGATTCAATGAGCTCCCCTTGTTAGATCTAAATTTAATAAATATCCTATCAATGTGAGACTAAGATCCACTCCCATCTCTTAATACTCATGTTCCTAATTTACCCCTCATCCCTTAGACATCCATCACCTAATGATCTATTAAAATGTGCACATGGTGCAATGAATCACAAATCCATACTAGCATTCAATAATTGCATTATGTTTCCATTAGCCAAACATAACTAGTATCAAATTTCACAGCTTACCCCATCTCTATTTTATTCATAGTTAAGAAGAAATAATTTTAAAATTAAAATAACAAACAAAGGCCAAGGATTACACCATCCTTATAACCTTATAAAAGGAGCGAGCAATAAAATATCTCCATGCTTGCTCAGCTAGTTACATAACAAGTTAAAGACTTATCTCAATGTCTTAGACTAACAAGATGTTTTGCACATCTTATTTCATACTCACTCTAGGCAAAAGGTACATAAATGACTCATCAAAACAAAAATGTTTTAAGCAAGATGAGAATAATGTCAATCTAATCAGTGGTGAATCATAACATAATGATTATAACTAACTAATAAATCTTAATCCAAAATCAATATAAATTCAAGGTTCACCACTCTACGTGGTCAAAGTTCATTAGTATAAATAAATTAGCACTGGAAGTGTGACTCTAAAAATCCACAATTGGAAAGTAGTGAACTAACACCTCAACAACAACTCTTAAATACCATCACATGGTATGAATAAAACACCACAACCTAAGTTGCCAAAATAGCTATACGCTTACTAAATATGTAAGAGTAGTATCACAACATATTTCGACAATTGGAAGGAAAAATATTAACCACATAGATGCATCAATCCATTCCACTCCTACAACTTCTCTATCAACAAGAATTAGAAGACACTATCCCACATACTCTATGGAATATTATCAAAACAACATTTCAAAAATAAGTTTCTGATTAAGGGAACACTTATTATTAACATTTTGAAAATATGAATCCACTTAGTGGGTTTATAATGATGTCAAGGATCATGAGAGAGTAACAACTCACCTCTATGCTAGCTATTTGAGATTACACCTCTTTACAATCCACATAAACATATGGCTTTCCAATCAATGAGCAAACTTCTAACACATAGAAATCCTCAACAAAGATAACTACACTCCACTTCAAGGAGAATTTCCACCACACTAGGTGGCACTAATCCATAAGAAGTATTTTAGGATTTTCCACCCCAATGATTTAATTTGCATGACACAAAACTCTATCTAAAATACACACATTTTTAAGTGAGAAGAATCCCATGCGTTAAACACTAAAAAAAACAAAAGTGGCAAAGGTGACTTGATTACCAAGTAAAGATGTAATCATTCTTGAGATGTTAAATCTAAGTGATCAAAAATATTTTAGGAATCTCTTGTTCATGACTCTTGAACTATGATTTGTACTCACCTACCAAACATTGATTACAATCATTACCATCAATTCACTCAATAAACCAACCCTTTAACTACTCTAAGAGGGTATGAATGATCCTAAGGGTACAATGTAACATACAACATTTCATGGATGTCTATTATATAAAATAGTCATAAAGGTATGCATGAGGATCTAATAAATCTCACAACTCCAATCATGGTGTAGCATGATTCTGCATTGAGGCACCACAAATCCAAAATACACTTCACTTAACTAGTACAATACTCCCTGTATTCTTGCATCTTGAAGGTTTTCATAATCAATAAAATGATCTTCAGGTTCATTATGGTGTTCTTCCTCTTCATAGCCATAAACTTTATGTTCCATAGCTGAAATTCAATCCTTAGTTTCATTCATGGCTACACAAATCTGATCTAATTTTTTTGCTTGCTTAGTGGTAAATTGGTTAGAATCAGATGGAGGGTTACTGTCATTAACATTTGAAAAACCCTCTCTAGATACTCTAGTTTTCACTTTCTCCCTTTTGATAAATAGAAATATACAAAAATGCTAGTAGATTCATTAGGTTTTAGAGTTTGAGCCACAACTCTGATACCACATGTAAAATCCCCATTGGGATCCACTTATAAATACATGAATTTTTTTATATATAAATAATGTATTCTTTTATTGGACTTCCCCATGAGAATTTAATTAGTGATCCATATAAAATATTCAAAATAAGCCAACTGTAAAATAACCATGTGACATTTATTTGTCACTGATCACTATCATCATGTGAAACACATCATATAGAAAGTAATTACAAATATCCATCCATAGCTAGTATAAACTTACAACCACTATTATCAAATGTACAATAAGTAAATAATTACATCTCATTAGAATAATGTCTCAATAATAATAAATAAAATAGAATGTACAAGATAAAATATACAAGGCTCCACAGAGCATGAGTTTCTCAAACTCCAATATCTATGGCAATCTCAAGTGTCATCTTAAAAGAAGTACTAATATAGGGAGGGAGAGCATCATCTGAAAAAAAATTACACTAACTCTATATCATCAATCCCCTAAACAATCCCCCATCATGGAATGAACCTCCCTTCATGAATGAGTAGATAGTGATGGTGTAAGAATTTAAAAAGACAAGCTAGTACCTATGTACTATATGATTTATAAGAACATGCAATGTACAATAAAAAAATATATTCTAACATGATATCGCACAAACATGTAAATCATATATATAAAATGATAAAGTATAATTAGCATTATTTCAGCCAAATTTTTTAATAGTTATTGATCTCTAGAACTAGTCAAATTCATATACACCACTTGATCATAATACCTTCATCTGAAAATAGTGATGCTATCAAGCTAGTGAAGTCTATCTCACTACTTACTCAGTACTATCAACATAAGATTTGGTTAACATAAATATAACCAATAGATTCATACAGATTATTTCCTACAAATAATCATAAAACATGCCAAACATAGGGATAATCAAAATATATACATTTAGTCCATTAAACATATGAATAAATCTCCATAATATCATTTATCACATAAATAATAAGCAAACAAATATAATTTATACCAATCGAGTATAATCTATGTTTAGACTATATATTTTAATTTTCGTAAGTAGATTTCAATATATAGTACAAGTAGTAATAACACAATCCACCATTTTATGTACACACTACTTATTTTCAAGTAGTCAATTATAACATTTGTAGAGAATTAGATAACTCATAGACTAAGTTATAACATAATCTTTCATTTAAATAACTTATTCTATTTTTAGGAGACTATTTTTATATGATTATAGTTTTTGGTCCCTTAGAAACCTTATGACTTATTTTAATCATCCATTTAGCTATAAGTATGGGCATATGACCCACTACACCTATATATTCAATATTTTCATATGACTACTTAAGTTCATATATAAATATGTTTCTTATATACGAATAATTATATAATATAATATGTACCATATATAAGCACACAAATGATATATAAATACTATTTCAACATTCAAATATATATCTTAATTAAAAACTCTATATGATTTCAATAATTATTATATAACTTTCCTATTCACAAGATATATTGATGATCTTTATAAGATAAGGGATTCAATAATGTAGTTTGTATTCATAGTTTTTATCTCTAACTAAATAGATTTTCATCTTGATATAATCAAAATGTATATAACTCTGTACACAAGTTCTCAAGACACTATAGTCTTTTGTATCATTATTCACATATAAGTATTCAGTAATACAAAAATTGATTTTATATGATACACTAAAGTTTCATCAAATACAAATCACTAAAACCGTGATAATATACCAATTAGAATCTATGCTTATAGGTAAAAATCTCAATGTATATATAAGCTATATATGAATAAAAGTACCTATGTTTTCAGATAGTTATAATTTATATATTTGCATACCCTATATAATATATACTACATAATACATATATTTTAATACACAATTACTGTTTTGCCATACTAATATTATTCTTTATTTTTATAAAAGAAAATATTTGAGCTTCTAACAACTATTTATCTTTTCATGAAAAAGGTATCAAGATCTATGTAGGGCTTTCTTCCTTTATTTTGAATCACTTATTCCTACACAAAGGTTATAATTCAACTATGATCAAATTCATTCTGATCAAATCTAAAATTAATTCATTGAGAACCATATATTTTTTGACCTTAACACCATTGTATGAGTGTTTGAACAATGTAACCAGTTCTTATATTTATTTTATCAAGTTTGACACAGTCATATTCACACACACACTCTCTCTCTCTCTCTCTCTCTCTCTCTCTATATATATATATATATATATATATATATATATATATATATATATATATATATATAGAGTGTGTGTGTGTGTGTGTGTGTGTGAATATGACTGTGTCAAACTTGATAAAATAAATATAAGAACTGGATATATATATATATATATATATATATATATATATATATATATATATATATATGAAAACATGTGTTGATATAAATTACATCAGTTAATCATGTACATATAGACATCGTATAACGCTATAAACCTAATTTACTTTGCCATAAACATTTGGGTTATTCGCTATAAACACATATTTTAAAGTTGGTTCCAAACCATAGATTCCATACTATTAGTGAATAAAATATCTTTAATGAATAACATAAATAATATATATGATAATTGACATAATGCTTTAATATATAATAATATATATTAGCAAAAGCATATTATATATTTATGTACAGTAGTACCGTATACGACTATATCCAATAATACATAAAACATAATGTTTTACTCATTATGGTATTTACAAATAATAAAACATGTATTACCATGTTTATACATCGATATAACCAATATATAACTACACTGTATGATTATAACTTGTATGTAGATAACTATAAAATGATTATTAATATGCTAGTATAATATAACATTAAAAGTATGAGACAAAAGTAAGAGTAACTTTATATGCAAATAACTTGAGTAGAAGGGTATTATGTGTATTGTATGGGTATAGTTATTATTAGTATTTTCCTTTTTTTATCTAATACCATGCTTATGCAATGATATATTGCACATAGTAGGTGCATATTACCATGCAATCATATTCCCCTATACCATTTTCAAATATCCCTATACCCATATTATTCAAATTGCCCTAACTCTTAGTCATCAATATACATCGTTATAACTGATACAACACTAATATAGATCACCTAGTCCACTAATTTTCATAATTATAACCTAAATAATCGTAACTATGTTTCTAACTACGCTCATGAGTATAAGCTATTATAATCACCATGGCTATGTATAAGTCCGCTATTTTTTTTTGGCATTAATATAGATCATCATATATTAGATAAGTTCATTGAGTAGAAACTTGCAAACACATATAGCTATGCATGTAGTAGAATATAAAAATCAACACACACACACACACAGACACACACACACACACACACACACACACACACACACACACACACACACACACACACACACACACACACACACACACACACACACACACACACACACAGAGTTCTCCATAAATATGTAGATTGTTGTTGAATAGGAAATTATTGGTTGCCTATCTACTCATAAATGTCTAGTTTAGTATATAACTTTAATACAATTTATTGATGGAATAATATATACACAGTTTATTGCATGGGTTATGTGCATAACTAATAGATTTTGCTACATTGAATCAATTTAATAGTAAATATTATAATATATAGGCTTATACCATTGTGCCACTAGTATGTTTATAGCATAGTTTAAAATGTTTATCCACTAACATATAAGTCATTGTAGATAGAGAGATAAGTCTTCGTATATTCATAATATGATCACTACATATTTAAAAAAACTCTTGTTTGTTTTATGTAACAATTTAGGTTTCAGTTATATACATATTTCCCGCCTGTAGAGACTACCCATCTGAAATGGTATGGCATGATATCTACTCTTCCACTTCCTATCTACTCCTTCTTACATCTTCTCTCCTGTCCTCATCTTTTCTCTCCCGCATTCTACCTTCTCCTCTAAAAGTTATGCTATCCTTTAAATTTTTTCTCCTTTACATGAGTATGGTGCTTTTTTTAAAGCCTATTCTTTTCTTATTTTTGTGTTTTTTTTCTTTTTTAATATTCCTCGAGTTTTCTCTTTTTATGTTTTTATTTCATTTTTCTATATATATGTTTTCTAATTTCACTTTTGTTATTTATGTTTATGTATATAATTTTTAAATAAAATGCCATAAAGTTTTAAAAATAAATAGCCCTTAAAATAAATGATCATAATGATTTATTAATGATATGATTACATTCCATCATTAAAAATGATACCTAGCACATTATTATTCAAACTAAATTAAAAAAACCATAAGATAAATCCCATAAGATTAATTCCACATAATCATTAAACTTAGCCAACACACCATTAGTATGCATAATTAATTATTTACATATAAAAAATCATCAAAATATACTAATGCTAACCATTCAACTATGTATATATGATTTACGGGTTAATGTGGTGTATGTAGGGTTCTATCCATTCCTCTATCATCACCCAACAACTCCATCTACTTCACTCTCTCTGATGATATTCTCATTCCATCATACTCTGAGGGATGAATCTCTCATACATCTAACTCACGACAAGCAGGGAGTTAGTCCATAACATCATGACATGTATATCATAATTTTTTTTGAATAACAAGTCAACATGATCATAATGTAAAGACTATGCACTACAACTAATCTATATTAGTGAAATCATGAAACTAAAATAACATATTACTGCCCCATAATAATATATGACTTAAAAGTTAGTAATAATCAAATCAAATCACCAATTATAAATATCCATGGATAATTAAGTAAGTTTGCTTGTTGGAGAATCAAAATGTAATAATTTTAATTTGTAAGGGATTCCTTGGATATATTAATTTATGTAGATGGTTTAATATGGGATGGGGTCTACAGTTTGTAATGATAAATATACATTGCATAATAACATATACTTAACATAAATGTTAAGCATGGCCACTAAGCCATGAATTGTTTCATAAAAAGTATAAATGTGAACTTTAAATGAATGAATGAAATATTTTAATAATGTCAACAAGACCAACCAATCTATGGGACCAAGAGTTGTAACAAAATTATTCCACGCTAACACATCACTTGAAACATGTGTTACTTTATTTGTCTTGAAAAATTTACTATCTTTTTTGATGTTGGATCTTCCATTATGGATCTTGATCAAAAAAATTATTGTTTTAGCTAGCTTCTTCCCCTCAAAAAAGCCAATTAAGTTTTCTACCCTCAGTCTTTCAATGTACTCGATATAAATGTCACTATATTCTACAAACTTGATGATGAATTGTCATTTTATCTTCACCGCCCCCTTGTCACAAAATAGGCATGTTCTCATTTTCAAATCCACCTTAGACATTATCCCCTGCTAGTCTCACACCTACAATGTTGTAATATATTTTTAAATAAGCGATCAAAATTTCTGCCTTTCACTTGATTTTTGCTCTTGTGATGGCCTTTTTATCACGGTCCCATGTGGAATTAAATTCTTTGATATACTATGCTATATTCCTTCTCAATTGTTTTGTCCATATGGCTATCTTGAATTTCTCTCTCACACACATTTTTTATTTCCTTATTTGTGTTTGGACACTCTTGCATGTTAATGCCCCATTTACTCAACCACTGGACAATTCATTAGTCTCCACACACATTCATCCATGTATTCTTCCTTGTACTAAGATTTTTCTCTATCACCATTCTGGACAATTCATTAGTCTCCATACTTGTGTATTTTTTAAATGACTTAGAATTTTAGTCATTGCCTATTCCTCCAATAGGAAAATATCTATTTAAGCTAATAAAATATTATATGAAACTAATGCTTTGATTTTTAGGTTACTTGTGATTAAACGTTTTTGAATTCTCTTTATTTGTCTCCATGTTAAGTCAGACACATTGTTGCTTCATACTTCATACCTATCTAGAACCATTGGTATGAGACGTAGGTTGAACAAGGTTCACTGGTTTTTTAATTCCATAATTTTGAATTCTTGCATCTATTATGTAGGGGGTATAAAGCCTTCCACCCCCTTGTAAATTCTTTGATTTTTGTTTAGCCTTTAAATTTAAATTAAAGAGACCATGATTAAGAAAAAAGATCACATACAATACAAGATTAAAATGACCTAAGATTCAAATAATCTTAAATTAGTTGGAGTGCCCAACTAGAGAAGGAAATAATATATTTACATTAATCACTGACCCCAATCCAAATGAAGGATCGATATCTAATATCCAACAACCACAACTGTAATTTTTTTTGTATTGGATATTAAATTTAGAACCTTCATCTGCATAAGGTTTATAAACATATAATATAATACCTATTTTGTTTGTGTCATAACCATACATGTTCGCGCTAAAGCTACCAAAGCTCCTAACTCCATTTTTCTATTATGCGAATTCAAAGCACAATAAACCAAAATTCTTATTCTAACTCATCTATGTAATACATAAAGGTCTCAATTCTTTTTAAAGATTGACATATTTATGTTTCAATTTAATTAGAATACATTTATTAAATATTTTATTTTATTATCCAATTTTATTATTATTCAAACATTTTATTCTCATGTCGTATATTTTACTTATCCAATATCTTTCACATTATTTTTACTTAACAGCCAATTTAATCTTATCTTCTACAACAAATACTATCAAAACTTACGAGGAACTAGCCATCTCTCATTAAGATAAATGCTCCTCATCCTCAAAATTTTCAGGTTACAAAATAATTATAAAATAAAGTTTATTTAGTGCTATTAAGTTTTCAAAATTTATAAAATCAACGAGAGACTTTTCGGAAAATCTTTATGGATATTTTTTAAATTGAACTTTTAAAATCCCACCTCTACGTCAAAATTGAGAATTATATATAGATTAAGGACCCGCCTCTATATAAAGTAATTGAAACCAGTAAAATTATTTTTTATTTATAAAATTTATTATCAACACGATGGATTTCTGTGAGGTTTTGTATTTTTTATCTTTGGAAAATATGTAAGAAATAGTAAATTAAAAAAAAACAAAGTAGTGATTTTTAATTACTTTGCTGGAAGCCGGACAAATTTTCTGAAGTTGTAAGTTGGAGAAATCTTTTATTTTATATCAATTTTCTGGTATTTGTGTATCAGAATTTAAAGTAATTTTAAAAAAATTAAAATATAATAATTTTTTTGAAATTCGAAAAATAAAAATAAAAACATTAAAGTAATTTTGAAAAATTTGGAAACCAGTTTGAAGATATATGCCAAACAAGAGCTCTGATTTGTATCAGTTTCGCTAAAGGACACTTACATTTTTGTGAAAATTAAAAATTAAAAAATAAGTCATTATTTTTAAAATATAATTTTTCAACATTATATATGTGTGTGTGGATTAATTTATTTTAGTAATGGTTATTATTAAAAAGAATATTTTTATCGATAAAATTTTAGATAATTTAATGATGTAATAAAATCCTAAGTTCCTACAACTACACCCAACTCTCAAGGTAATAAATTAAAAATTGTATTCTACTTATGGATTTATTATCTTTCATAAATTGTGGTCATAATAATTGCTTAGCATATATATTATTCGCATTGGACCATACTTGTTCTATTTCTAGCACTTGTAAATCTAATTGGTAAAAAATTGTGGCTTTAGATTAAGATTTAAAAATAGTTAATTTTTATTATCATTTTATTGTGGGATTACAACTTATTTGATAAAAAATAATAATCAATTTAAAATGACTTATAATGAGATGGAAGAACAACCAAATAAACTCCTCAAATAAAATTGTTTTGCGTGCAACACTTATCTAAATATGTTTACCTATTTAAGTGTCATATTTTGAAATAAAATTCTCATTTGATTGTGTTGTTTTAAGATTTCATCTAACAATAGTTGTTAGGATATGAGTGAAATGTAATTGTGCCCACTAAGGAAATGTGTTTATTAGCTTTGGTTATCATAGAAACAATCTCCTATATATAGAGAGACTTTGATTTGATGGGTGCTATGGACCATTTTCTCCTAAAGGCTGACAAAATTCATCTTTAAGTTACATAGTTTGCAGGTTCAGCATTGCTCTCAAAACAGATTGATTTACAGGTTCTATTTTATCTTCGATTGTACAACTTATAAAGTGTTTGTCTTTATTGTTCAAAATGTTTAGTTATACAAGATAAATAGCAATGACAATGCCCTTTGCTGATGTACCACCAATTATATATTGAGTCTTTTTTGTTTTAAAGTTTTTCTTTTTTGAAAAATATTTCAAGAGAGATGTTATATTTGGATGAGGCTCAAGGATGTAGGTGTATCTCTCCTGTTAAAATCATTCAAGACTTGTGCCTGGTTTTCACCCTTCAACATGCTCAAAGAATCCCAACAATTTTGAATACACCTAGCCATAAAAAAACTAGTTACTAGACCATTTATATAATGGCATGGGATACTAACAACACTGATAACTTACAGCTTATGCATAAAACCATAGACAAAAGAGAAAAAACAACAAGCTTCCTAACTAGACCAAAAGTGGAAATAAGATCCATCACCACAAAGAGAGAAGGAGAGAATGTAACAACTAGCTAAAGAGAACTGAATAAAAGTAACACTCTCCAAAATCTAGAGAAACAAGGACTAATTGAGACTTGAGTAATTATTATTGTGATTATCTATGGGTAGCATTCGTAAAATCTCATCTATCAACCTAGATGGCCACCATAAAAGAGGGGACCATATCCCTTTACATAAGATTGATCAAGACCCAAATTAGCAAGCATATCAACTATTTTATTATTTTATTGAAGAGTATAAAAATAGAAACCCTATTAAAATTTTGTTGAAGATATTGAATTTTGTGAATTTTTTATTTAATTCTCCAATCCTTGAAAGTATTAAGGCTAGGTTTTGAAAGCAATTGGACCCAAAATTTAAAATCAACAATCAAATGAAAGTTTTTGTAGCATCCCCATTGGGAACTCACTAGAAATACGTAAAAAAACATATTAAATAAACACATATACAAAAGTAGACTACATCCTAGAGTTTAACAGAGATAATAATAATAATAATAATAATAATAATAATAATAATAATAATAATAATAATAATAATAATAATAATAATAATAATAATAATAATAATAATAATAATGTACAAGCATGACATTCAATCATATTAAAACATAAAATATGGATCTCTAATATCATGAGAGAATGAAAACTCAATATATAAAGTAATTATAACATTTTAAACTTATCTAAATAGTAAATCACCAATCAATGTGCATCAAAGTATAATTACAACTGTTCATGACTACTTAATAACAAGTACAATATAATACAATGTACAAATAAGATACTTAGCTATTCTGGAGCATAGTTCTTGAACTTTAAATATTTGTGACAATCTCAATTGTCATCTCGATAAGTAGTACTATTGTAGGAAGGGAAAGCATCATCCCAACACTTTTTCACACCAACCACAGACCAATGATCCTCCGCACTAATCTCATCAAGGAATAACCCTCATTTCACGGATGGGTAGATAGTGATGGCACGAAAATCCAAAGAGACTAGCAAGTACCCATGTGCTATATGATTTGTAACTAACTAAACATGCAGTGTACCATATAAACCTTGATCCATTTCAAGATATATCACATACATGTAAATCATAATAATGAAATGATCATGTCTCACTAAAGATACTTTGATCTAAAGTTTTACAAATAGTAATTTAAAAATGATCTATAGATATATCATTTTCATGCACACCACTTAATCATATTGCCTTTATCTAACATTGTAATGCTAGTAAGCTAGTGAAGTCCATCTCACTCCTTACTCTACATTAGCAATGCAGATTGGTCAAATACAATTCAACCACAAGATATGTTTAGTTTGTCAAACATATACATTAATGTTTCATTATGTTCTATCATATAATAAAAATAATGATTAAAAATATACCACTCAGATAAACATACAGTTTAATTATACAATTCAATCAATATTAATTTTCAGTTAGCTACACCTTATGGTAACCCATATTACCATAGTCCAATGTTCTAAAAATTATCTACATGTTTTTTCGTAATCAATCATATGAAATAGTTTTAAAAGCATGAAAATACAAGTGTTCTAAAAGTAGATATATTTAACAAAACAAGTCATCATTCCTATAAAACATAATAACATACTAACACAAAATTAGCTAAACTCTCAAGTTTACATGCACACCTACACAAGTCTTATCAACTGTAACAACATATGTTATCCACAAAAATAATTAGTATTTATATAGTACATAGTCAAATATAGATATGAGTTAGGCATAATAACTACAGTAAGTACCATTGAGTACAACATACTTTTATATTATAGTACCCTATGATATCCCATACTACCAGATGTTCCAAACTACATAACAACACATACTCCAAACCTATGATTTTCAATACTCAACTGATCCATGAAGATAATAACAAGCAAACAATAAACAATTATACCATCTAGGTATACTACATATAAAAGTACCCTATGATATCCTATACTACCATAGGTTCCAAACTACATAACAACGCATACTCTAAACTTATGATTTTCAATACTTAAATGATCCATGAAGATAATAACAAGCAAAAAATAAATAATTATACCATCTAGGTATACTGCATATAAACTTACCAAAGTATCATAACATATAAACATGTATCACGATGCACTATTATACACTAAGTATAACTAAATATTTACACATAATAATTCATTCATAGTATGTAATACACATAAATATTTTACATTGAATACATATGACTAAGAGTAATTCATATTATTAGTAGTTAATCAAATAATTCATAAAACTCATTATCCTATTGACTCATTGGCTTTTAGAAAGCTATTTCAAAGGTTATAGTTCTTAATTTTTAGATAGTTTAATGACTTATACAATCATTTAAATAATTATAGGTATAATACCTATATACCAGCACTTATACATCTTAATGTGCACCACATGTAGGTATTATGATGCTATACAATGTATAAACCATTGTTTAGTGTTTTAGTCATAACTACTAAACATAGAAAATAACTATTGAAGTAGTTATAAATACATGGATAACACTCATTGCAAACAATAGTTCAAATCTTTATTTTTTTGAAACACAAGATGTCTAGTTTAACAATTGGTTTATATTTAAGGTTTTTAAGCAATTATTTACTAAACTATTATATTTAATTCTTTCATTTTTTGATTAATATTTATCTCGATATTATTAACTGAATAAATATACCCCCATGGTTTTACTTATGTAAATAGTCATAACTTAATTCAATGACACATTCCATGTGACCATTTTCCATATTTTAGGGAGTCTAAAAGTTTCACTAGTTGTATCCCATAAAAAGAGATAGTTATAGTTTACCCGTTTAACTTCATTTTCATATTGTTATGGTTTTATATGTAGTAATAACTAAGAATTTGGTTCTGTATTACACTTTCACACTAGAGTTACCAATTCAAGTTTTATGCCTATTGAGAAATATAACTCTGTTATTGTAGTTATAAGAGAAATCTATCACAAGACTAGAAAATTTAATATAAAATCTCAATTTACTTCACTTCCTAAATCAAATTTATTAACCCTTTCAAGTTCCCCTACAAAGGATGAACAATTAAAACCCTCTTCTAAAAATGTCTCTATTGACAAAATCCGATGCCTATAAAGGAGGTATGTTTACAATACTCAAAGCGTCTATACCACATGATCAATAAACTGTAATGTTATATGTCTGCTTCTATTTTAATAGCTTATAATTTACATATTTATTATATATGTTACATTCTCTAAAAAATTTGTAAGTCTTAAATTTAACTTAATATACCTACTAATATAAAATTTAAGACATTAGCGGCTAAATCTCTAAGTCTCATAAAAGAGATATAAATACACATTCATTAATCTCTAAACATCATAGTGTATATCTTATTGAGTATAATAAACCCTTTTATATATTTGCATAATGATACATATAAACTCAACTGATCGACGCTACTTAATAGCAATTTTTTTACTAATAACCAGACTAAAGCTTGTAAAAATTTAATGCCTAGATCACTATTAATTAAGTTCACTTGACTAATATGAGATATTAGAATTTAGATGCCTAACAACAATGTATTCATTATCTAAGCCTTTCATCAATCATATGGTGCTTAAACACAAAGTTTTAACTAAGTCCAAAATATAATTAAGGAGCTATACGCTAAGCTAATAAAGAGTAAGTTGATGCCATGCGAGATCCATCTTAAGGAAACAAAATAATTCCCTGGTGGGGTGATGCCATAGGAATAAAAAAATTATGTTTGACATAAGAAATTAGACATGTAGTTCAACACCATATAAATATAAATACATAAATATACTTTAAAATATAAACACATACATCATTCAGTTCATAATAATCAATCAAGTATTATTATCCAACTAAGAGACAATTTATTATCTCAAAATAGAATAAATCTCAAACTTAGTTAGAAATATAACTAAAACTAAATTTATTAATTGCGAATATTTATAGTTAATCTAATTAGTTATCTAGCGATCAATCATGATGTAACATCATTTCCCTCTAAATTTAATCATCTCTAATGAATCCTATTCAAAGATAAGTTTCAAATCAAAAACATTTTTTAACAAAGCAATAACATAATATACAATGTCAAACTAAGCAAATAAATGAATTTTTGTTGTAGAACTCACCATAGTTCCTCCAAGTTACACTATTTATAGAGTATTAGTTTCATAAAACCATACTCAATAACATTTCCCAGTTAATCAAACATAGTTATAAGTATTATTTACTCTAACTATTTCTATCATGAATATCTTGAGGTCTAGAATCGTCAAGACAAGCCTATATATTATAAGATTGACCACTTATGTTACCTTCAAGAGTCCCATGTATCTTAATGAAAGTTCACTGACTTCTGAAAACACATAAGATCATCATACAAATCAAAATAAATAACCAAGAAGAGTTCCACAAAATATTTCAATTTCTTCATACATTTCTCTTTCTTAGAGTGTGTTTTTATTTTTTCAAATAAAATTAATTAGGAAACTTGGTAAAAAAAATAATGTGTATAATTAATACTATCACTACTCTATGTATATTTAGATATATATAACATGTCAATATTGTCACTTCTCCATATATCTCCTACCAAGTATGATGATGAATATGAATGATAAATATAAGCATATAAAAATCATAGAACACTCATTCATGTGAAATTTTTATCTATTGTATACATGCATTTGGTCATACCACTGTATTTAATAAGTTACACCTATCAAATCTTGGATTCAACAAGTCCATCTATCGATCCAACTCAGTACTAATGATTCAAGTTAATGTGAGGCTAAGTAAGATACCATCATATCACTTATAAATCACAATCCCAAATCACCACTCTTCCTTTAGGTCTCTATGACCTAATGATCTTAAAATGTGCACAATATTTTAAAGAATCATAATTTTATGCTATCAGATCATTGAAAACAAATTTATATGCTAAACAATTCTATATGTATCTTTATACATAAAAAAGAGATCATACAACCAATCTGTAATTAAATTAAGTTACTACTAACCACACATAACTAGTATCATAATTCACATCTTAACTTATTCTATTAAATTCATGGCTAAGAGAAAATAATGTTATATTAACATGACATACATAGGTTAAGAATTACACCATTATTTTAACCTTAGAAGAGAATAAATAAAAAATATATCTCCTTACTTGCCCAACTAGCACACAACAAGTTAAAAGTTCATTCTAACCCTTAGATTGACAAGATGTTTTGCACCTCATATACCCTACTCACTTCCGATAAAAGGTATAAAAATATCTCTTCAAAACATGCTATAAGTAAATAATAATAATATCAATCTATGGAAGGGTGTATAATACTAATTATAATCAACTTATAATTCTTAGTATATAATTTAATATATAAATCAAGGTTTGTCACCTTACATGGTCTAAAAATAATAAATTAGATCAAGTAGTGACTCTAAAGAGTCACAAGTGAAAAGTAGAGAACTATCATCTCAAAAATCTTACATACCCTCACAAAGAAAACACTGTAACTCAATGTTGCCAAAACACTACCTACTTATCAAATCTGTAAGTATGGTATCTCATTCTATTTTCACAATTGAGAAAGAGATATGCCAACCATAAAGATGTTTCCATCTATCCAATCTTAAAAATTCTCTCACCAATAATAGAAAACATTCTCCCATAAATTTGAAGGGAGTATAGTAAAATAACATTCAGAAACAATTCTCATTTAAGAGAATACTAAATCAACATCATGCATATAAGACTCCTTTCAGAAAAAACATGTAAAAAGAGAATAAGATAATAAAAATTTACCTCTATGCTAACTAATAGAGTTGACACTTCTTCCTAAACCACTTATCTTAGGAGTGAAAATTTTATAAACAAACTCTTGACACAAAGGAATTATCAAGCAATAAAACAACATTATAATAAGAAGATTTCCATCATCCTAGGTGGTACTGAAATAAAAATGGTCTTATGAGATTTTTTACTTCTAAGATTTATGACTATAGACACTAAACTAAAGCACATAAATTTAAATGAGAAGCATCCCAAAATTAATAAATACTCATAAAACTAAATGACAATGATGACTTGATAATCAAGAAAGATGTAATCATATTTGAGGTGTTTGATCTAAGTGATCAAACTATGGTAGGAAGCTTTTGTCCATAACTCATGAACTATGTTATATACATGTCTACCCAAGCCTCGATTGCAACCATCACCAAAGGGGCACTCGATAAATCGATCCCTAAACAATTTAAAGGGTATGAGTGTTCTAAAGGGCATGCACTCAATGTTTCACACACATTTTATGAATGTCATAAAACTCCAATCATGGTGTAACATGTTTCTACACTAAGACACCATAGTTAAAATATTAGTGCAAAACTTCATATCACTAGGTCTACAAGACATGAAAATGCTAAGGAACTCATTAGGTCCTAGAGTTTGAGTCACAAATCTGATACCACATGTAATATCTCCATTGAAAAATAACTAGAAATATAGTAAAAAAATTTAATATACACATATACTAAAGTAGACTACATCCTGAGAGTCTAACAGAGATAATAATAATAGTATTCACATGCAAACATGACATCAACTCATAATACAACATAAAATATGGATCTCTATTATCATGAGAGAATGACAACTCAATATAGAAAGTAATTATAACATTTTAAACTTCTCCTAATACTCAATCACCAATCAATGTGCATCAAACTAGAATTAAAACTCTTCATGACTACTTAATAACAAGTACAATATAATATAATATACAAATAAGATACTTGGCTATCTTGGAGCATAGTTACCAAAATTTAAGTATATGTGGTAATATCAAGTGTTGTCTCGATAAGTAACACTAGTATAGGGAGAGGGAGAGAGAGAGAATCATCCAAAAACTTTTTCATACCAACCATGGATCAACAATCCTCCACACTAATTCTATCAGGGAATGGTCCTCTCTTCATAGATAGATAGATAGTGATGACATGAGAATCTAGAGAGACTAACAAGTACCTATGTACTGTATAATTTATAACTAACTAAACATGTAGTTTATCATAGAAAACTTGATCTATTACAAAATATCACACATACATGCAAATCATACTTATGAAATGATAATGTATCACTAAACATACTTTGACCCAAAGTTTTACAAATAGTAATATAAAAGCGATCTATAGATTTATCAATTTCATCCACACCACTTGATCAGATTGTCAATTAGCTAGTTAAGTCTGTCTCACTCCTTACTCTGCATTAGCAATACAAATTGGTCAGATATAATTCAACCACAAGATTAAAAAACTTACATCCTACTATTTAATGCATCACATGACATGGTATACAATGAAATGATAACAACATACATTTAATTTATCAAATATATGCATGAATATCTCATTATATTCTATCTTATACTAAAAATAATGATTATAAATATACCACCCAGATAAACATACAATTTAATTATATAATTCAAACAATATAATTAGTTTGTAGTTATCTACATCTTATGACAACCCATATTACCACAATCCAATGTTCTAAGAATTATCTACCAGCTTTTTCATTGATTTATAAATTGGCACTTATTTATGCGAAAAATTTTCATTAGATCTTTTTTGTTAAATATTTAATTTTCTAAAAATACTCAAAGAAAACAAATCAAAATTTAACCTTTAAAAATGTATTTATTTCAACACCTAAAGTATTTAAAAATCTCCATTAATTGTCATTGTGATTAACTTTTACATTCAAATTGATTAATTAATTAATTAATTAAATATGGAAAAGAAAGCATAAAAGTCAACTCACAATAACTAGGTTGATAACAGAGTTCACCCACTGCTTAGGCTACGTCTCCAGATTCTACTCAAAGACGGAACCGATCGATTATTGATGCAAAAATTACTTTGTATATCATCTATCCCTAGTATAAGATCTTGATCCAAAAATAAATATTTTGATGATCTCTAACTTTAGTTTTGTGGCAACTAGCTCTGACTCTCGACTCTCAACTCTCAGCTCTATCTCTCGGCTCTTGACTCTGACTCTTAATTCTCAGCTCTTGGCTCTTCGACTCTTAAATATGGTTACTAAGCTTATTTTTGAATGAATTACAAATGAACTCTCACCCCTTTATATACTTGTTGGGGTGCATAAATAGTAGGTTTGGATAATTATCCATTCCCACTTTAAGTGGGATTTAATATTATCCCATTGCCATTTTAAATGGGAAGATAATTATCCCATTACATTTTTATGGGATGTAAATTATCCTCATGTTTATCCCATATAAATGGGTATATATGCTTTTATTTTAGATTTTTATTTTTTTATTCCCATCATGGGAATTACAAACTTTAACTTTAGCCCATTTTATATGGAAGGATGCATTTTATATAGAAAATATTCTACATTTTAATATTTAAAGGGTTTAATCTAATTAATAGGATATATATATATATATATATATATATATATATATATATATATATATATATATATTTCTCCACCACATGTAAAAATATTATGTCACATTGTCTTGTTTCCATGTGCCACATCCTTGTTGGTCCATTTTTCTATCATATTATCATTTTAACTAAGTTTGACCGTAACTTTGACTAGTCACAACTTTCGCATACAGACTCTATTTCATGAACCGTAAATTATGTCAGAAAGATCATGATGAGCTTTTTGTAATGGAGATATTTTTTTAAAAAAATTATAATGGTCATTTTTTGCAATTTAACTAACTTTGACCAACTTTGATCAGTTTGATTAGAACTTTGATTGGTTGCACAAAGAAAATGAGTTTTATTTTTCACATTTTACATGCCATTGAAAAGGTCTCAATGGGCCCTACACAATGGTGTAGATTTCAATCTACTTCAGGACTTTTTCTGTATTGACCTCTGAATCATCCATAATCAATCATATGAAATAATTTTAGAAACACATAAATAAAAATATTATAAAAGTAACTACATATAACAAAGCAAGTCATCATTCCTACGAAATATAATAATATATCAACACAAAATTATCTAAAGTCTCAAGTTTGCATGCATGCATACACAAGTCTTACCAACTATAACAATACATGTTGTCCACAATATATATATATATATATATATATATATATATATATATATATATATATTATATATATATATATATATATATATATAACAATCAAATATAGATATAAATTAGGTATAATAACTACAATAAGTACCACCAGAATATAACATAATTTTATACTATAGTACCTTATGATATTTCATACTATCATATATTTTAAACTATATAAAAACACATACTTCAAACTTATGATTTTTAAGACTCAACTAATTCATGCAAATAATAAAAAGCAAACAATTATACCATATATGTATGTTGCATATAAACTTACCAAAGTATCATAACATATAAATATGCATCACGATGCACCATTATGCACTAAGTGTAACTAATAATTTATACATAATAATAGACTCATAATATGCAATACACATAAATATTTCACACTGAATATATATGACTAATAGTCATTCATATTATTAGTAGTGAGTTAGATAATTCATAAACCCTATTATTCTATTGACTCATTTGCATCTAAAAGACTATTTCAAATGTTATAGTTCTTGATTCTTAAGTAATTTAATTACTTATATAATTATTTAAATAATTACAGGTATAATCCTTATGTACCAGCACTTACACATCTTAATGTGCACCATATGTAGGCATTATAATGCTATGTAATGTATAAACCAAGCTTTAGTGTTTTAGTCGTAACAATTAAGAATAGAAAACAATTATTAAAGTTGTTATAAATACATGGATAACACTCATTGTAGACAATAACCTTGAACTTTATTTTTTTTGAAATACAAGATGTCTAGTTTAATAATTGGTTTACATTTAGAGGTTTTTAAGCAATCATTTTCTAAACTATTATATTCATTTCTTTCATTTTTGAGTTAATATTTATCTCAAGAATATTAACTAAATAAATCTAACCCCATTTTTTTACTAATGTAAATAGTTATAACTTAATTCAATGACACATTTCGTGTGATAGTTTTCCATATTTTAGGGAGTCTAAAAGTTCCAGTAATTGTATCCCATAAAAAAAGATAGTTATGGTTTATCTATTTAACTCCATTTACACATTGTTATAGTTTTCTATATAGTAATAACTAAGACTCTGGTTTCATATTACACTTTCACATTAGAGTTATCAATTCAGGGTTTATGTCTATCAAGAAATATAACTCTGTTATTGTAATTATAAAAGAAATCAATCACAAGACTAGAAAATTTAATATAAAATCATAATTTAGTTCATTTCCCAAATAAAATTGATGAACCCTTTCAAGTTCCGCTACGAAAGATGAACAATTAAAAACCTCTTCTAAAAATGTCTCTATTGGCAAAATCTAATGCCTATAAAGGAGGTATGTTTATAATACTCAAAGCGTCTATACCACATGATCGATAAACTACAATGTTATATGTTTGCTTCCATTTTAATAACTGATAATTTACATATTTGTTGCAGCAAATGTTACATCATGTGGAAAATTTGGAAGTCTTAAATTTAACTTAATATTCTTATTAATATAAAATTTAAGACATTAGTGGCTAAATCTCTAAGTGTCATAAAAGAGATAGAAATACACATTAGCTAATCTCTAAACATCATAGTGTATATCTTATCAAGTATAACAAACCTTTTTATATATTTACACAGTGATATAGATAAACTCCGCTGATCGACACTACCTAATAGCAAATTTCTAATCAATAACCAGACTAAAGCTTGTAAAAATTCAATGCCTACATCACTATTAATTAAGTTCACTTGATCAATATGAGATATCAAAATTTAGATGCCCAGTAATAATGTATTCATTATCTAATCCTTTCATCAATCGTACGGTGCCTAAATACAAATCTTTAACTAAGTCCAAAATAGATTTAAGGAGCTATACGCTGAGATAATAAAGAGTAAGTCGGAACTCCATTTTAAGGAAATAAAACAATTCTCTGGTGGGGCGATGCCAGAACAATAAAAACAATTTTGTTTGACACAAGAAATTAGACATGTAATTTGACGCCACATAAAGCAGTTTTTAAAGATATAAACAGGCCATAAATATATATAATTTAAAGTTTTATTATTTTTAAAAATATATATATAAATCCCTATCGTCCAGATTCAGAGTAAATCTAACACCCTATCTTAAGACATCATGTTGTTGGCCCCGAAATTTGACAAATAATAACCAGAATTTGGACGCCCAGTATTATATAAAAATCTTGTTTATAAAAGATAAGATCGATGCTAAGTCGCTTGCGGGAAGAAAAACAAATAAATACTCAAACTAAGATTGATCAAATGTGCTAACCATACAGTGCTATAAATAACAGATTGTGTAAAATGTAATATTCCATTGGTCGATATCTGCTGGTATGGCACTATTATATTAAGATTGTTTAAATAAGCAAACCATATGGTTGAAATATATATAATTAAAATTCCATTGGTCAACGCCATTTTCAGCAAAGTTTGTTTAAAGAAAAATCCAATTTTATTTTATACAATATATATACTAATATGTGTTTATACCTATGCTACATATAATTACTCCCTAAAAAACTACTCATCGCTACATACAGTATTTCTATTCATTGTATTTAGATCTTCACTTTTTTTTTTTAAAGTGATTGTTTGAATTCAAATATGATAAAATATCATTATATAATTGCTAATTCAGTAAAGATTTTAATGTAAGGAGTTTAATTATGTATAGTTGTATATTTGCTAATAAATCGCTATATAAATTCTTTTGTTCATTTTGTAACTTGTTATATTTTCATATAAGTCCATAATATCACATAACCAAACACAGAATTATAGATAAATATACAAATTCATAAGATATCACCTACCTGGAAGTTCCACGTTTTCTTTATCTTCTTTACCACGCTTCTTTTCTTCTCCTCCTCCTCCAATCCATAAAAACTAACCCCAAATTCTCTTTTAATTAAAAAATAGATGCTGAATTTTTTTCCATATTTTTATTTTTGTTTTTATTTTAGCTTTTTCATTTTTACTAATTTTAAAATCTTAATTTTTTTCTTTGTTTTATTCTAGATTTTTTTTCTATTTTTAATATTTTTTTCTATTTTTTTAAATAATTATTTTTTTAGATTTTAATATGAAATTTCAATTTTGTATTGAACCAATCTAATATTTAATTATGCTTTAACAATTTAATGATAAAATAATAATCGATATTAATTTTACTTTTATTTTTTATTTTTTATCTTTGCGTATATTAATAGCATATTAGATTAAACACACAAGTAAATTTATTCCTATAATTTACTTACTTAAGCAAATATAAAAAATAACAATTTAAACAAACATAAAAAGCAATTATTTTAAAATGCATCTTTTATTATGATTAACTATTGTGGTGTATGCAGGGTTTCACTAGTATCTGTCGATCAACGATGTATCCATTTACATCATCATTTTCGATGATGCTCTCCCTCTGATATATTCGAGAGAATAATTCTCCTACGTCCACCTCACAATAAGTAGAGAATTAAATATTTTCACACAATAATCATAAACAACAATATATAACTGAATCAATACATTACTATGATTAAAAATATAAACATATACATCATTCAGTTCATAATAAGCAATCATATATTATCATTTAAGAAACATTTTATTATCCCAAAATAACATAAATCTCAAGCTTAATCAGAAATATAACCAACTTTGATTTATTAATTGCAAATATCTACAAATAATCTAATAAGTTGTCTAGTAAGGAATCAAGATGTAACAATTTTTTCACCCCACTTTCTAAACTAATAGAAACACCAATTTTAATTGAGAAAAAGAAAACAATGAAATTATTACAATTCCAACCATTACCTTAGATATTAGTGAGATCCAATAATGACATGGGAAATGTTAGAAAATAACTTTTTTACATAGTTGATACCAGTAAAATCTTATTTATTAAGAATGATGTATGTATCTGTTCATTTTCATAAATATCATCTTTTAAATTAAATTCAATGGAAGTATGCTTTACTATTCTTATTCAACATGAAAGGATCAGTTCAGCCAGAGGTACAAGAGACAGTGCGAGAGGCACAAGACAAAAAGCAAGAGTAGTTGTTGTGAGAGAGGAACCTCAGAAACCACCAGGTTGGTCTTCTCTTCAATACTGTCTTTTCATTTTTTTAAAAAAATTTCTTATCAATTTAATTGACCCATGTCTTATATCCCTTTATTTCAAATTACTCATTCCTCATATCCCTATATTGTGTTGGATTCCAATAAACCTCTCTCTCATATTGTTGGATTTGGGTGGGGATTTCAAATTGATCAGTATATTCAAGTAATTGAGTGATTATGTTATGAAAAAATTAAATAAAATTGATTGCCCACATCAATGCTCGATTTGTTGGGATAAGATGATCCCATTGAAAGGCATTTCCTGAAAATAATGATGATGTGTGAATGGGTTTCAATAATTTTACACGAGGGATGTGGTGCTACATCTTCTGTTTCGACGGATTGGTGGCAACAAGAAATAGAGATGGCCCTTCACACCACAATAATTTTACATTATTCTTAATTACCCTCTTAATTAAATACCCTCTTTTTTTAATCCCAAATTACTTACCAAAGAGATATAGGTTGAGTCCAAGAAGCTCTGGTATACGATTCAACCTGCATTTTCAAAGGCATTTGTTAGTACCTTCTCCGAACAATCACCCAAAAAAATTTCTTACCGTTTGGACACCATCGACTTGGTTGTTGTGATCATTGAGAAATGTGTCATAATAAGTCTACCTTTTGTAACTATGGTTAAAAATTAAATAAAGACTTTGATCTGTTTATTATTATTGATAAGAGTGGCTTAAGGTGCTTTATGTTTAAGCTGGATTTTAGCCCCTGCGCTGTTTTGCATGATTATTCAATGCATACTTAGTTTCTAAAGTAAATTCTCCACGCTTTATTTTATGCATTGGGTTATGACTATTATAGTTTTAATTAAAGAATAAAAGCTTACGGTATCTGGGAAGATCATAAGCAAAAACCACAAACCACAAATCTATTTGAACTTTTACATTGTAAACCTATTCCAACTTTGACATTAAAGTATCTATATTTCAAAACCTTCTGACATTATTAAATTCTAAGTTATTTGTTTCGAAGTTACTTTCCCCAATCCTACACATTTCAACCATGTCAATAAAAGTTGGTATGTACATTTCTCTTCCAATATAAATCATATAACATTTCAACTTTTACATTGACAAATAAAAAATCCGTTCCCAAAATCCCCATGTTAATAGAAATTAGTGTTAAAGAAGTCACTTCCCCTGTCAATACAAATTCAAGATCACAGATTACAAGGCTAGTCCTCTATAAAAAGTTTGTTATCTAAAAACAATCAAAACCTAACATAAACACTTAATTATTAATTATAATTATATTATAACATTTTAGTAAATTTTTAGGTATTTTCATAACACTTTATAAATGTGCCATTTTTAGTTTCTTTATATCTTTCTTTAATAAATTTAGATGTTTTGTTTTATTTAAAAATTAGTTGTTTATTCAAAATTCATTATTAGTAGATTATTTGAAGGATGTATACTCCGACAATTTTGACATTTAGAAGTTATATAATGGTGTCTTTTATTTTGATTGAATTTTTTTCTCTGTATATTAATAAAATAATATATTACAAGTTATCATATAAAAGAATGAGTGAAAAAGTCATACTTCATGAAAGTCACATCTGTCAAAGTTGAGAAGCACTTAACAAGTTAACTTAAAAAGCTTTCAACAAAAAATGGTAAAAACACGTAGAAAACTAGACCCAAATAAAGGCAACATTAAGGAATAAAAGTAACATGTAATGGTGCGTGAGTGGGTCATCTAATTTGTCACCCAACACACACCCTCCCCCCCTAAAAAAAAAAAACATTTTCAGTATGCGGGTCTATCATATCAGGTATGGGCTCTCAACAATCATTATCTTTTTCTTTATCTTTCTCATCTCATCCTACCTAGGGGTAGAAATGGAAAGTTTCAACTAAAGGAATTTACATTGCAAAGGTACCAGCCACCTATATCCACCAGTAACAAGAGGACTCACTAGCGATGTCAGAAAATGTTTATGGGGGAGCTATAATAGCGTTTGCTCCGAGAGCACGTTCTCTCATGTTACTTGAAACCATGGTCCTAGAGAGTTATTGGTTGTGAAGAGAATTGGGAGGGACCCAACTGATAATGCAAGGGACACTCCAATGATTTAATACACTCTAGACGTGTTTGACCTCCAAATGTACTTTCTATGCTTGAATTTGTATTCGAAGCATAAAATCAAGGATATAACATTAACCCTATTAGAATTAGTGAAGTACTCCTCTAGAGTAGCACGAGAAAAAAAATAACATCATTCCTATTTTTATATAGTTGAAATAGAATTTGAACTCAAAAAATATGCAAAATTCATGTGATTTTTTTTAGGAATCATGGTCTAGCCCCCTGAAAGCACCATATTCAAGGTAAATATTTTGGGACAAAAAGGCTTGAAAAGGGTTTGAATGTAGAGTCAAGTTGATTGGGCAAGCTTACAAAACCAAAACACATGCTTAAGAATTTTTGGGTGGTTATAAATTGAATAAATAGGATGAGCTATTCCCATGTAAACAAATTGGGAGCCAATTGGAAGCCCACTATAAAGAATAATCCAAAGGAAGTGTGCTTATTTAGGCTCACTAATGACAACCCACACATGTTCAGATCTTCTTTTCCAAACTTGTTCAGTGGAGTTAACTTTCCACTTGGCATTAAGAGCATCAACTTGAAGGTGTTGAGGGAAAGAAGTTGATAACCTAATCGGGGTTGATACTAAGGGATTGGTGTCTCCATAGGCCATTTTCAATCAATCCACCATCTTGAAGGAGTTTAAACTCTAATTTTATGAAGATGCACTTTAGGTATAGACTTTTGAATTTCCAAGATAGATTCTCGATCACTAGCTTGTAGATTAAATTAAACCATGAGAGCTTGCCAAAGAACACAAAGAGGTCATAAATTACCTTGATTCCTTTTCTAAAAATTCAAAGGCTCCTGATCTAGGGCATAAGAGTGCATGGAATTTCATAGAAGGTAAGGACAAGGGACCACCACATCAAGTAGGAGTTGAGAGAGAGGCTAGACCTAAAACCATATACATCCCATCATAGGTTATTTTTGAGAAGTTCCCAAGCCTTTCAAATAATTTTAGCAATAAATGTCCCAACTGTGATAACTGTATACACATAATATTTTCAAACTTTATTAATTACTGATGATTTCTATCTTGCAAGAACCCATCGAGTCTCAATCTCTCTAATTGCATGCCTTAAGGGGTGCACTAAGAAAGGGGTGGGCAAACCATTAGTGTTTCGCATGATTATTATCCATATACTGTCACTTGTTATCATTCTAACCATATCCTAAAAACATTCCTCTAAGCTTTGCCTCCTCTTTTGTACCCTCATATAGTCATTTTCTCCCTTCATTAGCCCTTCCCTAGACTAAATATTTTTTGGCAGTTTATGATACACTGTCGAACCTATCGACCATATACTTTAATTGAAAAAATTCATTTAGGGTCTAGGTTATCCCTTGGCTGACATATACTAGGACCTAATTTATTTTTTTTCAATAATGATACAGAGTCAATTGGGCCAACCTTATAGGCTAAACGTTTAGAAAAGACTAGGGTTAGATTTAGCTATATAAACACATTCATTTCATCAATTCTTAGAGACATCATGATTTAATTATTCATTTGTGCTTCTTTACAATCCACTCTTCTGCCATTCTATTTGAGGAGTTTTAGCTTAGGGTTTTTACATGGAGAAAAATCTTGTCTTGTGAAAAAGTCTTAGATTCTTTGGAATTTATTAGTGATCCTTACAAACCACAACAACCTCTTGAGAAGAAAATTTGGCTAAGGGAGAGATTGATTCTTGATTAGTTCATCCTCAAATTAAGTATCTCTAACTTTGATTCTCTCTTTAGTAGATAGAAGTAACATAAGTAATGGATTTTAAATATATTACTCTCTCCATGCATTAGGGTCTTACCTATACATAGCTTAAATAAGATCCTCTAATGTATGTTTATATTTTTTATGTTTACTAACCCTGAATTTGAGCCACAAGCTTTGGCGAGCACTAGATTAGATTTTACTTTCTTGTCACTTGCTTACTTTTGTGAACATGAAAGAATAGGACCTAATTAGGGTTATTGCATAGTTTTGCTTGATTAGAGGGTTTGGAACCCTCCCTAGTGATATTATTATGGTAATAGATCCCTTAGCTAGGTCTATCAGATCCATCTTGGTCATGACCCCGAATATCTAATGTATTAATAATTGGAGGTATAAGTAGGATTTATCTTCTCTAAACTAGGATTTATTTATAGATCAATTGCAGTTCCCTTTGCATACATTCTGGTGAACCCAACTTGAATCTAACCCTTGTAAGTTTCTTTGATGCCATCATTTTTATCATTTTATTATATTTTTAGTACTTTATCGAACTAGTCAATATAGTTCTAACTTTTTTTTGTATATTTAACACACAGTAAAACAACTATGTTCTATGTGTTATAGGTACAATCATTAAGAGGGGAGGTGAATTAGTGATGCTATATAATCTAAACATCAATTCCAATCCTTTCAAACCCTTAACCAAATAACATTCTCATTCATGAAGCATACACATCATTTGTAGTAATGAATAATAAAGATAATGAAGATCACAAACATAACATAAGATCTATGTGGGAAACCCTCTTGGGGAATAAAACCCACTAGAACCTATAAAATAGACTACAGTCTTATAATAACAAGATCTAAATTTAGACTAGTACCAACTGATCAAGGAACATCAATCCCTTAATTTAGTGAGACACCAATCTCACAAAGAGGAACCAACCCCCTAGGTAACCAAGCACCTACTCAATGACCTTGATTTGATCTTGACCTTTGATATAATGTCTTCTACACCTGATGATGGACTTCTCTTACTTGCATTCTTTTTCACCCTTGTATCTCTCTTAAGCAACCTTTAGGCCTTGCTCACTCAATCAGTCTCTTCTAGGTTTATTAGGTCTAATGACCTATGTGTTCATCTACATCAAATTGATTAGATAAATATGTCTAATCTTTGTCACACTCTAATGATCCTTACTAACCTGTACCTTCTCTTCTAAAGGTTATTTATTTTTCTCAATTCCACACTTGCTCAACTCTACTCTCTCTTTCAACTCATCACACACCCTCAAACCTACTCATATAAGCAATGCATCCAAACACCTCTTTTGGGTCATTCTAAGTTTTTTCACTCATCCTGAATCTACTTTTTACTCTAGTCCATCCATTGAGTACACTCTTCTGATCTCTTTCCTTCATCTCTATCTTCTAGTCTCTCGACACATTCACTTCAAGTCTAGAAACCATTACCTTGGTTTTCACTCTTTATAGAGTCTTCATGAATACCAACTTCTAGGTCGGCCATAATACTTAACTTAACCTTTAAGACTTATTCAATCCCTCCTCATCCCTAATCAATCCTTCATCCCTAATTCCTCCTCATCCCTAATCACTCCATTGACCTTAATTATCTCTCATCATCTCTAATCACTCAAGATTATCATCCCTAAGAACTACTTAATTTATTGTCACTACCCCTCATCATCCCTATTCACTCACTTCTCATCCCTCATATTCCCTAAAAACTCCTTAATTGATTATCACTACCCCTCATCATCCCTAATCACTCACTTCTCATCCCTCATATTCCCTAATCAATCTTTCTTCATCCCTCACCATCACTAATAATTCCCTCATCGACCCTCACCATCCCCTACCATCCCTAAGCACTCTGTCATAATCTGGCTTAAGTATATACTCTAAATATATCTTTGATTCCAATCATTTATTTTTTAATCCATAATAATATAAATTAACTCTTTTCTAGGACTTGTGTTGTCAATACCCATTTGTGATAATCAATTTTATTACTGAATGAATTCGATGATGTTCCAAATTTATAGTCAACTAACATAATTATTAACACAAAATAGATTCTAAATTTTAGTTCATCAAATTATCTTTGTTGAGCAGCTGACTAAATGAAAATTTATTCAGTTCGACCTTTGGTAGTTTGGTTCAAAAAATAAAAATTAAACATAAATCTCTTATATAATTTTCTAATTATGAGAAGATTTAAATCAAATGCAAAGTTATTTAGTGTTTCCCATTCCTATATGACTTGAATCTTGGTTAGGTTCACACATTCACTCCTTATGTGTGTAATGTGTCCCAAATATTTTATCTCTTACATGAAAAATGAACATTTATTCATGTTATCACAAAAATATGTTTATATAAAATGTAAAACACTAATACAACAAGGTGTAGATGTCCATCCCATGTTTTCTAAAGATTAAGATGTCATCAAGGTAGATTAAAAAAATGACATAGGTAAAGGGTCTGAGGATGTCTTTCAACATTTTGAAATGAATGAATTCATTATATGAGTTAACCTAAAAGGCATAACCAACTAGTCAATCAATCCTTCCTTTATTTTTAAAACTATATTCCAAATGTCTAGAGGTTTAACATGAATATGATGATACCCAAACTTAAGATAAATTTTGGAAAAGAGTTCCACACCATGGATATGGTATAAAAATTCCTTAATATTTAAAGGAGTATAATAGTTCTTCACTTTAATCTTGTTAAGATTTTTTTAATTGATTCACAACTTTGGCAAAAAAACAATTGGGTTTCCGCAAGGTAATGATTTGGGCATGATGTGTTCATTATCCATGATTTCATGGATCTACCACTTGATCTATTCATTATTTAAAAATGATATGTTGTATAAAGAGGTTTGAGGTAGAGGTATTTAAGGGATCAAATCAATAGCATTGTTTAGTGTATAGTATATAGGAACTTATTTAGGTGATTGAAATATATCCTTGTATTCATCTAGTTTATGGTTCGATTATTTTGTCTTTGTTATTTTTGGATAAACCACACTATGAGATGGTTACATATGGATGTCATTAATCATTTAATTCTTACCATTAAGAGTATACTTCTTACTAGAATGGACAATATTCTTGCACTTCTTGGCACTAATGACTGAAAGCTTATGAACTAACTATGATATATGGTATTTTAGATCATGACAATCTATCACAAAATTTCAAGGATTTACTTCATAGATAACATGCCAATAGTAAATACATGGTTGACCACATGTAAGACATCACACACCCATCATGGTGTGATGTAAAAAAGGATTGCATCTTTAATTTTTTTGATTTTGTACACCAAGTGACACTATTAGGTGATCTATTTCTCAAGGCCTACACCATTAGCATATTGTTATGGATGATGTATAAAGTTTAAGTTCAATTTTTGGAAATATGATTTAGGAGAAATTAAATTCTTCTAACTTCCATTAGAAATGATGATGTGTATTGTCTCATCATTGATCTACATTTTTTAATGAAATAATATTTTTAATTCATATAATTTCTTGTTGGGGGAAGTAGAGATATTTTTAGTACTGACCATATCATTGGGTTTATAATATATTATCTATTTAACTTTTTGTAATGTTAGATAACTTGTACCCACTTCTAGATATGTGCAAGTAGAGAGATCATAGTGTGAAACTCTTCATTTTATTGAATATTGAAGTTATGAATTAAGCACCACTCTCAAATATTAGACTACCTATTATAATCATTTGAAAATTATTTTTTACTCTATGGTATGATGACTAAATAAATATACATACAAATAAAAAGCTTTAAATATAATTATTCAGATCATAAAATGTCCTCATATGGAAAGCAATTAATTGGTTTCAAGAAACCGCATAGCTTGGTGATCCTCATGTATTTACTACCTATTTTTGGTACTATGGTGGTTTTACTTGCCTATCTTTCTCTGGCAGATTTTCAATTGTGATTTACATCATTTATAATAGGCCCATATTTTTTCGTAGGTGTTAAATATTTATGTTTAAAATTTGCCTCCACATCATTTTGATCACTATGTCTTATATTTTATGCTAGCACTCAAATCTCAACTTGTATCTCCTAACATTGTTAAACCCCAACAAAATACCACCATCAAGGTATTGGATGGAGTGATTAAGGATGAGGAAGGATGAGGAGGAATTGAGTAGAGATTATGAGGGAGTCAATAGGGATGGTGAGGATCAATGATGGAGTGATTAGGGATGATGAGTGATGGTGAGGATTAATGAGGGAGTGATTAGGGGAGATGAGGGATGAAGAATGAGTGATTATATATGATGAGGTATGTTGAAGTAGTGGTTAGGGATGATGAAGTGATGTAGGAACATCACTACCCAATATAAATAGTGATCTAGTTTACATGTTTTAAGTATTTATAAGGTGGTCAAGGTCATAATAAGTTTGTAGGAGTCTTTCTAAGTTTCTAGTTTTGTGTCAATTTCGAATTAGATTTGTATTGGACTTTCTTGCCAAATCTTTTATTTGAATTTTTAAAATTTTATAGAGAATTAAATATTGTTTCAAGAAGTCTAATGTTGAATTTGGTGTGGTTAGACTTTAGCGAGGATTTTAGTATGTTAAAACACATATACCTAAACTCATATTTTAAAAATAAGTTAGTAATTGAGTTAATTGAGGACACTCTCAACATACAAAAGAAGTTAGAATTCAGTTGAAGGTTATTTGGTAATAAGAGTCTTGTCCATGTCTCAGTTTGTACTCAAAGTCAGATTCAAGATTTGGATGGGGTAGGATTAGAAAGGATGAATCTGAATAAACCCAAACAAATGAATAAAGACAATTTTTTATTATTTACAGACAAAAAAGCAAACAGACCCTGCATCTTCTTGAATATGTGCAAAGATAGTTGGCAGTGTGCATGATCATGAAACATACCTTAGTGTGAGTGGTAAGTTGAAAATAACTTTTATTTTATGGTGATTATATCATTTTTCATTTGAGTTTCAAATCTTTTTAATGTTCAAATTACAAACTGTATACCCTATGCTTTTACAAATTGTGCCTTAAAATCTGAGTCAAAGTCAGAGCCTTGCAGAAGAGGGGATTCTATTTGGTGGGACTTTAGAACCTATGATTAATTATTAACTTGATGTAATAATTCCTTAATAACATTTAAACATTTTATGTTGTTATTCTGAGAAGGACATTCTGTGTTGAACAACACAACCCTATTTTCTATGAGCAAAAGTTCTGAGTATACATCTGTGTGAGAAGGTATATACATGTATTGGAGTGAACATTCAAATTTATATGTTTGTGAGTTGATTCTGATATGATCATGAAGTATTATAGTATTTCAACTAGATTTCATATATTTGTGTGATCAAAAATAAAACTAACATAGTCCTGTAGTCATCAAGAAACTTATCACAGTTAAAGTGGTATCTCATGGAAATTGGAAATTTGAGTGTTATAGATGGAAGGAATTGATTTTTTAAAGTTTTTAAACATTATATAGAGGATTTTCAATATTCATTTTAATATATAAACCTTTTTTATAATGAATTAGAACAAATAACCTCTTCTTAGATTGCTATAAACCTGTGATTGAGTACACAATCTATTCAAATTTGGTTACGTCAATCTACTATAGCTTAAAAATGGAAATATAACACTTATAAAATTTTAAAAGAGTCAAATAAGACCTAATACAATAGTTAAAGTCATTAGAAATTCCTTTAGAAGATTGGAATCTCATGTTAACCCTTCTCAGGTTTATAAAGCTAATTCAAACCTTATATTAGGGTTTCTACTTTCAAAGTGAGTTTCTAGGAGTTGTAATCATTAATAATTCATGAAATTTGGTGAAAAGTTTTAGTTAAACATACAAAAAGATAATATAGTGTTTTTAAGTTGTGTAATATGGATGGGGGAGGAATGTGTGGTAGATAGGGTAGAAGGAAACCTAAAGACCTAATCTAAGAGAAGAAAGAGCCAAAATAAGTCATCAAATAGTTGAACCAAAGCTTGGAAATTTGTGAAGACATGGAATATGTTACAAGGTATCCATAAATGAGTTTTATTTGATTATTTGAGTCCGTATAAGAAGAGTCTATGACAGAGTAAGATGTAGTGTACAATATGAGGATTGTGTTGAGAAGTTAAGTAGAGTTGAGAAGAAGTTAGAGAGAACTTAAAAGAGTGGAAGGAGTTTTTCATATCCCTATTAAATCATAAGGAACCAGAGACAAGATTTGATCCAGGTTATTTTAAATCATAAATACTAGTAAGGGGGATAGTCTCAAAGTAAGAGAGATTGAAAGCATTGAGTAAGGAGAATAGAAAAAGAGTTTATTGAGACCATTTGAAGAATCATGGAGAATAAATGAAATGAATAAAATATAGATGTGAATTTGAAATGTATGCAGGGTCTAAAGATAGAGATCAAGTAAGAAAAGACAAAGTGAAAGCTAGGTGGATATTAGCAAAGAGCTTGGACAAGCAAAGTATGCAATAGGGCTCTGCATCATGAGGGATGGTGTGGGGAAATGAAGGAGTGATTATAAATGATAAGGAATGGTGGGGGCCAATAAGGGAGTGATTATAGATGATGAGGGATGAGGAGGGAGTGATTAGGGATGTTAAAGTGATGATTAGGGATGGTAATGGCCAATGAGGGAGTGATTAGGGACGATGAGGGATGGTGAGAGCCAATGAATGAGTGATTAGGGATGATGAGGGAGTGATTAAAGATGATGAGGGATGGTGATAATCAATGAGGAAGTGATGAGGAATGAGGAGGGACAAGGAGTGAGTTATAAGAGATGATGAGGCATAATGAGGGTCAATGAGGGAGTAATCAAGGATCATGAGGGAGTGATTAAAGATGAATATGGATAATGAGGGTCAATGAGGGAGTTATTAGGGACAATGAAGAATGATGAAAGAGTGATTAGGGGTGATGAGACATGAGTAGGATGTGATCAAGGATGAGGGGGGGATTATGAACAAGTGAAATTAACACAAAGTGGTTGTTTGATGTGTGCAGGTCATCAATGTGACATATGTTACCCCAATCACACCACTTTACATCAATTTCAAAGTGAGTGGTTTGAAAACTTTAATTTTAACAAACTTAAGAATCCTAGAAATGTCAAGAATCAATTAAAAAGGCATAAAAACTTTAAAATGACTATATATTTACCAAAAATGGATATCAATTGCAAATGTTATGTACTAAAATTCCTAGATTTAATACTTAGACCCTGAAAATGCCTAAGTATTGACCTGATTATATTTTGAAAAAATATTTTCCACACGTAAGGCATGCAACTATGAGACCAATTCTATCAGATGCCGAGTGACCCTAATTTCTTATATTTATTAAAATAAATTTAAAATTAAATTTATACTTAACATTCAAAGTAGTAAATATAAGCGTATGGCTAAAGTTGGCTTCACATGCAACTCCCACATGATTATGGAGGTGGTTTTTATTTTATAACAAAGCAATATGTATGCATTATATAGCGTGCACACATTGTATAATATAATATATAATGTGTACATGTTATACAATGCATATGCATTATTATTTTCTCAAAACCATGATCATGTTATGGTTCGATAATTACTAAGCCATAATTTATATAACGTGATCAAATTAATTAAATAACATGATCACGTTACCTAAAATGTCCATGGAATTGTCCCCCAACTTCGTGCACATACCCAAGTGTCATTTTGTGGGTTCTTTCAAGAGAGGTGTGGAGAGGGTAGTGATTGAATATTTAGGCTTGCCTGTGGTTTTCAACATGGGCCATTATAAGGAAATGGCTTTTTGTGGTGAGGTATTGTGGTCCTCTTTGAAAAATATTTTTTGAGTCACTTCTAAGGAGGTTCTGCAAGCGATTCAAAGTGTTCTTGGGGAGGATATCTTTTTTTTAGTCTTAAAATTGGGTTAAATTCAAACATGACTTTCATGTTCATGAATAATCTTTTGATGTTGGTGACAGATAAACAACATGTTACATAAATGGTGGTGTTTTTAATTTCTCATGCACATAGGGTGGGTTTGATGGAATAAATGGCTTTCGCGGATTCACGGCCCTTAGTAAGTTTGCCTTTTTCTGGTTGGAATGGTCTAGGTGTTGTCCCTCTTTTGATTTTCAGGTATTTGAAAACCAAGTTTGTGGCTCTTTTGAGTTGTGTGGAGAATTTACAAGAGAAATTGCATTTTTATTTCGCTTAACTAGGGTGCTTTCTTCTTCCTCCTCTGGTGGTGTCAGTTAAAGCCTTATTATAGAGTTGGAAGGTTGGAAGGTTGCACATCATTCTAGGGAGCATGTATAAGTTGTTAAATTTCAAATGAAGTTGGTTTTTCATAGGCATGTGCTAGCAACTTATTGGTTTCCTCAAACCCCTCTTTGGGTTGTGATGGCTGCAATGCAAGGCCGATTGAGCAGTGTTTACTCATCGCCAAATTTTAGAGGTGTGCTCACTTCACAGAAGGTGGAAGCTGGTTTTCAAGTGTGGAGTGTGGTGCTTCTTTGACTTTGGTTAGAAGGGACATGCAACTTGTGATGACAGTTAAGGAATGCGAGGGTAGCGCTATGTTGGAAATTATAGTCATTTTAGACTATGCTGAGAGGCTCCTAGTTTTTAGTCTGTGTCTTTATTGTTTTTTGGTTTTCAATGTATTATGCTAAAAAATGTGGTGTTAATATTATTTTCTGGTCTTGTTGTTTTGACTTGCATGTATATTTGGCTAAGCTAGTTCTTGGTGGCCTTGGTAGTATCAGTTCTTCAATACTCCAAGCTATATTTTTTATTCCTCTTTTTGATTAATAGAAATAGGGAGGGAACCCGCAAACTTTTGTATTTATCTAAAATATAAGTGCAATTTTTTAATTTATTAAATATATTCTAAATTTAAAAAATGATTTGATTAATTATAAATAAATTAATCATTTATTTGTCAAATTAATGTACGTGTAATTTTTTAATTTATAAAATATATTATAAATTAGAAAAATAATTTGATTAATTATAAATAAATAAAATATTTATTTGTCAAATTACTATAAGTGGGGGTGGTATAAATTAAAATTTGATGGGGCATCAAAACATAATCTAGGGCATTCAGGCACAGGGGTAGTAATAATAAATCAAAAGGGTCAACTAATAGAGTACACAATTGTAAATATCGAAATCAACACAAATAATATAAAGTTGAGGGTCATATTCTAGGGATAATGCTGGCTTTGGAAGAAAATATTAAGAACACTACTATAGAAAGGGATTCATTCATGGTTATCAGAGACAACAATAAAAATTTTAATTGAAGAATTAAACTGATAATCAAAGACACGAAAAAAAAATATAGGAATATTTTGAGTGGCTTTAAAACATACCCTGAGAAAAGAAAATTGAATAGTGAATTGGTTTGGAAACTTTGGGCTTCAAACCCACTCAAAAAATAAAACAAGAAACATGGAAAGTATCTCTGAAAACAAGGAAATAAAAGAATTAAAAAATAATAATAAGAAAAAAAAGATTACACATATTTCTAAACGAGTTACATAGGATTGCATGCATCATGCATACTAGTGTTTTTTTTCAGAAAGTTTGTTTAATAGATACACTTGCATGCAAATACCTTGATCTTGTTTTAAAAATGTTATGTTTTTTTTTTTTTTTTTTTTTTTTTTTTAATTAAATTTTCAAGATGAAATTTAGAAAATTAATTTTATTATAAAAAAAGTTATATAAGTATAATTTTTTAATTTATAAATTTAAAATAATTTTTTAATTTATAAATTTAAAATGGATAAATATTTTAATATAAATTTTAAATATTAATAATAAATTGTATCATAAATTATCATATTAAATATTAATAATCTAATTTAATATATATGTGTGTACTCTATGATCACATGTGAACTGTACTCGGATGGTGAGTAGGTGGAGAAAGTATTACGATGAATCTACACGAGTTGTTCCACTAACTTTTAACTATAAATATGCCACACTCAAAATGGAAACCATTCTCTGTCGAAGAAAGAATCAGCTTATAACACTCGCCATAATCCGATTCTTCCTTCAAAATGGGGAGAGAATGTATTTCTGGTTCGCATGCAGGGCCGACAGACACCATTCCTGACCTTCTGAAAAATCTATAAACATTAACAAAGTTTTAAACACTTTAAAATTAACAAAGTTAATTTTTATAACATGACACATTTAAAAAAAATATATTGTGTTGTTTGTTTTCAGTATTTTGTAGGAATGTGTAGCCACACATGATGTTTTAGAAAAAGATATTAAGTGTTTTTAAAATTTTTGTAAAGATCTATAATTTTAATTTATGAGGGGGATTAATTTATTTCAAATATATATTTGAGAAATAAGTTTGGATACCTTTTTATGATAGGTTATGTGATGAATAAAATAACTTATATACTTAAAATAATATAGAGCATTCATTTTTATATCGATTTTAGTATAATATTATTAAAATATTTAAATATTATTTTAAAATATATTGTAGGGATGGCTCGATTAAGATTAAATTTTGAAAATGAAGAGCAATAAAGAGAATATCAAATATAATATCGTATAGAACATTTGACAAATGCACAAATAAAAAAACAAATAAAACATCAAAATTATAATAATAGACAAATATTTATAGAATACAGGGCCAAATTGACATATGAAGAATTAGAGGCTAAAATTAAAAAAACATGCAGATTAGATGAACAATATGTGTTGAGAACAAGATTACGAAGACAAATGCATTCATATCAATTGACTAAGGTAGAAATAAAATATAGGTCCAAGAACTTCATTGTGAAGCATCTCAAAGGAAAAGGCACTATCATTGAACAATTACTGATGTTGACATAAAAACTTGAAGAAGTAAACAAAATATAACACATCATGTTCTTAAATAACCCGATAATGTAGTTCAAGATACAATGGATGTTCATATTGTAAAAACTATGAAAATTGATGATATATAAGAGGAAACATGATCACAAAATATATGAAGATGATGAATGCAAAATAATTATTCAAAATAAGAGTCATCATTTCAACCTAAAAGAAGAAGACAAATGCAAGATTATGAAATTGAAAGAGAACAAAATATAATTAATCCCAATGGATTGCTTGGGAGAGATTTGAATACTATGCAAATGAGTTTTTGGCATGGTTTAGAAAATCTTGTTTTGACCAAACATGTGCTATATTTGTCAAGAATTTTATATTGTAATACATGTTTCTCAAACACCTAAGGCCCAATATGCAATAGATGTCTACAAGAGAAAAGTCATCGATTTTCAGCATCAAGAAATATGGATCTTGGATGACAAGCACTAGAATTTACAAAAGAATATACAAGTTGAGGAAATGTTAATAGCCTATTTCAACCCAATACTACAAGTGACACATGCAATTGGAGTTCAATATAAATATAAAGGACATGCAATAAATTTTTCACAAGAAGTAAAATAAATTGCTAAAGTTTTGCCACATCAAATTAAATATTTGTCAAAGATTATAGTCCGTATGAAAGATCAATATGAAATAAATTAAAAATTCACTATCAACGGAGAGAAAGTATATAAGGCATTTAAATATAAAATATAACATGGCAAGTTCTATTTAGATGTTCAAATTGATGAAAATGCACTTAGTGATCTTTCATTTGACTCTGATAAAAATATCTTTAACAAGTTGAACTCTATCCATATGCAATTTGATTTTGATGCAAATTAAGTTGTATTTATAGGTCCAGTGATGGAGATGAATGAAATAAATATCATTGATCACACAACATCAATGGCCTATGAACCACCCAATTCCCCAAGAAAGATGGAATTAATCCATTTGTGGGTAAATAACCCTAATGTGGATCTTGGAGCATTGAATGATAGGTCAAGGATTGGAACATCTCTTTTCAATGAGTATGTCACATTAGGATTACTTGATATGACATTTCCAACATATTTTCTGACGGAAGTTATGATTGGATAGAATCATGATTAAAATGAGTACATTTGCTTGAATTTTTTAAACTTATTTTTTAATATAGGGATCACCATTTTGGATGATATCCATTATTTATATATTATATGATGAATTTCATCATGAGACATCATGCAAAAAATTTATCTATAGTATTCATGAAAAAAAAAAATTCAAGATATGCAAATTACCATTATTGAGTTGTGTGAGCATATGGATAATGTGCCCTACTTCCATCTAGTTGATTGCTTGATGTAGTTTGGAAACTAATTGATGGGTATGAAGTCTTACATTTTTTTTAAATGTCACGGTGAATTTATGAACATGTTACATCAAATTAGGTCACCTACTATTTTCTTCACATTGAGTGCAACTGACATTATTGGCTTGATCTACGTGCACTAATGTTAGAAAAACCACAAAAAAATCTATGAAAAGCCTAAATTGGTGGAGATAGAATATTATTGATTATCCTCATATCATGACACACTACATGCACTTGCAACATTCAATTTTCTATAAGGAGATATTACAAAAAGGAATAAAATTAAAAGATTAGTGACCTAGATATAAATGCAAACATAGAGGTTCACCACATGTGCATGGATTCATATAATTATATGCAACACCAAATATGGATAACCTTGATTGGAAAAATGATCATGAACAAAAAATGTTGAGAAATACTTCTATTTTATTGTTCATGCATGAAATCCTCAGGAAGATCCACTCCAACAAAATATACTTGTATGTTATCAATCCTCAACAAATCTATGTTTCATACAATATTTTTATTTTCTCAATGTAAATAAAAAATTATTGTACATCATAAATTATAGGCATTAAAAAATTTTACGCGATAGCTTTGTCTTCAAAATATAAGATAACTTGCACAAGTGGATATGGAGCATGACTATAAAGAGCTAATCAATTGTGTATAAAGACATACAATGTGTAGAGAGGGTGCCTCCCTACATAATAAAAGAGTAAAAATGGTTTGTAGGTAAGATGTTAAATCATTTAAATAATTATATACAAATTAAACATAATATTTGTGTAAGAACTAATAATCATGTTATTATTTCTTATAGGTATGATGCACTATGGCCATTGAATCTTGAAGAATCAAAATTATATGAAGACTTAGAGACAACAAATGAAAATTTTGAGCTTGAAAGAAATGATGATAGAGTAAATACATACAATCTCTCCATATTAAAGCTCTAAAGAGAAAATGTAGATTGTCAATGTGTTTTTTCCAAACATGATGTGGTCAAATACATTTCCAAGTATGTAGCAAAAGCATAGAAGATTTCTGAAACTTATTATGAAATGTTGATGCAGCTTGAAAACATTGAAATCTCTAATGAATTAGTATCAATTGTGCATAGGAGACATCTAACTAAAATAATTGTCGAAAGAGTCATTGGGGCACAAGAAAAGTTCACATGTTATTAGATATTCCATTAGTAGAGAGAAGTATAGTATTTATCAATATGAATGTTTCATGTGAGGTGATCAAACCCATATAAAAAAATATGAAGATCATCATGACAAAAATTAAAAGTCTTTAATTGACAGATACAAGAACAAACCTTTTTCCATTGAAATAATTTCACTTATTGATGAAGAGAGATCTTGGACATATAATCCAAGGTGAAAAAGAGATAACAAATTAGAGTTGAAGAGTATTACAACTATTTTGAGAGTATTTCCAATGTTTTAATTTATCCCTACATAAGAATCAAATAAATGGATTGATTTTTTTATCAGGGTTATTACTATACAAGACATTTCATGATGTATAAAAAGATATTGGAATTGATGATTATGTAATAAAATCAAATATGGATTCATTCAATTATAATCCATGGCATGTCAAGAGAAGAATAATTATAGAATATTTTGAAATTCATGGTGATTATGAAGATGAAGACAATCAACCTATTCAACAAAATATAATGGAACATGAGTGGTAAATCATATCTAGGCTATATTGTGGCCAAGTTATGGAAGTTAGTGAAATAGATATGTTGGAAAAAAGAGATCTTGACATAAAGCCATTATGGTAAAATGATTATCGAGGTGAAGAATACATAAATGAAATGATAAAATTCATAAGCACCATGAGATATAATGGGTTTCTCATAGATGATGATATATCACCAAATATGAATTATGGAACCTTGGACCTACTATAAAAAAACAAGAACTTGATATAATCATGACACATTATCATATAGGTCAAAATAGTTTTCCATTATGCATGATAATCCAAGGAAAAACAAAAATAATAAAGATGATGATATAACACCAAATATGAATTATAAAACCATGGGTACTAAACAAAATCAAACACTTGATATAATTATGACATATTATCATGTAGGGTAAAATACTTTGCCATTATACATGATAATCCAAGGAACAATAGGAACAAGAAAATCATATATAATTGGTGTCATTAATCAAACACTTAAAAATGTAACATTCAGAGAGTGTTCTCCACTTCCATTACTTTCACAAATTGGTGTTGCAACATTCAATATTGATGCCTCAATTATCCAAGCAAAAAATCAAATCCCAATCTAGGATTTTGTTGAATTAGAAAGAACAAGACTTATAAATTTCAAATAAGATATTTTATACATAAAATACATATTGATTGATGAAATGAGATTCATTAGAAAAAATTTGATATAAAACATAGACTATAAATTTCATCAAACATTCCTTAAAAATGAAAACATAAGTCTTTGTGGTATATCTATGATTTTGGTTAGAGATTTAGGTCAACCTATTTCTATTAGTGATAAAACACCATATGATAGTAACATAAGTGCAAAACTATTATGGGAAGAATTCAAAATAGTTATTAATGTGGATAAGATCTTTAGACAAGAAGGAGAAAGTGAGGACCAACAAAGGTTTCATTAACTTCTGACAAATTTAAGAGATGCAAATCTAACAGTTGATGATTGAAAGCTATTGATGATAAGAACCAATGTTAGAATAGATAGAGCCACTAATGAAGAATTTGATAATTCCATTCATTTGTTTTCTATAAATGTTAATGTGCATAACCACAATAGAAGAATATAATATTCATTAAACATAATTGTTTCATGTAACATTGCAGCCAAATTAGGAATTACTAATGCACTAACAAGATGTCCAAATGATGAAATTGATGTGGAGTTATTAATTGTTAAGGATTCAGGGCTCATGTTAACATCTAATCTCTAGATAAAAGTAGGTATTGTAAGTGAAACTCTAGGGTATATTATAAGTATAATATACAAACTTAGGAGTGTCCCACTAGAACCACCGACATATATTATGGTTGAGCTTGATAACTACTCAAGAATATCATTTAAAGATAAAACTCTATATACAATTCCAATTGCACTAATACAAAAGGAATGAACAAACCAACTACCATTACAGTTGGATTAGGCATTAACAATCCACAAATTACAAGGTTTTACTCTTTCAAAAGTCACAATTGATATATGTCAAAAATAAAGAGTAGGGTTAACATTTGTGGCTATATCATGTGTAAATTCCTTGGAAGGATTATTAATATTATTGCCATTTACATATGACTGCAATGAAAAAGTTAAAAAAAAAGGAAAATAACTTTTCAAACGAAAAGATGAGGAAGAGAAATTCAATTTCTTAGAGTCCATACTTAATGTCATGTACTTATCAACAAATTTGTTTTTATGAATATGAAATCATTCATTATTTCACATGTTATATGATGTGTATGACACATTTTGATGAGTATTAAATGATTCTTTAGTTTAAACATTATATATATATATATATATATATATATATATATATATAATACTTTTAGGTGATTTAATGTAATATATATTATACTTTTAGATGATTTAATGTGATATATATTATGCATTTAAAATTTTATAAAAAAACTTCCTATTATATGTTAAATAAATATGTAATACGTATCAATGCTACTAGCATACCTATCTTAGAAAAATCTATGCAAAAGAGGTAAAGAGAGATCATTTTCAAGGTACCTACTTTATATTAGATTTGTGAATAAATAGAATAAGCTTTTCAAAAATAATATATCTCATGTCTTTAACATAAATTTATCTAAGATAAATATGGTAGTAAATAAATATTTTGTAATTTGACTTGGATTCATTTATCTATTCCACATGCAAAATAAATATTGGCATTTTACCTTTAAAATTTTATGATTAATAGAAAGCTTGTTCAAATTTAAAACATAATCAATTTATATGCAGAATTTCAAAAAAAATATTTCATTAATATTTAGTTACAAAAACATATTTTTTAAAATTAAAATTAAAACATATAATTTACAACCAACGAACATGATTCTATAATTTGTCTCACCCTAGGAAGTGAATTATATTTTAATTTTATTAATTTTAAATATAAATTTAATTTCATATCCCATGAAAATAATTCACAATTTATTTTGTCATAAGAAGTGATTAAAAAGTTTTTTTTTAAATATAGATTTAAAACATTTTTTAGGCCAAAATTATAACTATTGATATATACTTTACCGTATGAAGGGAATTGCAAAATTATTTGACTAGCATACATATCTTAGATAAATCTATGTAAAACATGTCAAGTGATATCATTACCAAGGCCTCTAATCCACTTATGTCACAAATTCAATGTAAGGAAAATGATATCTCTAGATGTATTTTACATAGATTTATCTAGGATATGTATGCTAGTTAATCAAAAAAAGATTATATATTATAAATTTATGTAAAAAATATTTTTCTATCATGTTTATACTCTATCTATTCCCATATTTAATTGTAAAAAAATTGGCAACAGAATTGATGTGTTGTGAGCTATAACACGTTACTTATTACCTTGTCATGAAGGTAATAGTCTAAAACTAGAGTTGGAGACAACCTTGGTATTATTCAAATGACTCAATAAACTCAATGGGGGACTAATTTTCATGATCGTATGAATGTAATTGTTCTATTTAATTGTAAAATATAACTCTACTTTAATTCATTTTTTTTTGGAAATAATTATATTCTTATTTTTTTATTTACATTTAGGATCATCACCCATAATATTTCATAAGTCACTTTCACCCAATTAAGGATGTGATGGTGGTTTGTAATGGAGTGAGTGTGTTAACTTTTAATTCTAACCTTAAATTTGACATCCATTTGACTAACATTTTATATTTTTTTCCATATAAAAAAAACCTAGCCGCCATTATTATTCTACCCACAAAGAAAAACAACAATTATATATAAAAAGAAATACAATTAATTTTTACAATACAACATATATATTATGTTTGAGGCTGAAATTATTATTCTACCTATAGAGAAATACCTTGCTTATATATATAGAAAAATACAATTAATTTTTACAATACAACTTATATATTATGTTTGAAGAAACAACCATACACTATGAGATAATAAACACGTTGACACTTTTGTCATTTAATGAGGATCCCTTAACAACCGATACAACCTCATACCATAAGCAATAGCTTTGACAATTTTTATAAAGGTATTACATAACTCTTTGCAATCTAACAAGTGTGATTGCATACGCCTTTCACACTTGTTAGATTGCAAAGAGCTCTGTAAGACCTCTATAAATTTTGTCAAAGTTGTTGCTTATGGTGTGGGGTCATATCGGTTGTCAAGGGATCCTAATTAATTGGTATAAGTGTCAACTTGTTTATTATCTCATGTTCTATGGTTGTTCCTTCAAACATAATATATAAGTTGTATTATAAAAATTAATTGTATTTTTTTGTATATATAAGCACGATATTTTTCTATAGGTATAATAATATTGTAGAATAATAATGTTAGCCTTAAACATAATATATATGTTGTATTGTAAAAATTAAATGTATTTCTTTTTATATATAAGCATTGTATTTCTTTGTGGGTAGAATAATAACGTCAGCCAACTTTTTTTAAATAGAAAAAAATATAAAATGACGGTCAAATGGACGTCAAATTTAAGGTTAGAATTAAAATTTAACGCACTCACTCCATTACAACCCACCACCACCTCCTAGGATGCTATTGTAGGATGTCTATCGATGTAATTTGATACATTATAAATAAATAATATATTTATTTATCAAATCAATATGTGTAATATTTTAATTTATAAAATATATTATAAATTAATAAAATGATTTAATTAATTATAAATAAATAAAATATTTATTTGTGAAATTACTATAAGAAGAGTTGTATAAAGTGAGTTTTGATGGGACATCAAAACACAACCCAAGGGAGTCGGAAATTACAAAGGTAAGTCATAGCATACATAGTTGAAGGGGATTAAGATTAAGATCACCATGATAGAAGGGGATTCAGTCATAGTCATCAAATCCATAGATAATAGAAAAACTATCAATCGGAGAATCCAACAAATGATTGAAGAAGCAAAAAAAAACTTTGGAACTATTTCGAGAGAGTGACTCTAAAGAATGCCTCAAGAAGGAAATCAAATAATAAATTAGCTGATAAACATTTGACATCAATTCCACTCAAAAAATAAAAAAATGAAACATGAAAAGTATCACGGGAACAAACAGAAGAAATAATTAGAATAAATTATAAAAAAAGAATGCACACATTTATAAACAAGTTATTTTGAACTACATGCATCATGCATGCAAGTCCTTTTTAGAAAGTTTACTTAAGAGATAAACTTGCATGTAAATGTCTAAAACTTGTTAAAAGATCCCTTGTTGTTTTTAGAAAGTATGATTATACTAGATTTTCAAGGTAGAATTTAGAAAATCTTTTTATAAAAACTAGCTTCTTGTTATCTTTGTATATTGTTTTCTAAATTTTTATTGATATCAATAATTTTTTTAATTAACAATAAAAAAATATTATAAATGTAATTTTTTAATTTATAAAGTATTTTATGAATGTAATATGGATAAACATTTTAGTATAAACTCTACATTTTATTAATAAATAATATTAAATCAAATATTATTAAAATAATTTAATATCTATTTTTGACCTTCACATATCAGATCACTAATATAATAATCATAAATATTAAAATTATAATCAATAATTATAATTATAAATATTAATATACAAATAAAATCATCTTTTAATATATACAACATGTACAGGGACACACCTCCCTAATTTTATGGACTCCGAAAGTCTAAAAGCCTTAATTATTTTGCAGCCTTTAAAGACTCAAAAGCGAAAACTTTTCGGAAGCATATAATTACCATACCAAACATTAAAAAAATGTCAAACACATATTCTCGATCGTCAAACTTCTCACAAGAAGCTTCCAAATATGCCGAACACGATCTAACTCGGATCCGCCAAATCTGTGGATTTGCTTCTACGACTCTGTAATCACACGTGTATTGTACTCGGATGGTGAGTATTCCTATGAATCTGCACCAGTTGTTCCACCAACTTTTAACTATAAACACGCCACACTCAAAATGGAAACCATCAATCCGCACTGTCTGTCGAAGAAAGAATCAGCTTATAACACTCGTGATAAACCGATTCTTCCTTCAAAATGGGGAGAGAATGCATTTCTAATTCTCATGCAGGGCCGACAGACACCATTCCTCACCTTCTTTCGCCCTTTCAGATGGACTCGTTGTTTCGACTTTCCCATAGGTATGTCTAAAAATTTGGCATCTCTGTGATCTTTCCACGTTGTTGGCGTGTTTTAACGGTTCGATGCATTGTAGAGTCATGTTGGCTCCCGTAACTTAAACAATGTCCCTCAACCTGCCCACGTCAAATTTTAATCTTAACGAACCACCTCGGGAGGCCTCCTCATCTCAGAAGCAACTGCAGTATCACCACAGGCCATTGGGTATGCGCTGAGATGAATAAATTAAAAAATGTGCCGAGCAGGACGACGACTGACGAGATGTTGCATTGAATGGCATGCAGGTTTCCACATTCGCTAGGCATTTTCGTCGAGGAGCAGATGAAGGCATGGAAAAAGGTGGTGGATGCCATTAACGATAAGGGCAGCGTCATTTTCTACCAGCTCTGGCACGTCGGTAGGGCGTCCCACACAGGTTCGAAAACTTGAGCAATCCTTAGGATTTTATTAGAGCTATTTTTCCATTAATTTTTTGGGGGTGTCGATTATTATTTTATGAGATAATTTTAGATTAAAAATCAAAATTTGAGAGGTATCCATTCCATCAAATTATTATTTAACATAATTTTATCTCATTATTTATATCGTTTCAAATTTTACTCATAATAAAGGATCATTGATCCTTTATAAAATATTGATTGTAGTTTATTGGATCAAAGGTGAGGCTCCAATTTCATCCACCACCAACCCAATTTCAAAGGAATGGACCATCATGGTGTCGAACGGTTCAAATACCAACTTCTCTTCACCACAGGTTGTTGCACGTCAGAAATACTTACAATCATTGACCAATTCCATGCGGTGGTGAAAAATGCCATAGTGGTGGGATTTGATGGTGTGGAAATACATGTTGTACATAGATACCCGATCGACCAGTTCCTCAAGGATAGCATGAATGGCAGGGTGGATGATTATGGTGGGTTCTTGGAGAACATATGTCATTTTGCAGTTGAGGTGTTAGAGGCAGTGGTGAATGAGATTGGTGTAGAGCGCACTACCATATTTTTGTTGTCCATCATTCGTCAAACATTATCAAAATTCTTCTTAACAATTGTTTCAATCTTTGAAAAGACGTTACTATGCCTAGTGTCTCACAAACACCTTCTCAAATAGGGGCACAATATAGACACTTCATTTTAACCACTTGCATGTCTAAACTATGTTCGGAATAACTTTCCATAATCGCATATAAATTTAACTAAAAAACCCCAATTGGACTTAATTTACCCACACAAATACAAATTTACCCTGAAATCATAATGAGACATCACTAATTGTGGCAATGAATCATCTTGCATCATTTATCTTATCAAGTGCGTCCTAAATGAAATCAACCCTTTGCAAGCAATTTTATAGGATAATTAAGTGAATAATTGATTGACAAAGAACATTACAAAATTTACCTTTTTTCTCATTTCCAATTAATCACCTTGATTAATTATCCTACTCATTCCTCTAATAGGAAAATCCATGGATTTGGAATAATCTATTTTCCTAAAAATACAAAATTGAATAATGGCCTCACATAAGTGATGCCATAGGAGAAAGTCAATGAAATGGAGTGGAGTATGGGGAATGTGGCTTATGACATGGCCACTTACACACACTCTCACATAATTTACATCCTTCTTACACACTCAAGAGGACTAATGAATACAGTTTCTTCCAATTTACTTTCCAGACTCCAAAAAGGCCTTAAATGACATATCTTACACACTCTAAAGGTGTAATCATGTATTTGAGTATTGGTACTCAAACCTCTATCATAGGAGGAGATTAAAGGTCCATATCAGTTCATGGAATCTATAAACAGGAACCTTTTACCTCTCATTTCATCAAGCTTCTCATCTTCAACTTACTCTTAGATTATTCCAAAAAGATTCATCAACTTTCTCTCTAATGTCAAGCTGAAGCCAAGACCAAGTGTAGACAAGGAGATTTTCTTCTCTATGCAAAGATTCAAGTATCGATAAATACTTTTATATCTACAAGCTGAGCTCAACTATTTTAGATATACTTTCAAATATATCTTCAAGGGAGGTAAATGAGTTATTTTTATCCTTCCAATTTGTATTTCTTGTTTGTTAATCACATAGCTCAACATAAAGATTAGGCTTGATAAGTTATGTATTCAAGTTGTTTTGTATTTATTCACTAAATATTGAGTAAGCTCTGTTGGATTCCTGAACTGCATGCAATGTGCGACACTTGGTATGTTTTTCTTCACTTGTGGTGACATGTGGTAACCTATAGTAAGAGTTAGATGGTGAAATTTAAGGGGTGATGTAAAATTTAATATATTTTATTAGTTCAAATTCCATATCAATTGGATTAATGATGTTGAATTTATGGTAGTTTTTCAACTATTGATTACCTTAAAATGTCACCACACAGTTTTTGACAGTTATTGATGGTTAAGTGTTGATCTTGAAAACTGAAGGTTGTCCAAATATTAGACATTTTGAGGATGTTAGTAAAGTTGAAGAGTCATCCCATGAAGCTAAGGATGTTAGATAAATAATTTAATTTAGTTAGATAAGTCATTTTATGAAATGGGGTAAGTTATATGGACTAGGGGCAAAGTAGGGTAGAGTAGAATAGAGTGTATTTTATTTTTTACATTTGTCTGGAAAAAATAAGCTTGCATGGCAGTGTGATGTTTCATAGATGATCCAACCATTTTAATATTTGAATGAATAATAATATAAATATTTGAAGTATTGTTTTTGTCTACATGTTTAGTTTGAATTTATGTTTTGGTTTAGGTGAATATCTAAACATCACATAATTAGAAGTTGTCCTTAGGTGGATACCATGTCTATTCTTGCATCAAATAGTCATTTAAATATAAAAAAAATGAAATGCCTATCATTTATTTGGAATTTTTTTTGATAAATTTTATTAGGTTGGAAACTTAAAAATGTATATCAAAATATTTTAGCATTATAAACATTAATAAAATTGATTTTTATAACATGACATGTTTTTGAAAAAGATATTAAGTGTTGTTTGTTTTTAATATTATGGAGGAATGTATAGCCACTCAAACATGATGTTTTAAAAAAAATATTAAGTGTTTTTTATTTTTTTCAAAATCTATAATTTTAATTTTTTAGGGGGATTAAATTATTTCAAATATATATTTGATTAATAAATTTGGATATCCTTTTATCATAAGTTATGTGATGAATAATATATACTATAATTAAAATAATATATAAAATTCATTTTTATATCGATTTTAACATCAATACCTTTTGAAATATATTGTAGGGATGGCTCAACCAAGATTAAATTTTAAAAATGAAGAGAAAAAAAGAGAATGTCAAATATAATATCATAGATGAAGACTAGAATAAATTATAAATGCATAAATAAAAGAACAAAGAGAATGTCAAAATGATAATGATAGATAAATATTTATATAACATAGGGTTGAATTGACACATGAAAAATTGGAAGCAGAAAATAGAAAAACATGTTGATAAGATAAAAATAAATTTTGAACAAAAATATAAAGATGAAGAGTATGTTTTGAGAACAAGATTACAAAGATAGATGCATTCAGATCAATTGACTGAGGTAGGAAAAAAACATAGACAAGAACTTCATCATGAAGCATGTCAAAGGCAAAGGCACTATCATTGAATGACTATTGATGTTGACATTATTTATGAATAAGTAAACTTGATATCAATATATCATGTTCTTGAAACACTAGATAATGCAGCTCAAGATACAATGGATGTTGTTATTGCAACAAATATGAAAAATGATGATATACAAGAAGAAGCATGACCACAAATTAGAAGAAGGTGAATGAAAAATAATTATTTAGAAGAAGAGTGTATATTATAACTTAAAAGAAGAATACAAATGCAAGATTCTAAAATGAAAGAGAATAAAATATAACTAATTCTAGTGGAATGCTTAGGAGAGATTTGAATACTATGCAAATGATTTTTTGACATGGTTTAGATAAATTTATTTCACTAAGCACGAGTTATATTTTTCAAGAACATTATATTGGAATAAATGTTTCTCGAAATATAAAGGCCTGATACACAATATATGTCAATAAGAGAAAGGCCATCATTGATTTTTAGCATCAAACAATATGGATCTTGGACCACAAGCACCAAAACTTGAAAGGTTAACACAAGTTGAGGAAATCTTAATATCCCATGTCAACCCAATCCTATTAGAGACATATGCAATTGGAGTTAAATATAAATATACATGACATAAAATAAGTTTTCTAGAAGAATAAAAGAAATTTTTAAGGTTTTGCCACATCAAATAAAAGATTTGCCAATGATTATAGTTTAGAGGAGGGATCAACGTGAAAGAAATTACAACTTTACTATCAATATAGTATGAGTATATAAGACACTTAAATATAAAATAGAATGTGGTAAGTTCTATTCATATGTTCAAATTGATGAGAATACACTTAGTGATCTTTCATCTGACTCTAATGAAAATATCTTTAACCAACTAAACTCTATCCATATTCAATTTAATTTTGATGCAGATGAAATTGTATTTGTAGGTCTAGTGATGGAGATGGATGAAGGAAATATCATTGATCACATGAGATCAATGTCCTATAAACCACTCAAATCCCTAAGAGAGTGGTATTAATCCATGTACATGGGTAAACAACCCTATTGTAGATCCTATAACACTAATTGATTAGTCAAGGATTATAACATATGTTATAAAGGAATATGTAACATTAGGATTACTTGAGATGTCATTTCTAACATTGTTTCCTAATGGAAGATATGATTGGATAGAACCATGATTAAAATGAGTACATCTGCATGCATTTGTTAAAATTATTTTTAAATATAGTTATCATTGTTTTGACCGACATCCATGATTTAGATATTACATGATGAAAATGATCATGATATATCATGCACAAAATTTATCTGTAGTGTTTTTGAAGAAAATCCTTTAAGATATGCCAATAACCATTACAAATTTGTGTGAGCATATGGATGATATGCCCCACTCCCATCTAGCTAATCATCTGATGTAGTTTGGAACCTCACTGATGGGTATAAGGTCCTATAGGGAAAAATGTTGTGATGAATTTATGAACATGTTGTGTCAAATTAGATCACCTACTATTTTATTCATGTTGAGTACATATGACATGTATCAACTTGATCTACATGCACTAATGTCGAGAACACTACCAAAAAATCCATGAGAATACCAAAATTGGTGAAGATATAATATTATTGATTATCCTCATATAGTGGCACATTACATGCACTTGTGACATTCAATTTTTTGTAAGGATATATTTCAAAAATGAATTAAATTAAAATATTATTGATCTAGATATGAATGCAAACATAGAGGTTTAAACATGTGCATGGATTCATATCCTTAAATGGAGCACCAAATACGGATAACCTTGATTGTAAGAATGATCTTGAATGAAAAAATGTTGAGAAATACTTCCATTCTATTTTTCATGCATGGAATCCTTAGGAATATCAAACACCAACGAAATGTAGTATGTTATCATTCCTCACCAAATCTATGTTTCATACAATATTTTTATTTTTCCAATGTAACTAAAAAATTGTTATACATCATGAATTTTAGGCATTACAAAATTTTACGCAACATCCATGCCTTCAAAATATAAGACAACTTACACAAGTGGATATGGAACATGACTATGAATAGCTACTCAATTATGTAGAATGATATACAATGTGTAGAGAGGGTGCATGCTTACATAAAAAAGAGGAAAAATAGTTTGTAGGTAATATTTTCAATGATTTAAATAGTTGTATATAAATTAAATATAATATTTGTGCAAGAACCAATAATCATGTTATTATTTATTATATGTATGATACACCATGTCCATTGAATCTTTATGAATCAAAATTATATCAAGACTTAAAGACAATAAATAAAAATTTTGATCCTTGAAAAAATAATGATAGAGTAAATACATACAATCGATCCATATTAAAACTTTGGAGAGTAAATTTAGATTGATAACATGTTCTTTCCAAACATGATGTGGTCAAATACATTTCCAAGTATGCAGTAAAAGCAAAGAAGAGTTCTGAAACTTATCATCAAATATTGATATGTCTTGAAAACATTGAAAACTTTGATGAGTTAGTAGAAATATCACACAAGATATTTATAAATGAAACAATTTTTGAAAGAGATATTTGGGCATAAGAAAAATTTCACGTGTTGTTGGAGTTTCTAGAGAGAACTAGAATATTTCTTATTTGAATGTTTCACGTGAGGTGATCAAACCCATAGACAAGAAACATGAAGATGGTCATGACAAACATACAATGTATTTAATTAATGGATACAAGAAAAAAACTTTTTCCATGGAAATCACTTCACTTACTAATGAAGCTAGATTTTGTACATATAATCTAAGGTGAAAAAATATAACAAATTGGAGCCAAAGAGTATTATAACCATTCTGAGTGTATTCCTTTATCGTTGCACGTGAATCTAATACATGGATTATTAAATTTGGTAAGAGTTATTACTTTATAATCCATTTCATGATATAAAAAGAGATATTATAATTAATGATGATGTAATAAAATAAAATTGGGATTCATTCAATTATAATCCTTGGCATGTCAAGAGAAGAATAATTCTAGAAGATGTTGACAATTATGGTGATTCTAAAGATGAGGTTAATCAACATATTCAAAAAAATATAATGGACCATGAGTTGGAAATCATATTTAATATACAACGTGTCCAAGTTATGGAAGTTAAAAAAATATATTAGGAAAAAGACATATTGATAGACAAGTATCATGGAATAATGATTATCGAGGTGAAAAATACATAAATAAAGAAATAAAATTTATAAGCACCATGAAATATAATGAGTTTATCATAGATGATGATATATCACAAAATATGAATTATGGATCATTGTGTGTTAAACAGAAACAATCGCTTGATATAATTATGACACATTATCATACAGGTCAAAAACTGTCATTATGCATGATAATACAAGGAATGACATGAACAATAAAGATGATGATATAAAACCAAATATGACATGAACAATAAAGATGATGATATAAAACTAAAAAAAAAAATCTCTCGATATAATTATGACACATTCTCATGCAGGGCACAATATTTTTCCATTATGCATGATAATACAAGGAACAACTCAAACATAAAAATCATATCTAATTGGTGTCATTTATTGAGCCCTTATATATGAAACATTCACATAATGTTATCCACTTTTATTACTTGCACCAAATGATGTTGAAATATTCAATATTGGTCATCAATTATCCATACATAACTTTGAATCCCAATCAATTTTTTTTTTTGAATTAGAAAAAATAAGATTGACAAATTTCCAAGAAGATATCCACCACATAAAATACATATTGATTAATGAAATGAGATTTATTGGACAAAATTTGATATAAAATATAGACTATATATTTTGTCTAGCATTTTTTGAAAAAGAAAACATGAGTTTTGGTGCTACATCTATGATTTTGGTTGGATATTTGGGTCAACTTCCTCTTGTTAGTGATAGACCACCATATGATAGTAGCATACATGCAACACAATTATGGAAAGAATTCAAAATAATGGTTACTTTGGATAATATTTTTAGATAAGAAGAAGTAAGTGATGACCAACAAAGGTTTCGTGAACTTATAACAAATATGAGTGATGGAAATATGACAATTAATGATTAGAAGCTTTTGATGACAAGAACCAATGTTGAGATATATAGAGTCACCAATAAATAATTTGGAAATTATATTCATTTATTTTCCATAAATGATAATGTGCATAAGCACAATATAAGAAAATAATGTTTATTGAACAAACCTATTTCACATAACATTGCAACCAAAGTAAGAAGTGCTAATGCACTAGCAAGAGGTCCAAATGATGAAATTAATGTGAAGTTATTAATTGCTTAGGATTCAAAGGTCATGTTAACATCTAATCTTTAGATGTAATCAAGTATTGTAAATGGATCTCTAGGGTAATTAGAATTATAATATACAAATTTGAGAGTGCCCCACCAGAACCACTGACATATGTTATGGTTGAGTTTGACAGTTATTCAAGAATATCATTTAAATATGAAACTCCATATACCATTCCAATTACATCAATAAAAATGAGACACACCGACCAAATACCCTTACAGTTTACTTGGGCATTAACAATACATAAATCACAAGGTTTGACTCTTTCAAAAGCCATAATTCATATAGATCAAAAATAAAGAGTAGGGTTAACATTTTTGGCTATATCATGTGTAAAGTCCTTGGAAAGATTAAGAATATTACTACCATTTACATATGACTACTATGAAAAGATTAAAAATATAAAACAAATTTCCAAATGAAAAGTTCAGAAAGAAAAATTAAAATTCTTAGAGGATAAATAATGTCTTGTACTCATCACAAACTTCTTTCTATGAATATGAAATGATTCATTATTTCACATTTTATGTAATGTGTATGACACATTTTGATAAGTATTAAATGATTCTTTAGTTTAAACATTTTATCTTATGTATATTACACTTTAAGGTAATTTAATGTAATGTATATTACACTTTTAGGAGATTTAATGTGATGTATATTATACATTAAAAATTTTATGAAAATATTCATATTATATGTTAAATATATACACAATATGCATGAATATTAATAGAATACCTATATTAGATAAATATATGTAAAAGACAAAGAGATCATTTTTGAGTTACCTATTAGGTAAGTGCACAAAGTTGGGGTACAAATAGTAGCCTACCAGTGGACATGATTTTATTGAAATTTCAGAAAAGCTTCTGTAGATAATTTGAGATACCTACACTCTAAATTTGAAGATAGTATAAAAATATGAAATGTAGAATTTTGAGTCTAGTTTCCAAGACATCAATTTTTTATAAAAATGGTTAAGTATAATAAGGTCAAACATCTAAAATTTGAAGATAAAATCCTAATTTTTTAAGAAAATAGATAGATAGATGGTCGTTTGGATCACCATTTTTTAGCAGCATTTAATATTTTTTAAAACACTTCAATTAAAATTTAGATAAGATATTCTAGTTTGTGACCTCTATATTTATATTGTTTTAATGAATACTTTTTTTATGAATTTTGTAAGTAAATATATCCTAAAAACGGACAAAAGAATGGATAGCAATCTGTGTGACGTGCCTAACTACACCCCAAAAAAATGAAAAATCGGGGTTTTGTTAATGTGTGTATAATTTGGCCTAGTTTGTGACCATATAATTTATTTTTCACTTGGATCAACAAATTAAAAATTACATGAACATGTATAGGCATGCATGTTTGCGACATGTAGTGGCCTAAAAATGGTATAGTTAGAAATCATCATAGTTTGAAACCTTAAATTAGTCCAAAAATTCTAAAAATCATATTTTTTGAAAGAGGAGAGCATGCTCATTGTAATGGTATTAATTTTTTGAATTTTTATGTTAAAATTCATATTATGTTTGGCAATCAAAGTTGATTTTTTTTTTAAAAATCATAACTCTCAGACTCAACTATAGATTGATAGGTCTAAGCTTTTATTTTGGGAATCCAATCCATTACCAAGCCAAAAGGCATAAGATTTCAATTCAAATTTAGATAGCGTGATCATGTTAATGTATAATTTGATCACATTAATAGATAACACAATCACATTACTATAAAATAAATAATGTGATCACATTACTATTATTTTGTACATTAAATTAGTGAACATGTAACATGGAGCGAACCTTGGTTAATGGGTAACATGATCATGTTATCAATAATGCAATCATGTTATCAATAATGTGATCATGTTATTAATAATGCAATCATGTTCCTATTATTTTTCACATAAAATCATGTGGGTTTGCACATGAAGGAAGCTTTGGCTAGAAGATTATATTTACTACTCTAAATGTTAAGTATAAGTTTATATATTTTTTCTTATAGTTTAAATTTATTTTAGTAAATATAATAAATTAGGGTCACTTATTATCTAATATATTTGGTCTCATAACTACACACCTTATGATGTGGAAAATATTTTTTCAAAATTTAATCTACTTAGTACTCAGGTCTTTTCAAGGTCTAGGTATTAAACCTAAGGATTTTAGTACATAACTTTTGTAATTGATATCAGTTTTTGGTAAACATATATTCATTTTTTAGGTTTTGTGCCTTTTGAATTCATTCTTGGAATTTATAAGAGACATAGGTTTTTTAAAATTGAAGTTTGAAAACTACTCACTTTGGACTTGATCTAAAGTGGTGTGATTGCGGTAATATAGGTCATATTGATGGCATGCACACATCAAATAACCATTTGTGTTAGTTTCACTAATTCATCATCCCTCCCTCATCTTTGATCACTTATTACTCATCCATAATTACCCTTAATCACTCTCTCATCATTCCTCATTGTCCCTAATCACTCCCTCATTGACCCTCACTATCCCTAGTCATCTCTAATCACTCTCGTATCATCCATAATCACTCATCTATTGACCATCACTATCACTCCCTCCCCATCCTTCATCATCCCTAATCACTCTTTCTTCATCCCTCATCATCTCTAATCACTTCCTCATCCCTATTCACTCCCTCCTCATCCCTCCTCATCCCTAATCACTCCCTCATTGACCTTTATTATATCTCATCATCTCTAATCGCTTAGATTTATCATCCCTAATCACTCCTTCATTGACTATCACCATCACTCATCATCCCTAATAAGTCCCTCCTCATCCATCATAATCCTTAATCAATATTTTCTCATACCTCATCAATGTTAATCACTTCCTCATTGACCCTCACCATAAGTCACCATCCCTTATCACTCCATCATTATCCCTCACCATCAATCACCATCCATAATCACTCCCTCATCATCTAACATAAGTATATACTCTAAAAATACCTTTAATTCCAATCATATGTTATTTAATCCATTATAATAAAAATTAACTCTTTTCGAGGACTTGTTGTGTTGTCAATACCCATTTGTTATAGTCAATTTTATTACTAAATTAATGAGATGATCTTCCAAATTTATTGTCAAGCAACATAAGTACTAACACAAAATAGAGTCTGATTTTTAGTTCATCGAATTATCTTTTTTGTGCAACTGACAAGATAAAAATTTATTTAGTTCCACCTTTGGTAGCTTGGTTCAAAAGATAAAAAATAAACACATGTTATTGTATAATTTTATAATTCTAAGAAGATTTGAATCATATGCAAAGTTATTTAGTGTTTTCTATTCCTATATGACTTGAATCTTTGTTAGATTCACACATGCACTCATTTTGTGTGTAATGTATCCCAAATATTATATCTCTTGCATGAAAAATGAACATTAATTCATGTTATAATAAACATATGTTTATACAAAATGTGAAACACTTGTTAAACATGGATTATATGTTCAACCCAAGTTCTCTAAAGATTAAGATGTCATCAAGGTAGATTTAAAAAATGACATAGGTAAAGGTCTTGAGGATGTTATTCAACATCTCAATGAATGAATTCACTACATGAGTTAACCTAAAAGGCACAAACAACTAGTCAATCAATCATTCATTTAGTTTTAAGATTATATTCCAATTGTATAGAGGTTCAACATGAATATGATGATATCCAAACTTAAGTTCAATTTTGGAAAAGACTTATACACCATGGATATGGAATAAAAATGTCTTAATATTTAGATGAGGATAGTAGTTCTTCACTTTAATCTTTTAAATACTTTTTTAATTGATTCAAAACTTTAGCACAAGAATAATTCGGCTTCTATAAGGAAATGAGTTGGGCATGATGTGACCATTATCCATGATTTCATGGATCTGTCAATTGATCTATTCATTATCTATAAATGATATGTTGTATAAAGAGGTTTGAGGTAGAGGTAGTTAAGAGATAAAATCAATAGTATTGTTTAGTGTACAATATGTAGGAACTTATTTAGGTGACTGAAATATATCCTTATATTCATATAGTTTATGGTTCAATTATTTTGTCTTTGTTATTGTTGGATAAATGACACTATGATTTAGTGACATAATGATGTTATTACATTTACTTCTTACCATCAAGAGTATACTTATTACTAGAACTGACAAGATTCTTACACTTCCTAGCACTAAAGACTAAAAGCTTATGAACTATATATGATATATTGTATTTCAGATCATGACAATATATCCCAACATGTGACGGATTTACTTCATAGACTACATTTAAATGGTAAATATATATTTGACCACATGTAAAACATCACACACTTTAATGGTGAGATTTCACAAAGGATTGCATCTTTAAAAATTTTGATTTTGTACACTAAGTGACACTACTAGGTGATCCATTTCTCAAGGCCTACACTAGACCATACACTAGCATATGGTTATGGATGATGTATAACTCTCAAGCTCAATTTTTGAAAATATGCATTAGGAGAAATTAAATTATTCTAACTTATATTGGAAATGATGAAGTGTATTAGCTTACCATTGATCTGAATATTTTTAATTCATATAATTTCTTGTTGGGGTAAGCAGATATATTTTTAGTACTGGCCATATCATTGGGTTCATAATATATTATCTACTTACCTTTTTATAGTGATAGATAACTTATACCCAGTTTTCTACATCTGCAAGTAGAGAGATCATAGTGTGATACTCTTCATTGGATTGAATATTGAATTTATGAATTAAGCACCACTTTCCAATATTGGACTACTTATTCTAATAATTTAAAAATTATTTTCCACTCTCTTGTATGATGGCTCAATCAATAGATATAAAAATAGAAGGCCTTCAATGTAATTATTTGGATCATAAAATGTCCTCATATGGAAACTAATTGATTAGTTTCAAGAAATAACATAGCTTGGTTATGCTCATGTATTTACTACCCATTTTTGGTGTTATGGTGGTTTTACTTGCTTCTCTTTTTTTAGCAAATTTTCAATTGTGAATTAAATCATTTCTAATAAGCCCATATTTTTTGATAGGTGTTAAATATTTATGTTTAAAATTTGCCTCCACATCATTTTGATCACTATGTCTTATATTTTATGCTAGAACTCAACTCTTCACTTTTATCTCTTATCATTTTAAAACCCAAACAAAATACAACCATTAAGGTATTGGATGGAGTGATTAAGGATGAGGAGGTATGAGCAGGAATTGAGTAGAGATGATGACGGATAGTGAGGGTCAATGAGGGAATGATTAAGGAGGATGAGGGAGTGATTAGGGATGATGAGGGATGGTTAGGGTTAGTGAGGGAGTGTTAGGGGTGATGAGGGATGAGGAATGAGTGATTAAAGATGATGAGGTATGATGAAGCTGTGATTAGGGATGATGAGGGATGGTGAGGGTTAATGAGGGAATGATTAGGGATGATGAAGGAATGATTATAAATGATGATGAATTATGAGGGTCAATAATTGAGTTATTAGGGATGAGTAAGGAGTGATTATAGATGATGAAGCAATGATTAGGGATGATGAGACAATGATTATGGATGATGAGGGATGGTGAGAGCCAATGAGGAAGTGATTAGAGATAATGAGGGAGTGATTAAATATGATGAGGGATGGTGAGGGTCAATGAGGGATGATGGATGAAGAGTGAGTGATTAGGGATAGTGAGGGTCAATGAGGGAGTAATTAGGGATGATTAGGGAGTGATTAGAGATGAATAGGTAAAGTGAGGGTCAATAATGGAGTGATTAGGGACAATGATTAATATGAGAGAGTGATTGGGGGTGATGAGGAATGAGTAGGAAGTGATCAGGGATGAGGGAGGGATGATGAACAAGTGAAATTAACATAAAGTGGTCATTTGATGTTTGCAAGTCATCATTGTGATCTATGTTACCCCAATCATACCAATTTCCATCAATTTCAAAGTGATTAGTTTGCAAAATTTAATTTTGACAAACCTAATACTCATAGAAATATCAAGAATCAATCTGAAAGATATAAAAACCTAAAAAATGACTATATGTTTACCAAAAATGAACATCAATTATAAAAATTATGTCTTGAAATCCCTAGGTTTAATCTTAGACCCTGAAAATTCTTAAGTACTAACTAAATTGGATTTTGAAAAACTATTTTCCACGTCATAATACATGCAACTGTGAGACCAACTCTATCAAGTGTAGAGTGATCCTAATTTGTCATATTTAGTAAAATAAATTTAAGTATAAGGAAATAAATGTAACAGAATAAATATGCCTTAATATTTAGATGAGGATAATAGTTCTTCACTTTAATCTTGTTAAGTTTTTTTCAATTGATTCTTAACTTTGGCACAAAGACAATTGTGATTCTACAAGGCAATGATTTGGGCATGATGTGTCCATTATCCATGATTTCATGGATCTACCACTTGATCTATTCATTCTCTAAAAAATGATATGTTGTATAAAGAGGTTTGAGGTAGAATTAGTTAAGGGATGAAATAAAAATTATTATTTAGCGTACAATATGTAAGAGCTTATTTAGGTGATTGAAAGATATCCTTGTATTCATCTAGTTTTTGGTTTATTTATTTTATCTTTATTGTTGTTGGATAAACCACACTATGATATGGTGACATAAGGATGTTATTTAATTTATTTCTTACCATCAAGAGTATAATTATTACTAGAACTAAAAATATTATTGCACTTCATGGCACTAATGACACAAAGCTTATGAACTAACTATGATATATGGCATTTCAGATCATGACAATCTATCACAACATTTCAAGGATTTACTTCATAGATTACATGTAAATGGTAAATATATGGTTAACCACATGTAAAACATAACACATATCTAATGGTGAGATGTCACAAATGATTGCATCTTTAAAAAGTTTAATTTTGTACACTAAGTGACACTACTAGGAATATAAATGTAAACTTATACTTAACATTTAGAGTAGTAAAAATAAGCTTCTAGCCAAAGTTGCCTGATGTGAAACTCCACATGCTTCTATGTGAAAAATAATAGGAATGCAATCATGTTATTCATAACATGACCATGTTAAATATTAACCAAAGTTCTATTCATCTACATGTTCACTGATTTAATGTGCAAAACAACAATAATGTGATTGCATTATTATTTTTACAATAATGTGATCATGTTATCTATTAACACAATTACATTATATATTAATATGATCACATTATGTAAAATGTACATGGAATTATCCCCCAACTCTATGCACTTTCCCTATTTTATATTAGATTTGTGACATAAGTGGAAGAGGCATCTTGAAAATGATATAACTTAGCATCTTTAACATGGATTTATCTAAAATAAATATGGTAGTGAAAAAATATGATGTAATTTAACTTATTTACCTATTTCACATGAAAAATAAATATTACCATTCAACTTTTAAATTTTATGATTAATAAAAATCTTATTCTAATTTTAAACATAATCAATTTATATTTATAATTTCAAAAAAATATTTTCTTAATATTTAGTTTAAAATATATAATTTTTAAATAAAAATTAAAAAATATAATTTTCAACCAATGAATATGATTCTATAATTTGTCTCACCTTAAGAATTGAATTATATTTTAATTTTATTAAATTTAAATAAAAATTTAATTTTTTATCCAATGAAAATAATTAAAAAATTTATCTTGTCGTAAGAAGTGATTAAAAATAATTTTCATTAAATATATATTTAAAACATTTTTTAGCCAATAAATATAACTATAAAAGATATACTTTACTTAAGAAGTGAATTTAAAAATTATTTGATTAATTATAAATAAGTTAAACATTTATTTGTCAAATTATACAAGTGTATTTTTTCTCCCATTAATGGGTTCTTGGTGTCTATCTTAAAAGATAGAAGAAAAGAAAATGGGATGGTTCAAACTTAAATTCCATGGTACTTCTTGAGGCAACCTTAGTGCCTTGCATGTTAGATGTCTTATAATAGACTGTAGTAGATCGCTTATTCATGTAACCTCCATTAAACTTGTTGATGGGACCAATAACAAAACAAAGATCAAGATTTAATGTCTAGGCTTGAGATGATAGTTTTGTGTTCAATTGATAGTTTGATTATTGAAGGGAATTCTCGTATTCTGATTCAAGCCTTGTGCAAGAGAACTACTAATCCTTAGAATTTATCTAATATTCTTGAAAAGGATTGGTCATGCTTGGGTTCTATTAAGGATTAGGATTATTGTCATTAATTTTGGGAGGTCAATGTAGTTGTTAATTTCCTTGCCAACATTGGTATCGACCAATTGGAAGCTATAAGGATGGAAAAATAAAGGGAAGATTGGGAAAACTTTGAAGGTGTCTCATCCATTGTGTAAAGGGAAATGCCATAATAATAGTGCATGATTTTTTGTTAGTGGATTGTGGGAATTATTACTTGGCTTGGTGTCAAGATCGTATGATATATTCTAGGTTTATTGGGATGGTTATGTCTTATTTTCTTGGTTGGGTTGTGTTGTCAAGATCTATGCTTGCTTCTAAGTAGGTAAGTGCACAAAGTTGGGGGATAAAAAAGGGCCTACCCGTGGACATGGTTTTTTTAAAATTTAAAAAATTTGAACTTATGTAGATAATTTAAGATGGCTACACTCAAAATTTGAAGATGGTATAAAAATATGAATTGTAGAATTTTGAGTCTAGTTTCTAAATATATATATATATATATATATATATATATATATATATATATATATTTCATGAAAAATGGTTAAGTATAAGTAGGTCAAACATCAAAAATTTGAAGAGGACCTCCTATTTTTTTAAAGAAAACATAGTAGATAGATGGTTGTGTGGCCCACCATTTTTTAAGCATCATTAAGTATTGTTTGAAACACTTTGGTGAATATTTAGATAAGATCTTCTAGTGTGTTATGATTTTTTTTAAATTTTTTCAATGAATAATTTTTTTTAATATTTTTAAAATTAGATAGATCCTAAAAACTAACATAAAAATGGATAGACGATCATGCGGCACACCCTAACTACCTCAAAAAAAATGAAAATTGTTTTTTTTAATGTGTGTAGAATTAGGCCTAATTTATTACCATATAAGTTTTTTTGAAATTGTATCAACGAAAAAGAATTACATAAAAATGAATAGGCATGTTTAGGTGTGGCATGTAGTGGCCTAAAAAATGTGTAGTTAAAAATAAATCTAGTTTGAACCCTTAAGATAGACAAAAAATTATAAAAATCATATATTTAGAAAGAGGACAGCGTACTGATCACGATGGTAATATTTTTTGAATTTTGATGTTGAAATCCGTAGTGTATTTAGTGATTAAAGTTGAAATTTGTTTATTTTTCTCAAAACTCTTGGTCTTGGTTGTAGATGCACAGTCACAAGACTTTGGTTCAGAAATCCAAGCCATTTTTGAGCCTAAAGGCTCTATTTTAAATTTAAATTCAAATAAAGCGTATGCATTGTATAAAGTGTATGATATAGTGCATATGCATGGTATAATATATTATATGTGTACACATTTATTTATTATAAGACAAAAACCCTCTTCACAAGCATGTAGGAGTTGCACATAAAGCCAACTGTAACCATAAGCTTATATTTATTACTCTAAATATTAAGTATAAGAATATAATTTGTATTCTTATGCTTTAAATTTATTTTAGTAAATATAAGAAATTAGGGTCACTCAGAATCTGATAGAGTTGGTTTCATAGTTGCATGCCTTACAATGTGAAAAATAGTTTTTCAAAATTGAATCAAGTAAGTACTTAAGCATTTTCAGGGTCTAATTATTAAACCTAGGGATTTCAAGACAAAACTTTTGCATTTGATATCCATTTTTGGTAAACATATAGTCATTTTTTAGTTTTTGGTGCTTTTTAGATTGATTCCTAGCATTTCTAAGAGACTTAGGTTTGGAAAAATTGAAGTTTTCAAACCACTCACCTTAAAATTGATGCAAAGTGATGTTATTGGAGTAGCATAGGTCACATTGATGGCCTACACACATCAAACAACCAATTTACATGTTAATTTCACTTGATCATCATCCCTTCCTCATTTTTTATCTTTTCTTACTCAACCCTCATTGTCCCTAATCACTCTTTCATCATTCCTCATTGTCCTTAATCACTCTGTCATTAACCCTCATTATCCCTAGTCATCTCTAATCATTCCCTTATCATCCATAATCACTCCTCCATTGACCATCACTATCCCTCATCATCCCTAATCACTCCCTCATTATCCTTCATCATCCCTAATCACTCTTTCCTCATCCCTCATCATACCTAATTGTTTCCTCATCCCTATTTAATCCCTCCTCATCCCTTATCATCCCTAATCACTCTTTCATTGACCTTAATTATCTCTCATCATCTCTAATCACTCAATATTATCATCCCTAAGCACTCCTTAATTGATTATTACTACCCCTCATCATCCCTAATAACTTACTTCTCATCCCTCATATTCCCTAATCAATCTTTCTTCATCCCTCACCATCACTAATCATTCCCTCATTGACCCTCACCATCCCTTACCATCCCTAATCGCTCTGTCATAATATGGCTTAAGTTTATACTATAAATATATCTTTGATTCCAATCATATGTTTTTTAATCCATAATAATAGAAATGAACTCTTTTCTAGGACTTGTGTTGTCAATACCTATTTGTGATAATCAATTTTATTACTAAATGAATTGGATGATGTTCCAAGTTTATAGTCAAGTAACATAAGTATTAACACAAAATAGAGTCTAAATTTTAGTTCATCAAATTATCTTTGTTGTGCAGCTGACTAAATGAAACTTTATTCAGTTCCACCTTTGGTAGTTTGGTTCAAAAGATAAAAATTAAACATAAATCTCTTGTATAATTTTCTAATTCTAAGAAGGATTTAAATCAAATGCAAAGTTTTTTAATGTTTCCAATTCCTGTATGACTTGAATCTTGGTTAGGTTCACACATGCACTCCTTATATGTGTGATGTGTCCCAAATATTTTATCTCTTACATGAAAAATGAACATTTATTCATGTCATCACAAAAATATGTTTCTATAAAATGTAAAACACTAGTACAACATGGTGTAGATGTTCATCCCATGTTTTCTAAAGATTAATATGTCATCAAGGTAGATTTAAAAAAATGACATAGGTAAAGGGCCTGAGGATGTTTTTCAACATCTTGAAATGAATGAATTCATTATATGAGTTAACCTAAAAGGCATAACCAACTAGTCAATCAATCCTTCCTTTATTTTTAAAACTATATTCCAAATGTCTAGAGGTTTAACATGAATATGATGATACCCAAACTTAAGATCAATTTTAAAAAATATTTATACACCATGGATATGGTAGAAAAATTCCTTAATATTTAAAGGAGGATAATATCTCTTCAATTTAATCTTGTTAAGATTTTTTTAATTGATTCACAACTTTGGCAAAAAACAATTGGATTTTTGCAAGGTAATGATTTGGGCATGATGTGTCCATTATCCATGATTTCATGGATCTACCACTTGATATATTCATTATTTTACAATGATATGTTGTATAAAGAGGTTTGAGGTAGAGGTAGTTAAGGGATCAAATCAATAGTATTGCTTAGTGTATAGTATGTAGGAACTTATTTAGGTGATTGAAATGTATCCTTGTATTCATATAGTTTATGGTTCAATTATTTTGTCTTTGTTATTTTTGGATAAACCACACTATGATATGGTGACATAAGGATGTCATTAAGCATTTAATTCTTACCTTTAAGAGTATACTTCTTACTAGAACTGACAATATTCTTGCACTTCTTGGCACTAATGACTGAAAGCTTATGAACTAACTATGATATATGGTATTTTAGATCATGACAATCTATCAAAAAATTTCAAGGATTTACTTCATAAATAACATGTCAATAGTAAATAAATGGTTGACCACATCTAAGACATCACACACCTGTAATGGTGCAATGTAAAAAAGGATTGCATCTTTAAATTTTTTGATTTTGTACACCAAGTGACACTATTAGGTGATCCATTTCTCAAGGCCTACACCATTAGCATATGGTTATGGATGATGTATAAATTTTAAGTTCATTTTTTGAAAATATGATTTAGGAGATATTAAATTCTTCTAACTTCCATTAGAAATGATGACGTGTATTGTCTCACCATTGATCTACATTTTTTAATGAAATAATATTTTTAATTCATATAATTTCTTTTTGGGGGAAGTAGAGATATTTTTAGTACTGACCATATCATTGGGTTCATAATATATTATCTATTTAACTTTTTATAATTCTAGATAACTTGTACCCACTTCTAGATATCTGCAAGTAGAGAGATCATAGTGTGACACTCTTCATTGGATTGAATATTGAAGTTATGAATTAAGCACCACTCTCAAATATTAGACTACCTATTCTAATAATTTGAAAATTATTTTTTACTCTATGGTATGATGACTCAATCAATATACATACAAATAAAAGGCCGCAAATATAATTATTCAGATCATAAAATGTCCTCATATGGAAAGCAAGTGATTGGTTTCAAAAAACTGCATAGCTTGGTGATCCTCATGTATTTACTACCTATTTTTGGTACTATGGTGGTTTTGCTTGCCTCTCTTTTTTTGGCAAATTTTTAATTGTGAATTACATCATTTATAATAAACCCATATTTTTCATAGGTGTTAAATATTTATGTTTCAAATTTGACTCCACATCATTTTGATCACTATGTCTTATATTTTATGCTATCACTCAACTCTCAACTTGTATCTCCTAACATTGTTAAACCCCAACAAAATACCACCATCAAAGTATTGGATGGAGTGATTAAGGATGAGGAAGGATGAGGAGGAATTGAGTAGAGATTATGAGGGAGTCAATAGGGATGGTGAGGGTTAATGAGGGAGTGATTAGGGATGATGATTGATGGTCAGGATTAATAAGGGAGTGATTAGGGGAGATGAGGGATGCAGAATGAGTGATTAGATATGATGAGGTATGTTGAAGCAATGGTTAGGGATGATGAAGTGATGTAGGAACATCTCTACCCAATATAAATAGTGATCTAGTTTACATGTTTTGAGTCTTTATAAGGTGGTCAAGGTCATAATAAGTTTGTAGGAGTCTTTCTAAGTTTCTAGTTTTGTGTCAATTTTGAATTAGAGTTGTATTGGACTTTCTTGCCAAATCTTTTATTTGAAATTTTGAACTTTCATAGAGACTTAAATCTTGTTTCAAGAAGTCTAATGCTGAATTTGGTGTGGTTATACTTTAGCGAGGATTTTAGGATTTGGTGTAATTGAGTTAGTTGAGGACACTCTCAACATACAAAAGAAGTTAGAATTCAATTGAACGTTATTTGGTAATAAGAGTCTTGTGCATGTCTTAGTTTGTACTCAAAGTCAGATTCAAGATTTGGATGGGGTAGGATTAGAAAGGATGAAAATAAATAAACTGAAACAAGTGAATAAAGACAATTTTTGATTATTTACAGACAAAAAAGCAAATAGACCCTGCATCTTCTTGAATATGTGCAAGGATAGTTGGCAGTGTTAATGATCATGAAACATGATTAGTAACAAGTTATTTGTGATATTAGTATGAGTGGTAAGTTGAAAATACCTTTTATTTGATGGTGATTATAGAATTTGTCATTTGAGTTTCAAATCTTTTGAATGTTAAAATTACAAACGGTATACCCTATGCTTTTACAAACTGTGCCTTAAAATTTGAGTCAAAGTCAGAGTCTTGCAGAAGAGGAGATTTTATTTGGTGGGAACTTAGAATATATGATTAATTATTAACTTGATGTAATAATTCCTTAATATTATTTAAACATTTTATGTTTTTATTCAGAAGAGGACATTCTGTGTTGAACAACACAACCCTATTTTCTATGAGCAAAAGTTCTGAGTATACATCTATGTGAGAAGGTATATGCATGCATGGGAGTGAAAATTCAAATTTATATGTTTGTGAGTTGATTCTAATATGATCATGAAGTATTATAGTCTTTAAAGTAGCTTTCATATATTTGTGTGACCAAAAATAAAACTAACACAGTCCTGTAGTCATCAAGAAACTTATCACAGTCAAAGTGCTATCTCATGGAAATTGGCAAATTGGTTGTTATAGATGGAAGCAATTGATTTTTTAAAAAATTTAAACATTTTACAGAGGATTTTAAATATTCATGTTAAATGATAACCCTTTTTTAGAATGAATTAGAACAAATAACCTCTTCTCAAATTACTACAAACCTGTGACTGAGTACACAGTCTATTCAAATTTGGTTAAGTCAATCTACTGTAGCTTAAAAAGGGAAATATAACACTTATAAAATGTGCAAAGAGTAGAATAAGACCTAATACAATAGTCAAAGTCATTATAAATTCCTTTGGAAGATTGGAATCTCATGTTAACCCTTCTTGGGTTTGTAAATCTAATTCAAACCTTATATTAGGGTTTCTACTTTCAAAGTGAGATTTTAAGAGTTGTAATCATTAATAATTCATGACATTTGGGGAAAAGTTTTAGTTCAACATAAAAAAAGATAATATAGTGTTTTAAAGCTGTGTAAGTATGGATGGGGGAGGACTATGTGGTAGATAGGGTAGAAGGAAACCTAAAGACCTAATCTAAGAGTAGAAAGAGCCAAAAGAAGTCATCAAATAGTTGAACCAAAGCTTGGAAATTTGTCAATAGATGGAATATGTTACAGGGTATCCATAATGAGGTTTATTTCATTATTTGAGTCTGTATAAGAAGAGTCTATGACAGAGTAAGAGGTAGTGTATGATATGAGGATTGTATTGAGAAGTTAAGTAGAGTTGAGAAGAAGTTAGAGAGAACTTAAAAGAGTGGAAGGAAGTTTTTCATATCCCTATTAAATCCTAAGGAACTAGAGAAAATATTTGATCCAAGTTATTTGAAATCATAAATACTAGTAAGGGGGATAGTCTCAAAGTAAGAGAGATTGAATGCATTGAGTAAGGAGAATAGAAATAAGAGTTTAATGAGACCATCCGAAGAAACATGGAGAATAAATGAAATGAATAAAATATAGATGTGAATTTGAAATGTATGCAGGTTCCAAAGATAGAGATCAAGTAAGAAAAGACAAAGTGAAAGCTAGGTGGATATTGGCAAAGAGCTTGGACAAGCAAAGTATGCAATAGGGCTCTACATCATGAGGGATGGTGAGGGGAAATGAAGGAGTGATTATAAATGATGAGGAATGGTGAGGGACAATAAGGGAGTGATTAGAGATGATGAGGGATGAGGAGGGAGTGATTAGGGATGTTAAAGTGATGATTAGGGATGGTAATGGCTAATGAAGGAGTGATTAGGGATGGTGAGAGCCAATCAGTGAGTGATTAGGGATGATGAGGGAGTGATTAAAGATGATGAGAGATGGTGAGAGTCAATGAGGAAGTGATGAGGGATGAGGAGGGACAAGGAGTGAGTTAGAAGAAATAATGAGGCATAATGAGGGTCAATGAGGGAGTAATCAAGGATCATGAGGGCGTGATTAAAGATGAATAGGGATAATGACGATCAATGAGGGAGTGATTAGGGACAATGAAGAATGATGAGAGAGTGATTAGGGGTGATGAGACATGAGTAGGAAGTGATCAAGGATGAGGGAGGGATGATGAACAAGTGAAATTAACACAAAGTGGTTGTTTGATGTGTGCATATCATCAATGTGACATATGCTACCCTAATCACACCACTTTACATCAATTTCAAAGTGAGTGGTTTGAAACAATTAATTTTAACAAACCTAAGAATCCTAGAAATGTCAAGAATCAATTAAAAAGGCACAAAAACCTAAAAAATTACTATATATTTACCAAAAATGGATATTAATTGCAAAAGTTATGTCCTAAAATTCCTAGGTTTAATACTTAGACCCTAAAAATGCCTAAGTACTAACTTGATTAGATTTTGAAAAAATATTTTCCACATCGTAAGGCATGAAACTATGAGACCAATTATACTTAACATTTAAATTAGTAAATATAAGCTTATGGCCAAAGTTGGCTTCACATGCAACTCCCACATGATTATGGAGGTGGTTTTTGTTTTATAACAAAACAATATGTATGCATTATATAACATGCACACATTCTATAATATAATATATAAAGTGTACATGTTATACAATGCATATCCGTTATTATTTTCTCAAAACCATGATCATGTTATGGTTCGATAATTACCAAGCCATAATTTAAATAATGCAATCAAATTAATTAAATAGCATGATCACGTTACCTAAAATGTCCATGGAATTGTCCTCCAACTTCATGCACATACCTAGGTGTCGTCTTGTGGGTTCTTTCAAGAGAGGTGTGGAGAGGTTAGTGATTGAATCTTTGGGCTTGCCTGTGGTTTTCAACGTGGGCGATTCTTAGGAAATGGATTTTTGTGGTGAGGTATAGTGGGCCTGTTTGAAAAATATTTTTTGAGTCACTTCTAAGGAGGTTCTGTAATCGATTCAAAGTGTTCTTGGGGAGGATATCTTTTTTGTAGTCCTAAAAGTGGGGTAAATTCAAACATGACTTTCATGTTCATGAATAATCTTCTGATGTTGGTGATAGATAAATATGTTACATAAATGGTGGAGTTTTTTATTTCTCATGCACATAGGGTGGGTTTGATGGAAAAAATTGCTTTCGTGGATTCACATCCCTTAGTAAGTTTGCCTTTTTCTAGTTGGAATGGTGTAGGTGTTGTCCCTCTTTTGATTTTTAGGGATTTGAAAACCAAGTTTGTGGCTCTTTTGAGTCATGTGGAGAATTTACAAGAGAAATTGGATTTTTATTCCCCTCAACTAGGGTGCTTTCTTCTTCCTCCTCTAGTGGTGTCAGTCAAAGCCCTATTATAGAGTTCGAAGGTTGGAAGGTTACACATCATTCTAGGGAGCATGTATAAGTTGTTAGATTTCAAATGAAGTTGGTTTTTCATAGGCATGTGCTAGCAACTTATTGGTTTCCTCAAACCCCTCTTTGGGTTGTGATGGCTGCAATGCAAGGCCGATTGAGTAGTGTTCACTCATCGCTGAATTTTAGAGGTGTGGAGTGTGGTGCTTCTTTGAATTTGGCTAGAAGGGACATGGAGCTTGTGATGACAGTTAAGGAATGTGAGGGTGGAGCTATGTTTGAAATTATAGTCATTTTAGACTACGTTGAGAGGCTCCTAGTTTTAGGTCTGTGCCTTTATTGTCTTTTGGTTTGAAATGTATTATGCTAAAAAATGTGGTGTTAATATTATTTTTTGGTCTTGTTGTTTTGACTTGCATGTATATTTGGCTAAGCTAGTTCTTGGTGACCTTGGTAGTATCAGTTCTTTGATACTCCAAGCTATATTTTTTAATCCTCTTTTTGATTAATAGAAATAGGGAGGGAACCCACAAACCTTGGTATTTATCTAAAATATCAGTGCAATTTTTTAATTTATTAAATATATTCTAAATTTAAAAAATGATTTGATTAATTATAAATAAATTAATCATTTATTTGTCAAATTAATGTACGTGTAATTTTTTAATTTATAAAATATATTATAAATTAGACAAAAAAATTGATTAATTATAAATAAATAAAACATTTATTTGTCAAATTACTATAAGTGGGGGTGGTATAAAGTAAAATTTGATGGGGCATCAAAACATAATCCAGGGCATTCAGGCACAGGGGTGTTAATAATAAATCAAAAGGGTTAACTAATAGAGTACACAATTGTAAATATCGAAATCAACACAAATAATATAAAGTTGAGGGTCATATTCTAGGGATAATGCTAGCTTTGGAAGAAAATATTAAGAACACTACTATAGAAAGGGATTCATTCATGGTTATCAGAGACATTACTAACAATAAAAATTTTAATTGAAGAATTAAACTGATAATCAAAGACACGAAAAAAAAATAGACATATTTTGAGTGGCTCTGAAGCATACCCTGAGAAAAGAAAATTGAATAGTGAATTGGTTTGGAAACTTTGGGCTTCAATCCCACTCAAAAAATAAAAAAAGAAACATGGAAAGTATCTCTAAAAACAAGGAAATAAAAGAATTAAAAAATAATAATAAGAAAAAAAAGAATACACATATTTCTAAACAAGTTACATAGGATTGCATGCATCATGCATACTAGTCTACCTGAGTTTGCCCATGCAGTGGAAGTTGTTAGAGAGTTAGGAGCCAATTCAGGGAAGTGGGTTCTCAGGGATTTGAGAGGGACCAGTAGCAGGTATGCTATGTAGGGTCAGGACTTCACTACATGGGTTTGTAGGTTCAGATGTGGCAGGGTACTCAGATGATAGGAGGTACACCACAGGAGGTGTGGTGGGTTGTCTTCAGGATTGATCTTGAAGAGGGATACAAACCAGAAAATAGATTAGAAAGAGTACAGGTACAGGTATAGTGCAGTTGTTTATCTCCAAGTGGGAGATTGTTAGGTTGTGGAGCTAAAAGCTTCACTGATGCAGACATGGAGGAGGTTGCAGAAGAGTTACAGAGTGTCACAGATGCCGGCGTCGATCAGGCCAACCGACGTCAGCAGGATAAGGCAAGAAGGCAACCGACGTCAGTCAGTAGTCGACCGACATTGGCACCCCCCAGGTAGATAGGGACCGACATCGGTCGCCTGTGTGGTTTGGACTATGGATGTTACAGGCAGTTAGCTAACGAACCAAGTGTTTGCATGTTGAGAGCCAATTTTAGACTAGAAGTTGCGGATCTAATTATTGTAATTAGATGTCTAATTATTGTTTGGATGAGATCTATATAATAGACTCATGGTTGTATTGTAAAATTGTGCTAGGGAGTAAGAGAGCAATAAGCTCCTTCAGAGAGAGGTGAGCAATGGTGCATTCCTCCTAGTGCCACAGTACCAAGTGTGGCTGCTGGATTGGAGAATCAGCAGGGTTCTTCAGGTATGTATGATCTTGGTCATCAGGTGTGCATGGCCTCTATAGGAGATCTACATGGTAAGTAAGATCATTGATCTACAGGTGTATGTGTGTGCAAGGTCAAGGTTCACAGGTGTGCAGAACCAAATTGATCTGTCGGTGTGAAAGATCAGATAGGATAACAACACAACAGGGAACAGGATCAGGCAGGATCTACTTGGAGTACGGTGTGTACTCATTACGATGTATGTGGAGTACATGGAGAACTAAGAGGAAGGCAAGGTAGTCCCTTCCATAAGTATGGTCTATTGAATTTCAGGTTGTTGCAGGTTCATGGGAGATCTACTTGAAGTACGTTGAGTACTTGTGGAGTGCGTGGAGCACAGGGGTAAGGTGAACACCAACTCTGTGTTTGAGTTGTGTGTTGGGACCTAAGAGAGAGAGCTTTGAGGGAAGATTTACTATTTATGTCCTAGAGGTGTGGGACCCTTAGAGGTGTGTAAGGAAGAAGAACTGTGGCAGCCTTCTTTGTTGTATTTCCTTCTGAAAGAGTTTTAATACAAGTTGTGTATTGTCTCTCATATCATGTGTTATTTTTGAATTCTAGTTACTTGTGATTCTGGTTATTTTTGCATATTAAGTTGCTTGTATTTGGTAATCAATTGTGTGCTTTCGGTTATTCATTTCCCATCAAGTGGTATCAGAGCTAAGTTTACAGGGAGCAGGTTTTGTGTTTGGTTACAGGTCACTCTCAAGGGTTTTTTGATTGAGTGGGAGTAGAGAAATGGTAGATGAAAGTAAGCTAAGAATGGAGGAGTTGAAAAACACAGATGGTATCTTACGGTCCTATGGAAAGAAAGAGCAGGTAAAATAAAATTGTTGGTTTGTGGAAGATCAGCAAGAAGGAACTAAAGAAGCAGATGTTGCAGGTGATGTGGCACAGGATGCTCTGGGAGGTTTCTTGGATAAAGTTGAATCTTGGTTAATAGATTCGGTTGCCTCTTTCCATGCAGCCCCAGGTAGAGGAGCTGGTGAGCCTTGCCAAAGAATTGGCAAAGGGGAAGTGAAGCTAAAATTGTAGGCGGCCAACACATGGGTGTTGAAGAAGGTCATGCAAGTCCCAGGTTTGGAGATATGGCTAATTTCTTCAGAAAGATTGGGTGATGAGAGATGCACAAGAACTCTCACAGTGGATGCACTTGAATTAGCTGGTGGTAAGAAAATAGGTACTCTTTATCTACTTGTTTATATTACTGATTCTTCTTCTATTGTAGAGACGTGGCTTCATAGGCTTGGTCACATGAGCAGGAAGGAGATGCATGTTCTTAAGTAGAAGACGGACATATTTGATAGGCTTAAGAACTAGAAAGCCTTGGTGTTCTTGGAGGAGATGGCAGACAGAGACCAGTGGTTGGTGCTGGATACTTCTGAGCAGAGCAGTTTGGACATGGGTTTTGATTCAAAGGATCTCGTGGGTAAAAATTCATCACTCACAGGAAAACACAGGTACCAGCGTCGGTCAAGAGGAATCAACGTCGAACAGATAGGTGCCGATGTCGGTCATGTGCAGACCAAAGTCGGTAATGTCAGGCAGGGTAAGACCGATGTCAGTCAGGAGGACCGACATCGATAGCAGGTAAGACTGACGTCAGTCAAAAGGACTGACATTGGCAATAGGGAAACTGACGTCGACAGGGTCAATAGTCAGGGACAGGTGCATGGGAACCGACATCGGTCAGATGCAGACTATGTAGTGACCAAGGTCGGTCACTGTAACAGATTTTGGGTGGATAGCACGCTGTCAAGGAGTCTCAAACACCCATATGGAGGACTGAAGACGTAAGTAGGCCTCAAATTCATTTTTCCTCTTCTTTATACTCGTTGCTTACTACAGAGCAGGAAGGATCCAGGAAATAGTGGGAGCGTGGCAGGTATATGATGCAGAACCAAGCAGAGACTTGGTAGGGTTGCCAGCAGGTATAAAAGCACATAGACGAATGGATTCCTTAGTTGAATAGAGTGAATGGATACGTGAGACAGAAGACCAGGCATATGGTCTTGAGGAAGCTGCAGGACAGTGGTACAGGTTTTGACAGGTGGATGACAAAGTAGGACTTTAGTCAATGTCAGGGTAACTACTATGGTTTGTCTTACCAGGTGGATGATGAGTCATGACATCATTCTATTATTGTATGTGGATGGTATGTTTGCTAGCAGGTTTGTACATACAAGGTTTTGCTGAGCTAAGGGTAAGATTAGTTCAGTGGTTTGCTATGAAGAATTTGGAGCAGCAAAATTCTTTGGCATGGGAGACATGTGAGATCACAGGTTGATTTTGTCTCCAGTGGGAGCTGATGTGAATCAGGTGTTGGTGAGGTTTAGGATGCAGAGCCGGAGCACACTAAGGGTTGGATAGGTACAGTGTCTGAAATCACATGAGGTCTGGTATAGACCTGAGTTTGCCCACGCAGTGGGAGCTGTCAGAGAGTTAGGAGCCAATTCAGGGAAGTGGGTTCTCAGGGATTTGAGAGGGACCAGCAGTAGGTATGCTATGCAGGGTCAGGACTTCACTACATGGGTTTATAGGTTTGGATGTGGCAGGGTACTCAGATGACAGGTGGTACACCACAGGTTGTGTGGTGGGTTGTCTTTAGGACTGATCTTGAAGAGGGATACAAACCAGGAAATAGATTAGATAGAGTATAGGTACAGGTACAGTGTAGCTATTTATCTCCAAGTGGGAGATTGTTAGGTTGTGGAGCTAAAAGCTTCATTGATGCAGACATGGAGGAGGTTGCAGAAGAGTTGTGGAGTGTCACAGACGCCAGCGTCGGTTAGGCCAATTGATGTCGGTAGGATAAGGCAAGAAGGCAACCGACGTCGATCAGTAGTCGATCGACGTCGGTACCCCCCAAGCAGACAGGGACTGACGTCGGTCACCTGTGTGGTTCAGACTGTAGATGTTACAGGAAGTTAGCTAATGAACCAAGTGTTTACATGTTGAGAGCCAATTTTAGACTGGAAGCTGTAGATCTAATTATTGTAATTAGATGTCTAATTATTGTTTGGATGAGATCTATATAATAGACTCATGGTTGTATTGTAAACTTGTGCTAGGGCGTAAGAGAGCAATAAGCTCCTTCAAAGAGAGGTGAGCAATGGTGCGTTCCTCCTAGTGCCACAGTACCAAGTGTGGCTGCTGGATTGGAGAATCAGCAGGGTTCTTCAGGTATGTATGATCTTGGTCATCAGGTGTGCATGGCCTCTATAAGAGATCTACATGGTAAGTAAGATCATTGATCTGCAGGTGTATGTGTGTGCAAGGTCAAGGTTTACAGGTGTGCAAAACCAGATTGATCTGTAGGTGTGGAAGATCAGATAGGATAACAACACAACAGGGAGTAGGATCAGGCAGGATTTACTTGGAGTATGGCGTGTACTCATTGTGATGTACGTGGAGTACATGGAGAGCTAAGAGGAAGGCAAGACAATCCCTTCCATAAGTATGGTCTGTTGAATTGCAGGTTGTTGCAAGTTCATGGGAGATCTACTTGAAGTACGTTGAGTACTTGTGGAGTACGTGGAGCACTTGTGGTGTGCGTGGAGCACAGGTGTAAGGTGAACACAAACTCTGTGTTTGAATTTTGTGTTGGGACCTAAGAGAGAGAGCTTTGAGGGAAGATTTACTGTTTATGTCCTAAAGGTGTGGGACCCCTAGAGGTGTGTAAGGAAGAAGAACTATGGCAGCCTTCTTTGTTGTATTTCCTTCTGAAAGAGTTTTAATACAAGTTGTGTATTATCTCTCATATCATGTGTTATTTCTGAATTCTAGTTACTTGTGATTCTGGTTATTTCCGCATATTAAGTTTCTTGTATTTGGTAATCAATTGTGTGCTTTCGGTTATTCATTTCCCATCACACTCTCTACACAAAAATAGATCATCAAGGTAGCATACTTATTGTTTGTCTTTATGTTGATGACATGATCTATACTGGAAATCTCATATTAGATGAATTTAAAAAAGTCATGAAAAAAGAATTTGAGATGACTGATCTTGGTCTCATGAAGTATTTTTTGGGAATAGAACTTGAGCAATCAACTCAAGGAATTTTTATGTCAGCAAAAGTATGCTATAGACATCTTGAAGAGGTTCAGGATGGACAAATCTAAACCAGCAAAAACACCTATTGCTATAGGAACAAAATTAAGCAATTAGGATGATGGACCATATGTTGATTCAACACAGTATAAGAGACTTGCAGGCAGTCTCATGTACCTTATTGCAACAAGGCCTGATTTAATGTATGCAGTTAGTTTTATTTCAAAATTTATGGAGTCTCTCAAGGAGTCTCACTGGAAAGTTGGAAAACAAATTTTGAGATATATTACAGGTACAATTGATTATGGATTATGTTACACACATTCTGAAGACAACACACTTAAAGGATACACAGATAGTGATTTTTCAAGCAGCCTTGATGACATGAAAAGCACTTTTGAATATGCTTTTCACTTAGGGACAAATCTGATTTCATGGGCTTCTAAGAAGCAGCCCATTGTCAGCATTTCATTTGTAGAAGCCGATTATGTAGCAGCAACTACAGCAGTGTGTCATGCAATTTGGCTATGAAGACTTTTGATGGATCTTGCCCATGTGGAAAAGGAGCCAACTACTATCTATTGTGATAATAGCTCAGCAATAGCATTGTCTAAAAACCATGTATTTCATAGGAAGAGCAAACATATTGACACTCGCTATCATTTCATTCGTGAGCTTGTCAACAATGGTGAAATCACACTTCAGTTTTGTGGATCTAAGGATCAACTAGCAGATATCTTAACCAAACCATTGGGAAGAGTTGTGTTTAAATTTCAGAGACAACACTTAGGTAGCATTAGCACTGAAGAATGTAACATTTGAGATTAAGAGGGAGTGTTAAATTATAATCTCCCCTGTCTCTAACCATTTGTGATCTGTCAGTTAAGAAAGACTTCAGATTGATGACACCAGTTCGCTGTTAGGAGTCTCTTGTTTCGCTGAATACGTGCCCTGATTTTTAGTAATTTTAGTTTCACAATTAATACTGAACTGTGTATTGTAATCTATATATTTTTTGGGCTAATGATAAGAAGAGAGGGTTGTTGTTGACCAGCTCTGGTACGTCGGTAGGGCATCCCACACAGGTTCAAAAACTTGACCAATCCTTAGGATTTTATTAGAGATATTTTTCCATTAATTTTTTGGGGGTGTCGATTATTATTTTATGAGAGAATTTTAGATTAAAAATCAAAATTTGAGAGGTATTCATTCCATCAAATTATTACTTAACATAATTTCATTTCATTATTTATATCATTTCAAATTTTACTCATAGTAAAGGATCATTGATCCCTTATAAAATATTGATTGTAGTTTATTGGATCAAGGGTGAGGCTCCAATTTCATCCACCGCCAACCCAATTCCAAAGGAATGGACCATCATGGTGTTGAACGGTTCAAAGACCAACTTCTCTTCACCACAAGTGGTTGCAAGTCAGAAATACTTACAATCATTGACCATTCCATGCGGTGGTGAAGAATGCCATATTAGTGGGATTTGATGGGGTGGAAATACATGTTGTACATAAATACCCGATCGAGCAGTTCCTCAAGGATATCATGAATGGCAGCGTGGATGATTACAGTGGGTTCTTGGAGAACATATGTCATTTTGCAGTTGAGGTGTTAGAGGCAGTGGTGAATGAGATTGGTATAGAGTGTACTACCATATTCCTATCATCCATCATTCATCAAACATTATCAAAATTCTTCTTAACAGTTGTTTCAATCTTTGAAAAGATGTTACTATGCCTAGTGTCTCACAAACACCTTCTCAAACAGGGGCACAATATAGACACTTCATTTTAACCACTTGCATGTCTAAACTATTTTCGGAACAACTTTCCATAATTGCATATAAATTTAACTAAATAACCCCTATTGGACTTAATTTAATTGTACAAATACAAATTTACCCTAAAATCATAATGATACATCACTAATTATGGCAATGGATCATCTTGCATCATTTATCTTATCAAGTGCATCCTAAATTAAATCAACCCTTTGCAAGAAACTTTATAGGATAATTAAGTGAATAATTGATTGACAAAGAACATTACAAAATTTATCTTTTTTCTCATTTCCAATTAATAACCTTGATTAATTATCCTACTCATTCCTCTAATAAGAAAATCCATGGATTTAGAATAATCTATTTACCTAAAAATACAAAATTGATTAATGGCCTCACATAAGTGATGCCATAGGAGAAAGTCAATGAAATGGAGTGGAGTATGGGAAATGTGGCTTATGACATGGCCACTTACACACACTCTTACATATTTTACATCCTTCTTACACACTCAAGAGGACTAATGAATACACTTTCTTCCAATTTACTTTCCAGAATCCAAAAAGGCCTTAAATGACATATCTTACACACTCTAAAGGTGTAATCACGTATTTGAGTATTGGTGCTCAAACCTCTATCATAGGAGGAGATTAAAGGTCCATATCAATTCATGGAATCTATAAATAGGACCCTTTTACCTCTCATTTCATCAAGCTTCTCATCTTCAACTTACTCTTAGATTATTCCAAAAAGATTCATCAACTTTTTGTCTAATGTCAAGCTAAAGCCAGGACCAAGTGTAAACAAGGAGAGTTTTTTCTCTATGCAAAGATTCAAGTATCGATAAATACTTTTATATCTACAAGTTGAGCTCAACTATGTTAGATATACTTTCAAATATATCTTCAAGAGAGGTAAACGAGTTATTTTTATCCTTCCAATTTGTATTTCTTGTTTGTTAATCACATAGCTCAACATAAGGATTAGGCTTGATAAGTTATGTATTCAAGTTGTTTTGTATTTATTCACTAAATATTGAGTAAGCTCTGTTGGATTCCTGAACTGCATGCAATGTGTGACACTTGGTATGTTTTTCTTCACTTGTGGTGACATGTGGTAACCTACAGCAAGAGTTAGATGGTGAAATTTAAGGGGTGATGTAAAATTTAATATATTTTATTAGTTCAAACTCCATATCAACTGGATTAATGATGTTGAATTTATGGTAGTTTTTCAACTATTGATTACCTTAAAATGTCACCACACAGTTTTTGACAGTTATTGATGGTTAAGTGTTGATCTTGAAAACTGAAGGTTGTCCAAATATTAGACATTTTGAGGATGTTAGTAAAGTTGATGAGTCATCCCATGAAGCTAAGGATGTTAGATAAATAATTTAATTTAGTTAGATAAGTCATTTTATGAAATGGGGTAAGTTATATGGAGTAGGGGCAAAGTAGGGTAGAGTAGAATAGAGTGTATTTTATTTTTTACATTTTATCTATAAAAAATAAGCTTGCATGGCAGTGTGATGTTTCATAGATGATAAAACCATTTTAATATTTGAATTAATAAGAATATAAATATTTGAAGTATTATTTTTGTCTACATGGTTAGTTTGAATTTATGTTTTGGTTTAGGTGAATATCTAAACATCACATAATTAGAAGTTGTCCTTAGGTGGATACCATGTCTATTCTTGCATCAAATAGTCATTTAAATATTAAAAAAATGAAATGCCTATCATTTATTTGGAATGTTTTTTGATAAATTTTATTAGGTTGGAAACTTAAAAATGTATATCAAAATATTTTAGCACTTATAAACATTACTAAAATTGATTTTTATAACATGACATGTTTTTGAAAAAGATATTAAGTGTTGTTTGTTTTTAATATTATGGAGGAATGTATAGCCACTCAAACATGATGTTTTAAAAAAAAATTAAGTTTTTTTATTTTTTTCAAAATCTATAATTTTAATTTTTTAGGGGGATTAAATTTTTTCAAATATATATTTGATAAATAAAATTGGATATCCTTTTATCATAATATATGTGATGAATAAAATATATACTATAATTAAAATAATATATAAAATTCATTTTTATATTGATTTTAACATCAATACCTTTTGAAATATATTGTAGGGATGGCTCAACCAAGATTAAATTTTAAAAATGAAGAGAAAAAAAGAGAATATCAAATATAATATCATAGATGAAGAATATAATAAATGATAAATGCATAAATAAAAGAATAAAGAGAATGTCAAAATGATAATGATAGATAAATATTTATAGAACATAGGGTTGAATTGACATATGAAAAATTGGAAGCTGAAAATAGAAAAACATGTTTATAATATAAAAATAATTTTTGAACAAAAATATCAAGATGAAGAGTATGTTTTGAGAACAAGATTACAAAGATGGATGCATTCAGGTCAATTGACTGAGGTAGGAAAAAAACATAGAAAAGAACTTCATCATGAAGCATGTCAAAGGCAAAGGCACTATCATTGAATGACTATTGATGTTGACATTATTTATGAAGAAGTAAACTTGATATCAATATATCATGTTCTTGAAACACCAGATAATGCAGCTCAAGATACAATGGATGTTGATGTTGCAAAAAATATGAAAAATGATTATATACAAGAAGAATCATGACCACAAATTAGAATAAGGTGAATGAAAAATAATTATTTAGAAGAAGAGTCAATATTAAAACTTAAAAGAAGAAGACAAATGCAAGATTCTAAAATGAAAGAGAATAAAATATAACTAATCCTAGTGGAATGCTTAGGAGAGATTTGAATACTATGCAAATGATTTTTTGACATGGTTTAGATAAATTTATTTCACTAAACACCTATCATATTTTTCAAAAACATTATATTGGAATAAATGTTTCTCGAACATCTAAAGGCCTAATACACAATATGTGTCAATAAGAGAAAGGCCATCATTGATTTTTAGCATCAAACAATATGGATCTTGGACCACAAGCACCAAAACTTGAAAGCTTAACACAAGTTGAGGAAATATTAATATCCTGTGTCAACCCAATCCTATTAGTGACATATGCAATTGTAGTTAAATATAAATATAAATGACATACAATAAGTTTTCTAGAAGAATAAAATAAATTGGTAAGGTTTTGCCACATCAAATAAAATATTTTCCAATGATTATAGTTTAGAGGAGGGATCAACGTGAAAAAAATTACAACTTTACTATCAATATAGAATGTGTATATAAGACACTTAAATATAAAATAGAATGTGGTAAGTTCTATTCAAATGTTCAGATTTATGAAAATACACTTAGTGATCTTTCATTTGACTCTAATGAAAACATCTTTAACCAAATAAACTCTATCCATATTCAATTTAATTTTGATGTAGACGAAGTTGTATTTGTAGGTCTAGTGATGGAGACGGATGAAGGAAATATCATTGATCACATGACATCAATGTCCTATAAACCACTCAAATCCCTAAGAGAGATGGTATTAATCCATGTACATGGGTAGACAACCCTATTGTGGATCCTAGAACACTAATTGATTAGTCAAGGATTATAACATATGTTATAAAGGAATATGTAACATTAGGATTACTTGAGATGTCATTTCTAACATTGTTTCCTAATGGAAGATATGATTGGATAGAACCATGATTAAAATGAGTACATCTGCATGCATTTGTTAAAATTATTTTTAAATATAGTTATCATTGTTTTGACCGACATCCATGATTTAGATATTACATGATGAAAATGATCATGAGATATCGTGCACAAAATTTGTCTGTAGTGTTTGTGAAAAAAATCCTTTAAGATATACCAATCACCATTACAAAGTTGTGTGAGCATATGGATGATATGCCCCACTCCCATCTAGCTGATCATCTGATGTAGTTTAGAACCTCATTAAGGGGTATAAGGTCTTATAGGGAAAAATGTTGTGATGAATTTATGAACATGTTTCATCAAACTAGATCACCTACTATTTTATTCATGTTGAGTACATATGACATGTATCAGCTTTATCTAAATGCACTAATGTCGAGAACACTACCAAAAAATCCACAAGAATACCAAAACTGGTAAAGATATAATATTATTGATTATCCTCATATAGTGGCACATTACATGCACTTGTGACATTCAATTTTTTGTAAGGATATAATTCAAAAATGAATGAAATTAAAAGACTATTGATCTAGATATGAATTCAAACATAGAGGTTTAAACATGTGCATGGATTCATATCCTTAAATGGAGCACCAAATATGGAAAACCTTGATTGTAAAATGATCTTGAATGAAAAAATGTTGAGAAATACTTCCATTCTATTGTTCATGCATGGAATCCTCAAGAAGATCCACACCAATGAAATGTAGTATGTTATCATTCCTCACCAAATCTATGTTTCATACAATATTTTTATTTTTCCAATGTAACTAACAAATTTTTATACATCATGAATTTTAGGCATTACAAAATTTTATGCAACATCCATGTCTTAAAAATATAAGACAACTTACACAAGTGGATATGGAGCATGACTATGAATAGCTACTCAATTATGTATAATGACATACAATGTTTATAGAGGGTGCAAGCTTACATAAAAAAGAGGAAAAATAGTTTGTAGGTAAGATTTTTGATCATTTAAATAATTGTATATAAATTAAATATAATATTTGTGGAAGAACCAATAATTATATTATTATTTATTATATGTATGATACACCATGGCCATTGAATCTTTAGGAATCAAAATTATATCAAGACTTAAAGACAATAAATAAAAATTTTGATCCTTGAAAAAATAATGATAGAGTAAATACATACAATCAATCCATATTAAAACTCTGGAGAGTAAATTTAGATTGACAACATGTTCTTTCCAAACATGATGTGGTCAAATACATTTCCAAGTATGCAGTAAAAGCAAAGAAGAGTTCTGAAACTTATCATCAAATATTGATATGTCTTGAAAACATTGAAAACTTTGATGAGTTAGTAGAAATATCACACAAGATATTTATAAATGAAACAATTTTTGAAAGAGATATTTGGGCATAAGAAAAATTTCACGTGTTGTTGGAGTTTCTAGAGAGAACTAGAATATTTCTTATTTGAATGTTTCACGTGAGGTGATCAAACCCATAGACAAGAAACATGAAGATGGTCATGACAAACATACAATGTATTTAATTAATGGATACAAGAAAAAAACTTTTTCCATGGAAATCACTTCACTTATTAATGAAGCTAGATTTTGTACATATAATCTAAGGTGAAAAAATATAACAAATTGGAGCCAAAGAGTATTATAACCATTCTGAGTGTATTCCTTTATCGTTGCACGTGAATCTAATACATGGTTTATTAAATTTGGTAAGAGTTATTACTTTATAATCCATTTCATGATATAAAAAGAGATATTATAATTAATGATGATGTAATAAAATAAAATTGGGATTCATTCAATTATAATCCTTGGCATGTCAAGAGAAGAATAATTCTAGAAGATGTTGACATTTATGGTGATTCTAAAGATGAGGTTAATCAACATATTCAACAAAATATAATGGACCGTGAGTTGGAAATCATATTTAATATACAGCGTGTCCAAGTTATGGAAGTAAATAAAATATATATGTTAGGAAAAAGAGATATTGATAGACAAGTATCATGGAAGAATGATTATCGAGGTGAAAAATACACAAATAAGGAAAAAAAAATTACAAGCACCATGAAATATAATGAGTTAATCATAGATGATGATATATCACCAAATATGAATTATGGAACCTTGGGTGTTAAACAAAAACAATCGCTTGATATAATTATGACACATTATCATGCAGGTCAAAAAACTTTGTCATTATGCATGATAATACAAGGAATGACATGAACAATAAAGATGTTGATATAAAACCAAATATGAATTATGGAACATTGGTTACTAAAAAAAATAATCGCTCGATATAATTATGACACATTCTCATCCAGGGCACAATATTTTTCCATTATAAATGATAATACAAGGAACAACTCAAACATTAAAATCATATCTAATTGGTGTCATTCATTCAGCCCTTAAATATGAAACATTCACATAATGTTCTCCACTTCTATTACTTGCACCAAATGATGTTGAAATATTCAATATTGGTCATCAACTATCCATACACAACTTTGAATCCCAATCAATTTTTTTTTGAATTAGAAAAAACAAGAATTACAAATTTCCAAGAAGATATCCACCACATAAAATACATATTGATTGATGAAATGAGATTTATTGGACAAAATTTAATATAAAATATAGACTATATATTTTTTCTAGCATTTTTTGAAAAATAAAAAATGAGTTTTGGTGCTATATCTATGATTTTGGTTGGAGATTTGGGTCAACTTCGTCTTGTTAGGGTGAGACCACCATATGATAGTAGCATACATGAAACACAATTATGGAAAGAATTTAAAATAATTATTACTTTGGATAATATTTTTAGATAAGAAGAAGAAAGAGAGGACCAACAATGGTTTTGTGAACTTATAACAAATATGAGTGATGGAAATATGACAATTAATGATTAGAAGCTATTGATGACAAGAACCAATGTTGAGATATATAGAGTCACCAATAAATAATTTGGAAATTATATTCATTTATTTTCCATAAATGATAATGTGCATAAGCAAAATAGAAGAAAATAATGTTTATTGAACAAACCTATTTCACATAACATTGCAACCAAAGTAGGAAGTGCTAATGCACTAGCAAGAGGTCCAAATGATGAAATTAATGTGAAGTTATTAATTGCTTAGGATTCAAAGGTCATGTAACATCTAATCTTTAGATAGAAAAAAGTATTGTAAATGGATCTCTAGGGTAATTAGAATTATAATATACAAAACTGAGAGTGCCCTACCAAAACCACTAACATATGTTATGGTTGAGTTTGACAGTTATTCAAGAATATCATTTGAATATGACACTTCATATACAATTCCAATTACATCAATACAAATGGGACACACCAACCAACTACCCTTACAGTTTACTTGGGCATTAACAATACATAAATCACAAGGTTTGACTCTTTCAAAATCCATAATTCATATAGGTTAAGAATAAAGAGTAGGGTTAACATTTGTGGCTATATCATGTGTAAATTCATTGGAAAGATTAAGAATATTACTACCATTAACATATGACTACTATGAAAAGATGAAAAATATAAAACAAATTTCCAAATGAAAATTTCAGAAAGAAAAATTGAAATTCTTAGAGGATAAATAATGTCTTGTACTCATCACAAACTTCTTTCTATGAATATGAAATGATTCATTATTTCACATTTTGATGAGTATTAAATGATTCTTTAGTTTAAACATTTTATCTTATGTATATTATACTTTAAGGTAATTTAATGTAATATATATTACACTTTTAGATGATTTAATGTGATGTATATTATACATTAAAAAATTTATGAAAATATTCATATTATATGCTAAATAAATACACAATATGCATGAATATTAATAACATACCTATATTAGATAAATATATGTAAAAGACAAAGAGATATCATTTTTGAGTTACCTATTGGGTAAGTGCACAATGTTGGGGGACAAAAAGTAGCCTACCAGTGGACATGATTTTATTGAAATTTCAGAAATCTGAACTTCTGTAGATAATTTGAGGTACCTACACTCTAAATTTGAAGATAGTATAAAAATATGAAATGTAGAATTTTGAGTCTAGTTTCCAAAACATCATTTTTTTCTAAAAATGGTTAAATATAATAAGGTCAAACATCTAAAATTTGAAGAGAAAATCCTATTTTTTAAGAAAATAGATAGATAGATGGTCGTTTGGATCACCATTTTTTTAGCATCATTTAATATTTTTTTAAACACTTCAATAAAAATTTAGATAAGATATTATAGTTTGTGACCTATATATTTATATTGTTTTAATGAATAATTTTTTTTATGAATTTTATAAGTAAATAGATCCTGAAAACTGACAAGAAATGGATAACAATCCGTGTGATGTGCTTAACTAAACCCCAAAAAATGAAAAATCAATTTTTTTTTAATGTGTGTATAATGAGGCCTAATTTGTGACCATATAATTTATTTTTCACTTGGATCAACAAATGAAAAATTATATGAACATGTATAAGCATGTATGTTTGCGACATGTAGTGGCCAAAAAATGGTATAGTTAGAAATCAACATAGTTTGAAACCTTAAATTAGTCCAAAAAATATAGAAATCATATTTTTTGAAAGAGGAGAGCATGCTCATCGTAATGGTATTAATTTTTTGAATTTTCATGTTAAAATTAATATTATGTTTGGCGATCAAAGTTGAATTTTGTTGTTCTTTTTATCATAACTCTCAGACTCAACTATAGATTGATAGGTCTAAGCTTTTGTTTTGGGAATCCAATCCATTCCCAAGACAAAAGGCATAGGATTTCAATTCAAATTTAAATAGCGTGATCATGTTAATGTATAATTTGATCACATTAATAGATAACATAATCACATTACTGTAAAAGAAATAATTTGATCACATTACTATTATTTTGTACATTAAGTTAGTGAACATGTAAGATGGATCGAACCCTGGTTAATGGGTAACGCAATCATGTTATCAATAATGAAATCATGTTATCAATAATCTGATCATGTTATTGATAATGCAATCATGTTCCTATTATTTTTCACATAAAATCATGTGGGTTTGCACATGAAGGCAACTTTGGCTAGAAGCTTATATTTACTACTCTAAATGTTAAGTATAAATTTATATTTTTTTCTTATAGTTTAAATTTATTTTAGTAAATACAATAAATTAGGGTCACTCTATATCTAATAGATTTGGTCTCATAACTGCACACCTTATGATGTGGAAAATAGTTTTTCAAAATTCAATCTGCTTAGTACTTAGGTCTTTTCACGGTCTAGGTATTAAACCTAAGGATTTCATTACATAAATTTTGTAGTTGATATCAATTTCTGGTAAACATATATTCATTTTTTAGGTTTTGTGCCTTTTGAATTGATTCTTGGAATTTATAGGAGACCTAGGTATGTAAAAATTGAAGTTTGATAACTACTCACTTTTAACTTGATATAAAGTGGTATGATTGTAGTAATGTAGTTCATATTTATGACATGCACACATCAAATAACCATTTGTATTAGTTTCACTAATTCATTATCCCTCCCTCATCCTTGATCACTTATTACTCATCCATCATTACCCTTAATTACTCTCTCATCATTCCTCATTGTCCCTAATCACTCCCTCATTGACCCTCACTATCCCTAGTCATCTATAATCGCTCCCATATCATCCATAATCACTCCTCCATTGACCATCACTATCACTCCCTCCCCATCCTTCATCATCCCTAATCATTCTTTGTTCATCCCTCATCATCTCTAATCACTTCCTCATCCCTATTCACTCCCTCCTCATCCCTCCTCATCCCTAATCACTCCCTCATTGACCTTTATTATATCTCATCATCTCTAATCACTTGGGTATATCATCTCTAATCACTCCTTCATTGACTATCACCATCCCTCATCATCCCTAATAACTCCCTCCTCATCCCTCATAATCCCTAATCAATCTTTCCTCATCCCTCATCATTGTTAATCACTCCCTCATTGACCCTCACCATATGTCACCATCCCTTATCACTCCATCATTATCCCTCACCATCAATCACCATCCATAATCACTCCCTCATCATCTGACGTAAGTATATACTCTAAAAATATCTTTAATTTCAATCATATGTTATTTAATCAATTATAATAAAAATTAACTCTTTTGTAGGACTTGTTGTGTTGTCAATACCCATTTATTATAGTCAATTTTATTACTAAATGAATTAGATGATCTTCCAAATTTATCGTCAAGCAACATAAGTACTAACACAAAATAGAGTCTAATTTTTAGTTCATCAAATTATCTTTTTTTTGCAACTGACAAGATAAAACTTTATTTAGTTCCACCTTTGGTAGCTTGGTTCAAAAGATAAAAATTAAACACATATTCTTGTATAATTGTCTAATTCTAAGAAGATTTGAATCATATGCAAAGTTATTTAGTGTTTTCTATTCCTGTATGACTTGAATCTTGGTCAGATTCATACATGCACTCATTTTGTGTGTAATGTATCCCAAATATTTTATCTCTTACACAAAAAATGAACATTAATTCATGTTATCATAAACATATGTTTATACAAAATGTGAAACACTAGTTCAACATGGATTAAATGTTCAACCCAGGTTCTCTAAAGATTAAGATGTCATCAAGGTAGATTAAAAAAATGACATAGGTAAATGTCTTGAGGATATTATTCAACATGTCAATGAATGAATTCACTACATGAGTTAACCTAAAAGACATAAACAACTAGTCAATCAATCATTCCTTTATTTTTAAGATTATATTCCAAATGTATAGAGGTTCAACATGAATATGTTGATACCCAAACTTAAGGTCAATTTTGGAAAAGACTTATACAACATGGATATAGAATAAAATGTCTTAATATTTAGATGAGGATAGTAGTTCTTCAATTTAATCTTGTTGATACTTTTTTAATTGATTCAAAACTTTGGCATAAGAACAATTGGGCTTCTATAAGGAAATTATTTGGGCATGATGTGACCATTATCCATGATTTCATGGATCTATCACTTGATCTATTCATTATCTATAAATGATATGTAGTATAAGGAGGTTTGAGGTATAGGTAGTTAAGAGATCAAATCAATAGTATTGTTTAGTGTAAAGTATGTAGGAACTTGTTTAGGTGACTGAAATATATTATTATATTCATATGGTTTATGGTTCAATTATTTTGTCTTTGTTATTATTGGATAAATGACACTATGATTTAGTGACATAATGATGATATTACATTTAATTCTTACCATCAAGAGTATACTTATTACTAGAACTGACAAGATTCTTACACTTCCTAGCACTAAAGACTAAAATCTTATGAACTATCTATGATATATGGTATTTCAGATGATGACAATATATCCCAACATTTCAAGGATTTACTTCATAGATTACATATAAATGGTAAATATATAGTTGACCACATGTAAATGTTGAGGTGTGGAGCTAAAAGCTTCACCAAATGAGTATATTGCAGGTTGCAGGAATTACATAGTCACCGACATCGGTCAGGAGTGACCGACGTTGGTTAGGAGTCGACTAAGAGATGTTGGCATTGGTCATGGATCGACTGACGTCGGTCACAGGTAGACAGGCAGGGACCGATGTTGGTCACCTGTGTGTCTAGAATGCTATTTTCATGGATAGAACAAAATGTTTGCATGATAGGATTAAGTGTTAGTCTTAAGTCCGCATCTCTATCTTTAGTAAGATTGTTTAGAGCCCTTGATTAGGAGGTGCATCTAATGGCTGTAATTATATGATCATGTTTCCTAATATTATATATAGGATTAGATCTTCATAGCTTATTGAATAGAACAGTACAAGAATTGTATATGTGTATCAATCCAAGTTGTTGGAGTTGATTGTAATTGAGAGAGAGAACTCTTGAGGGAAAGAGATCTGTACATCTGAGAGAGGTGTGGAAGAAAAGAAGTTTCTTCAATTGTATTCCTTTTGTAAAGAGTTTAATACAAGTTTTTAGGGTCGTTTCTTGTATCTCTTGTTCTTTGCTATTTCTGATTCTAGTTACTTATCATTCTGGTTTAATTCTATATTTAATTGATTTTATATAGTAATCAACATTGTTGGTTGATCCCCAACAAGTGGTATCAGAGCTCAGGTTGACTAATAGGTGTTTCAGATCTGGTTAGTGTGTATTGATTACAGGTTACTCACAGGGTTTTTTGTTTGAGTGGGAGAAGCAATGGCAGAAGAAAGTAAACTGAGAATGGAGAAGTTCAATGGCAAGAATTACCAATTATGGAGAATGTAGATAGAGGATTATCTGTATCAAAAAGATCTATACTTACCGTTAGGTGGAGTTTCAAGGAAGCCCACAGACATGGAAGATGAAGAATGGGAAGTTCTTGATAGAAAGGCTCTTGGATCTATAAGATTGAGTCTGGCATCTACTGTGATATCTAATTTATCACAGGCAAAGTCTACGGTAGAGTTAATAACTAATTTAGCAAATTTATATGAAAAACCCTCGGCTTCAAATAAGGTATATCTTATGAAGCAGTTATTTAATTTGCAAATGCAGGAAGGTGGATCTGTATCTAATCATCTAAATGATTTCCATGGAATTGTAAAACAATTAAATTCAGTCAAAATAGTGTTTGATGATGAAATTAAGGCTCTTTTAATATTATGTTCTTTGCATGAAAGCTGGCATAGCTTGGTAATGGCAGTTAGTAATACTACATATGCTTCAAATATTTTAAAAGTAGATGATGTTGTTAGTGTAATCTTGAATGAAGAAATTCGTAGGAAAAGCATAGAGGAAACATCAGGGAACGCTTTAAGTTTTGAGAGAAAGGGAAGGCAAAAAAAGAAGAGCAAGAAAGGGAGATCAAGGTCTAAGTCAAAGATGAGAGGTAGATTCAAATCCAGAAATGGCAGGAGGATAGCCTGATGGAATTGTGGAAAGATAGGGCACATAAGCAAAGATTGCTGGTCAAAACCTAAAGAGGACAATTAGCATGAAGGTAAAGAAGAAGCAAAAGTTGTAGGTATTACACAAGATGCTCTTATATTCTCTTTGCATAATAATATAGAATCTTGAGTTTTAGATTCTGGTGCCTCTTTTCATGCTACCCCTAATAGAGAATATTTTAGTGACTATGTCCATGGAGATTTTGGAATAGTTTATTTAGGGGATGATGAGCCTTATAAAATTGTTGGCAAAGGAAAAGTGCACCTGAAATTGCAGAATGGCAACATATGGGTGTTGAGAGATGTCATGCATGTTCCCAGCTTGAAGAGGAATTTGATTTCTGTAGGAAAGTTGGGGGATGAGGGTTTTACAATAACTCTCATAGCTGAATCTTGGAAGGTTACCAAGGGAGCACTTGTATTGGCTAGAGGTAAGAGAGTAGGTACTCTCTATTTATGTAATTGTATTACTGATAATTCTCCTTCTGTATTATCTACTTCAGATGTGGATGCAAAGTTATGGCACTCTAGGCTCGACCACATGAGTGAGAAGGGAATGTCTATTCTTAAGTCAAAAGGTAAGCTTTCAGATTTGAAAAGCATAGATCTAGATTTTTGTGAGCACTGTATTTTTAGAAAATAGAAGAGGGTGAGTTTTTTCAAGACTGGGTCAACAAAGAAGAAGCACAAGTTGAAGCTTGTTCACACAGACGTGTGGGGACCGGCTCAGGTTGCTTCTATTAGAGGATCATGGTACTATGTTTCATTCATAGATGATGCTACAAGAAAGGTATGGGTCTATTGTATAAAGAAGAAATATGATGTTTTTGACACTTTTAAAATTTGGAAAGCTATGGTTGAGAATGAAATAGGCAGGAGATTGAAGTGCCTTAGATCTGACAATGGTGATGAGTATTGCAACTATAAGTTCAAAAGTTATTGTTATATGAATGGAATACACAGGCAAAGGATGGTTCCAAGGACACCTTAGCAAAATGGAGTTGCTGAAAGGATGAACAGAATAATAATGGAGCGTGCAAGGTGTATGAGATTGCATGCTGGTTTGCCCTTAGAGTTTTGGGCAGAAACTGTGGATATTGTAGTTTACCTAATTAATAGAGGACCCTCTACAGCTCTGGATGGTGGAATTCTAGAAGAGGCATGGACTGGTAAAAAGGTAGATCTCTCATTTCTCAAAGTTTTTGGTTGTGAAGCCTTTATGCACATTGATAAGGAAAATAGAAAGAAGCTGGATGCTAAGTCTATGAGGTGCACATTTATTCGTTATGGCTCTGATGATTTTAGATTTAGGTTTTGGAATCTAGGAACTAACAAGATAATTAGGAGCCGTGATGTTGTTTTCAATGAAAAAGTGATGTATAGTGATCAGCTCAAGAAGTTGAATCAATCTGGGTAGAGCAATGGAGAATTGGATGAGGTGACGGTCCAAAATGAGCTCAAAAGAAAAAATAATCACAAATAGGAAAACACAGAGACCGACATCGATAAGGAAGGAACTGACATCGGTAATATAGGAACCGATGTCGGTCAGACAGTGACCAATGTCGATCAGGCAGGAACCGACGTCGGTCAAGGAAAACTGACGTTGACCAGTTACAGGCCTAGAAGTGACTGAGGTCGGTCACTGTCAGAGAATTTGGGTGGACAACGTGTTGTGAATAAGTCTCAGATGCCCATCAGGAGGTCAGAAAGGGTAAGTAAACCTCCAATTCGATATTCCCCTTCATTATTCTATTTATTTCTTATTGATGGTGGAGAACCAGAGAGTTTTGATGAAGCAATACATGTGGAATCTAAGAATTAGTGGGATTTAGGCATGAATGAGGAGATTGATTCCTTGAGAAAGAACCAAACATGGGATTTGGTTGAGTTGCCAGCGGGAAAGAAGACACTAAAGAACAGATTGATCTATAGATTGAAGGAAGGTGAGAATGGACAGATGAGATATAAGGCCAGGTTTGTAGTGAAAGGATTTGCACAAATACTAGGTATTGATTTTGGTGATATTTTTTCTCCTGTTGTTAAAATGACTTCTATATGGACTGTATTGTCTTTAGTTGTTACTGAGGATTTGCATGTTGAGTAGCTTGATGTTAAGACAACATTTCTTCATGGAGATTTGGATGAAGAAATATATATGGATCAGTCGGAAGGATTTGAGGTCAAAGGTAAGGAGAAGTTAGTGTGCAGATTGAAGAAAAGCTTGTATGGCCTCAAGCAAGCTCTTAGACAATGGTATCTGAGATTTGACAGGTTTATGACTGAGCATGGCTACAATAGGTGTCAATCTGACTATTGTGTTTATTTTAAGATATTGGATAATGGTAGATATATTATTATGTTGTTTTATGTAGATGATATGCTGGTTGTAGGTTCACACATACATGATATCTCTGAGCTTAAGGTGAAATTAGCTCACACATTTGCCATGAAGGATTTGGGAGCAGCAAATAAAATCATTGGCATGAGTATTAAGAGATACAGAAAAAATCACAGGTTGATTTTGTCTCAAGAGGATTATGTGAACAAGGTGTTGAAACGGTTCAATATGCAGGATGCAAAACCGGTAAGCACACCTATGGCTGGACATTTTAAATTGAGTAAAGAACAATGTCCTAATTCACATGATGAGGTAGAGTACATGAGTAGATTTCCATATGCTTCCGTAGTTGGGAGCTTAATGTATGCAATGGTTTGTACTAGGCCTGATATTGCCCAAGAAGTGGGAATTGTAAGTAAGTATATGGCCAATCCAGGGAAGGAGCACTAGAAAGCAGTTCAGTGGATCCTTAGATATCTGAGAGGGACCAGCAGTAGGCATTTGTGATATGGTGGTTCAAATACTTCTCTACATGGTTATGTAGATTCAGATATGGTAGGTGATTTGGATGGCAGAAGAAGCACCACAGGATATGTTTTCACTATTGGTGGAACGGCGGTTAGCTGGATATCAAAGTTGCAGAAGGTTGTTGCCTTGTCAACTACAGAAGCATAATATATTGTAGTCACAGAGGCTAGAAAAGAGATGATATGGATGACACGGTTCATGGAAGAGCTACGAAAGGAGCAAGAGAGTTGCAAACTATACAGTGATAGTCAGAGTGCAATTCATTTGGCTAAGAATTCAGCCTTTCATTCAAGAACCAAGCATATACAACTTAGGTACCACTTCATTAGACAGGTATTGGAGGATGGTGAGTTGAAGTTGGAGAAGATCCATACAGAGAAGAACCCTGTTGATATGTTAACCAAGCCGATAACAAAAGAGAAGTTGAATCTTCATTCAACTTTTGTTGGTCTTCATGATTGAGTTTGAAGATGGAGGAGCTAGAAGATATTATTGTACAGGTACTGGTGCAGCTGTTTATCTCCAAGTGGGAGATCGTTGAGGTGTGGAGCTAAAAGCTTCACCAAATGAGTATATTGTAGGTTGCATGAATTACACAGTCACCGGTGTCGGTCAGGAGTGACTGACATCGGTCAAGAGTCGACGAAGAGATGCCAGCGTCGGTCATGGATCGGCCAACGTTGGTCAAAGCCAGATAGGCAGGGACCAATGTTGGTCACTTGTGCGTCTAGAATGCTATTTTTGTGCACAGAACAGAATGTTTGCATGATAGGATTAAGTGTTAGTCTTACGTCTGTATCTCTATCTTTAGTAAGACTATTTAGAGCCCTTAATTAGGAGGTGCATCTAATGGCTGTAATTGTATGATCATGTTTCCTAATATTATATATAAGATTAGATCTTCATAGCTTATTGAATAGAACAGTACAAGAATTGTATATGTGTATCAATCCAGGTTGTTGGAGTTGATTGTAATTGAGAGAGAGAACTCTTGAGGGAAAGAGATCTGGAAAGAGATCTATACATCTGAGAGAGGTGTGGAAGAAAAGAAGTTTCTTCAATTGTATTCCTTCTATAAAGAGTTTAATACAAGTTTTCAGGGTGGTTTCTTGTATCTCATGTTCTTTGCTATTTCTGATTCTAGTTACTTATCATTCTGGTTTAATTCTGTATTTAATTGCTTTCATATAGTAATCAACATTATTGGTTGATCCCCAATAGTAAAACATCACACACTTCTAATGGCGAGATTTCACAAAGGATTGCATCTTTAAAAAGTTTGATTTTGTACACTAAGTGACACTACTAGGTGATCCATTTATCAAGGCCTACACTAGACCATACACTAGCATATGGTTATGGATGATGCATAACTTTCAAGTTTAATTTTTGAAAATATGCTTTAGGAGAAATTAAATTATTCTGACTTATATTGGAAATGATGAAGTGTGTTAGCTTATTATTGATCTCAATATTTTTAATTCATATAATTTCTTGTTGGGGTAAGTAGATATATTTTTAGTACCGACCATATCATTGGGTTCATAATCTATTATCTACTTACCTTTTTATAGTGATAGATAACTTATACCCACTTTTCTAGATGTGCAAGTGGAGAGATCATAGTGTGACACTCTTCATTGGATTGAATTTTGAATTTATGAATTAAGTACCACTTTCCAATCTTGGACTACTTATTCTAATCATTTGAAAATTATTTTCCACTCTCTTGTATGATGGCTCAATCAATAGATACAAAAATAGAAGGCCTTCAATGTAATTATTCGGATCATAAAATGTCCTCATATGGAAAGCAATTGATTAGTTTGAAGAAATAACATAGCTTGGTTATCCTCATGTATTTACTATCCATTTTTGGTGCTATGGTGGTTTTACATGCTTCTCTTTTTCTAGCAGATTTTCAATTTTGAATTAAATCATTTCTAATAAGCCCATATTTTTTGATAGGTGTTAAATATTTATGTTTCAAATTTGCCTCTACATCATTTTGATCACTATGTCTTATATTTTATGCAATAACTCAACTCTCCACTTGTATCTCTTATCATTGTTAAACCCAAACAAAACACCACCATCAAGGTATTGGATGGAGTGATTAAGGATGAGGAGGGATGAGGAAGATTTGATTAGAGATGATGAAGGATGGTGAGGGTTAATGAGGGAATGATTATGGAGGATGAGGGAGTGATTAGGGATGATGAGGGATGGTGAGGGTTAATGAGGGAGTGTTAGGGGTGATGAGGAATGAGTGATTAGAGATGATGAGGTATGATGAAGAAGTGATTAGGGATGGTGAGGGATGGTGAGGGTTAATGAGGGAATGATTAGGAATGATGAGGGAATGATTATAAATGATGATGAATAATGAGGTTCAATAAGGGAGTGATTAGGGATGAGTAAGGAGTGATTACAGATGATGAAGTAGTGATCAGGGATGATGAGAGAATGATTAGGGATGGTGAGGGATGGTGAGAGCCAATGAGGAAGTGATTAGAGATAACGATGGAGTGATTAAATATGATGAGGGATGATGAGGGTCAATGAGGGATGATGGATGAAGAGTGAGTGATTAGGGATAGTGAGGGTCAATGAGGGAGTAATCAGGGATGATTATGGAGTGATTAGAAATGACTAGGTAAAGTGAGGGTCAATGAGGGAGTGATTAGGGATAATGAAGAATATGAGAGATTGATTAGGGGTGATGGGGAATGAGTAGGAAGTGATCAGGGATGAGGGAGGGATGATGAATGAGTGAAATTAACATAAAGTGGTCATTTTATGTTTGCAAGTCATCACTATGATCTATGTTACCCCAATCATACCAATTTGCATCAATTTCAAAGCGAGTAGCTTGCAAAATTCAATTTTGACACACCTAAGACTCATAGAAATATCAAAAATCAAACTAAAAGATATAAAAACCTAAAAAATGACTATACATTTACCAAAAATAGACATCAATTATAAACATTATGTCTTGAAATCCCTAGGTTTAATACTTAGACCCTGAAAATTCTTAAGTACTGACTAAATTGGATTTTGAAAAACTATTTTCCACATCATAAGACATGCAACTGTGAGACCAACATTATCAAATGCAGAGTGATCCTAATTTATCATATTTAGTAAAATAAATTTTAGTATAAGGAAATACATGTAACATGGAATAAAAATGCCTTACTATTTAGATGAGGATAGTAGTTTTTCATTTTAATCTTGTTAATATTTTTTTAATTGATTCTTAAGTTTGGCACAAGCACAATTGTGATTCTACAAGGCAATGATTTTGGCATGATGTGTCCATTATCCATGGTTTCATGGATCTACCACTTGATCTATTCATTCTCTAAAAAATGATATGTTGTATAAAGAGGTTTGAGGTAGAAGTAGTTAAGGGATGAAATCAATAGTATTGTTTAGTGTAAAATATGTAAGAACTTATTTAGGTGATTGAAAGATATCCTTGTATTCATCTAGTTTATGGTTTAATTATTTTATCTTTATTGTTGTTGGATAAACCACACTATGATATGGTGACACAAGGATGTTATTGAATTTATTTCTTACCATAAAGAGTATACTTCTTACTAGAACTAAAAATATTATTGCACTTCATGGCACTAATGACACAAATCTTATGAATTGACTATGATATATAGCATTTCAGATCATGACAATCTATCACAACATGTCAAGGATTTACTTCATAGACTACATGTAAATGGTAAATATATGTTTAACCACATGTAAAACATAACACATATCTAATGGTGAGATGCCACAAAGGATTTCATCTTTAAAAATTTTAATTTTGTAAATTAAGTGACACTACTAGGAGTATAAATGTAAACTTATACTTAACATTTAGAGTAGTAAAAATAAGCTTTTGGCCAAAGTTGCCTCATGTGAAACTCCACATGCTTTTATGTGAAAAATAATAGGAATGTAATCATGTTATTCATAACATGACCATGTTACATATTAACCAAAGTTTGATTCATCTACATGGTCACTGATTTAGTGTGCAAAACAACAATAATGTGATCGCATTATTATTTTTAAAATAACGTGATCATGTTATCTATTAATACAATTACATTATATATTAATATGATCACATTATGTAAAATGTACATGGAATTATCCCCCAACTCCATGCACTTTCCCTATTTTATATTAGATTTGTGACATAAGTGGAAGAGGCATCTTGAAAATGATATAACTTAGCATCTTTAACATGGATTTATCTAAGATAAATATGCTAGTGAAAAAATATGATGTAATTTAACTTATTTATCTGTTTCACATGAAAAATAAATATTACCCTTTAACTTTTAAATTTTATGATTAGTAAAAATCTTATTTTAATTTTAAACATAATCAATTTATATTTATAATTTCAAAAAATTATTTTCTTAATATATAGTTAAAAATATATAATTTTTAAATAAAAATTAAAAAATATAATTTGCAACCAATGAAGATGATTTTATAATTTGTCTCACCCTAGGAATTGAATTATATTTCAATTTTATTAAATTTGAATAAAAATTTAATTTTTTATCCCATGAAAATATTTGCAAAATTTATTTTGTCGTAAGAAGTGATTAAAAATAATTTTCATTAAATATATATTTAAAACATTTTTTAGCCAATAAATATAACTATAAAAGATATAATTTACTTAAGAAGTGAATTTAAAAATTATCCGATTAATTATAAATAAGTTAAACATTTATTTTTCAAATTATATAAGTGTATTTTTTCTCCCGTTAATGGGTTCTTGGTGTCTATCTTAAAAGATAGAAGAAAATAAAATGGGATGGTTCAAACTTAAATTCCATGGTACTTATTGAGGCAAACTTGGTGCCTTGCATGCTAGGTGTCTTATAAGAGAATATAGTAGGTCGCTTATTCATGTAACTTCCAATAAACTTGTTGATGGGACCAATAACAAAACTAAAGATCAAGCTTTAATGGCTAGGCTTGAGATGATAGTTTTGTGTGGAATTGATAGTTTGATTATTGAAGGGAATTATCAGATTCTGATTGAAGCCTTGTGCAAGAGAACTACTAATCCTTAGAATCTATCTAATATTCTTGAAAAGGCTTGGTCATGCTTGGGTTCTATTAAGGATTAGGATTATTGTCATTACTTTTGGGAAGTCAATGTAGTTGTTAATTTCCTTGCCAACATTGGTATCGACCAATTGGAAGCTATAAGGATGGAAAACTAAAGGGAAGATTGGGAAAAATTTGAAGGGGTCTCATCCATTGTGTAAAGGGAAATGTCATAATAATAGCACATGATTTTTTGTTAGTGGATTGTGGGAATGATTACTTGGCTTGGTGTTAAGATCATATGATATATTCTAGGTTTTTTGGGATTGTGATGTCTTATTTTCTTGGTTGGGTTGTGTTGTCAAGATCTATGCTTGCTTCTAGGTAGGTAAGTGCACAAAGTTGGGGGACAAAAAAGGGCCTACCCGTGGACATGATTTTTTTAAAATTTAAAAAATTTGAACTTCTTTAGATAATTTAAGATGGCTACACTCAAAATTTGAAGAAGGTATAAAAATATGAATTGTAGCATTTTGAGTCTAGTTTCTAATTTTATTTTATTTTTTTGAAAAATGGTTAAGTATAAGTAGGTCAAACATCTAAAATTTTAAGAGGACCTCCTATTTTTTTAAAGAAAACATAGTAGATAGATAGTTGTGCGGCCCACCATTTTTTGAGCATCATTAAATATTGTTTGAAATGCTTTGGTGAATATTTAGATAAGATCTTCTAGTGTGTTAAGATTTTTTTTAATATTTTTAAAATTAAGTAGATCCTAAAAACTAACATAAAAATGGATAGATGATCATGCCGTGCACCCTAACTACCTCAAAAAAATGAAAATTGTTTTTTTTAATGTGTGTAGAATTAGGCCTAATTTATTACCATATAAGTTTTTTTGAAATTGGATCAACAAAAAATAATTACATAAAAATGAATAGGCATGTATAGGTGCAGCATGTATTGGCCTAAAAAAGGTGTAGTTAGAAATAAATATAGTTTAAACCCTTAAAATAGACCAAAAATTATAAAATCATATATTTAGAAAGAGGACAGCTTCCTCATATGGTAATAATTTTTGAATTTTGATGTTGAAATCCATAGTGTATTTGGTGATTAAAGTTGAAATTTGTTTATTTTTCTCAAAACTCTCGGTCTTGGCTGTAGATGCACAGTCACAATCTTTTGGTTCAAAAATCCAAGCCATTTTTGAGCCTAAAGGCTCAGTTTTAAATTTAAATTCAAATAAAGCATATGCATTGTATAAAGTGTATGATATAGTGCATATGCATGGTATAATATATTATACAACATGTACGCATTTCTTTATTATAAAACAAAAACCATCTTCACAAGCATGTAGGAGTTGCAAGTGAAGCCAACTTCAACCATAAGCTTATATTTATTACTCTAAATATTAAGTATAAGAATATAATTTGTATTCTTATACTTTAAATTTATTTTAGTAAAAATAATAAATTAGGGTCACTTAGCATCTCATAGAATTGGTTTCATAGTTGCATTCCTTACAATGTGGAAAATAGTTTTTCAAAATCTAATCAGGTCAGTACTTAGGCATTTTCAGAGTCTAATTATTAAACCTAGGGATTTCAGGACATAACTTTTACATTTGATATCCATTTTTGGTAAACATATAGTCATTTTTTAGTTTTTGGTGCCTTTCAAATTGATTCCTAGCATTTATAAGAGTCTTAGCTTTGAAAAAATTGAATTTTTCAAACCACTTACTTTGAAATTGATGTAGAGTGATGTTATTAGAGTATCATAGGTCACATTGATGACCTACACACATCAAACAACCACTTTACATGTTAATTTAATTTGATCATCAACCCTTACTCATTTTTTATCTTTTCTTACTCAACCCTCATTACCCCTAATCACTCTTTCATCATTCCTCATTGTCCCTAATCACTCCGTCATTAACCCTCATTATCCCTAGTCATCTCTATTCATTCCCTTATTATCCATAATCACTCCTCCATTGACCATCACTATCCCTCATCATCCCTAATCACTCTTTCCTCATCCCTCATCATACCTAATTGCTTCCTCATCCCTATTCAATCCCTCCTCATCCCTTCTCATCCCTAATCACTCCTTCATTAACCTTAACTATCTCTCATCATCTCTAATCACTCAAGATTACCATCCCTAAGCACTCCTTAATTGCTTATCACTACCCCTCATCATCCCTAATCACTCACTTCTCATCCCTCATATTCCCTAATAAATCTGTCTTCATCCCTCACCATCACAAATCTTTCCCTCATTGACCCTCACCATCCCTTACCATCCTTAATCGCTCTATCATAATCTAGCTTAAGTATATACTCTAAATACATCTCTGATTCTAACATATGTTTTTTAATCCATAATAGTATAAATTAACTCTTTTCTAGGACTTGTGTTGTCAATACCCATTTGTGATAATCAATTTTATTATTGAATGAATTGGATGATGTTCCAAATTTATAGTCAAGTAACAAAAGTATTAACACAAAATAGATTCTAAATTTTAGATCATCAAATTATCTTTGTTGATCAGTTGACTAAATGAAAATTTATTCATTTCCACCTTTGGTAGTTTGGTTTAAAAGATAAAAATTAAACATAAATCGCTTGTACAATTTTCTAATTCTGAGAAGATTTAAATCAAATGCAAAGTTATTTAGTGTTTCCCATTCCTGTATGACTTGAATCTTGGTTAGGTTCACACATGGACTCCTTATGTGTGTAATGTGCCCCAAGTATTTTATCTCTTACATTAAAAATGAACATTTATTCATGTTATCACAAATATATGTATCTATAAAATGTAAAACACTAATACAGCATGGTGTAGATGTTCATCCCATGTTTTCTAAAGATTAAGATGTCATCAAGGTAGATTAAAAAAAATGACATAGGTAAAGGGTCTGAGGATGTCTTTCAACATCTTGAAATGAATGAATTCATTATATGAGTTAACCTAAAAGGCATAACCGACAAGTCAATCAATCCTTCCTTTATTTTTAAAACTATAATCCAAATGTCTAGAGGTTTAACATGAATATGATGATACCCAAACTTAAGATAAATTTTGGAAAAGAGTTCTACACCATGGATATGGTATAAAAATTCCTTAATATTTAAAGGAGGAATATAGTTCTTCACTTTAATCTTGTTAAGATTTTTTTAATTGATTCACAACTTTGGCAAAAAAACAATTGGGTTTCTGCAAGGTAATGATTTGGGCATGTTGTGTCCATTATCCATGATTTCATGGATCTACCACTTGATCTATTAAATATTTAGAAATGATATGTTGTATAAAGAGGTTTGAGGTAGAGGTAGTTAAGGGATCAAATCAATAGTATTGTTTAGTGTATAGTATGTAGGAACTTATTTAGGTGATTGAAATATATCCTTGTATTCATCTAGTTTATGGTTCAATTATTTTGTGTTTGTTATTGTTGGATAAACCACACTATGATATGGTGACATAAGGATGTCATTGAGAATTTAATTCTTACCCTTAAGAGTATACTTCTTACTAAAACTGACAATATTCTTGCACTTCTTGGTAGTAATGACTGCAAGCTTATGAACTAGCTAAGATATACGGTATTTTAGATCAAGACAATCTATCACAAAATTTCAAGGATTTAATTCATAGATAACATTTCAATATTAAATACATGGTTGACCACATGTAAGACATCACACACCTATAATGGTGCAATGTAAAAAAGGATTGCATCTTTAAATTTTTTGATTTTGTACACCAAGTGACACTATTAGGTGATCCATTTCTCAAGGCCTACACCATTAGCATATGGTTATGGATGATGTATAAATATAATTTAAGAGAAATTAAATTCTTATAACTTCCATTAGAAATGATGATGTGTATTGTCTCACCATTGATCTACATTTTTTAATGAAATAATATTTTTAATTCATATAATTTCTTGTTGGGGGAAGTAGAGATATTTTTAGTACTGACCATATCATTGGGATTATAATATATTATCTATTTAACTTTTTATAATGCTAGATAACTTGTACCCACTTCTAGATATGTTCAAGTTAGAGAGATCATAGTGTGACACTCTTCATTGGATTGAATGTTGAAGTTATGAATTAAGCACCACTCTCAAATATTAGACTACCTATTGTAATCATTTGAAAATTATTTTTTACTCTATGGTATGATGACTAAATCAATATACATACAAATAAAAGGCGTTATATATAATTATTCAGATCATAAAATGTCCTCATACGGAAATCAATTGATTGGTTTCAATAAACTGCATAGCTTGGTGATCCTCATGTATTTACTACCTATTTTTGGTACTATGGTGGTTTAACTTGCCTCTATTTTTCTGGCAGATTTTCAATTTTGAATTACATCATTTCTAATAGGCCCATAATTTTTTCATAGGTGTTAAATATTTATGTTCCAAATTTGCCTCCACATCATTTTGATCACTATGTCTTATATTTTATGCTAGCACTCAACACTCAACTTGTATCTCCTAACATTGTTAAACCCCAACAAAATACCAAAATCAAGGTATTGGATGGAGTGATTAAGGATGAGGAGAAATTGAGTAGATATTATGAGGGAGTCAATAGGGATGGTGAGGGTCAATGAGGGAGTGATTAGGGATGATGAGTGATGGTGAGGATTAATGAGGGAGTGATTATGGGAGATGAGGGATGAGTAGTGAGTGATTAGATATGATGAGGTATGTTGAAGCAGTGGTTAGGGATGATGAAGTGATGTAGGAACATCACTACCCAATATAAATAGTGATCTAGTTTACATGTTTTAAGTCTTTATAAGGTGGTCAAGGTCATAATAAGTTTGTAGGAGTCTTTCTAAGTTTCTAGTTTTGTGTCAATTTTGAATTAGAGTTGTATTGGAATTTCTTGCCAAATCTTTTATTTGAATTTTTGAACTTTTATAGAGACTTAAATCTTGTTTCACGAAGTCTAATGTTGAATTTGGTGTGGTTAGACTTTAGCAAAGATTTTAGGATGTTACAACACATATACCTAAACTCATATTTTATAAATATGTTAGTCAACATACAAAAGAAGTTAGAATTCAATTGAAGGTTATTTGGTAATAAGAGTCTTGTGCATGTCTTAGTTTGTACTCAAAGTCAGATTCAAGATTTGGATGGGGTAGGATTATAAAGGATGAATCTAAATAAACCCAAAGTGAATAAAGACAATTTTTGATTATTTACAGACAAAAAAGCAAATAGATCCTGCATCTTCTTGAATATGTGCAAAGATAGTTGGTAGTGTGCATGATCATGAAACATGATTAGTAACAAGTTATTTTTGATATTAGTGTGAGTGGTAAGTTGAAAATACCATTTATTTTAAGGTGATTATATCATTTGTCATTTTAGTTTCAAATCTTTTGAATGTTCAAATTACAAACTGTATACCCTGTGCTTTTACAAACTGTGGCTTAAAATCTTAGTCAAAGTTAGAGCCTTGTGGAAGAGGAGATTCTATTTGGTGGGACTTTAGAATCTATGATTAATTATTAACTTGATGTAATAATTACTTAATATTATTTAATCATTTTATGTTGTTATTTTGAGAAGGACATTCTATAGTGAACAACACGACACTATTGTCTATGAGCAAAAGTTCTAAGTATACATCTGTGTGAGAAGGTATATGAATGGATTGGAGTGAAAATTCAAATTTATATGTTTGTGAGTTTATTCTCATATGATCATGAAGTATTATAGTCTTTCAAGTAGCTTTCATATATTTGTGTATTCAAAAATAAAGCTAACAAAGTCCTGCAGTCATCAAGAAACTTATCACAACTAAAGTGGTATCTCATGGACATTGGAAAATTGAGTGTTATAGATGGAAGGAATTGATTTTTTAAAGTTTTTAAACATTATATATAGGATTTTAAATATTCATGTTAATTTATATCCCTTTTTTGGAATGAATTAGAACAAATAACCTCTTCTCAGATTACTACAAACCTGTGACTGAGTACACAGTCTATTCAAATTTGGTTAAGTCAATCTATTGTAGATTAAAAAGGGAAATATAACACCTATAAAATGTTAAAAGACTCAAATAAGACCTAATCCAATATTTAAAGTCATTATAAATGCCTTTGGAAGATTGGAATCTCATGTTAACCCTTCTTGGGTTTGTAAATCTAATTCATAGGGTTTCTACTTTCAAAGTGAGTTTTTAGGAGTTGTAATCATTAATATTTCATGAAATTTGGTGAAAAGTTTTAGTTCAACATACAAAAATATAATATAGTGTTTTTAAGTTGTGTAAGTATGGATGGGGGAGGACTGTGTGATAGATAGGGTATAAGGAAAGCTAAAGACCTAATCTAAGAGTAGAAAGAGCCAAAATAAGTCATCAAATAGTTGAACCAAAGCTTGTAAATTTGTGAAGAGATGGAATATGTTACAAGGTATCCATAATGAGGTTTATTTGATTATTTGAGTCTGTATAATAAGAGTCTATGATAGAGTAAGAGGTAGTGTATGATATGAGGATTGTATTGAGAAGTTAAGTAGAGTTGAGAATAAGTTAGAGAGAAATTAAAAGAGTGGAAGGAAGTTTTTCAAATCCCTATTAAATCCTAAGAAACTAGAGACAAGATTTGATCCAAGTTATTTTAAATCATAAATACTAGTAAGGGGGATAGTCTCAAAGTAAGAGAGATTGAATGCATTGAGTAAGGAGAATATAAAGAAGAGTTTAATGAGACCATCCAAAGAATCATGGAGAATAAATGAAATGAATAAAATATAGATGTGAATTTGAAATGTATGCAGGTTCCAAAGATAGAGATCAAGTAATAAAAGACAAAGTGAAAGCTAGGTGGATATTGGTAAAGAGCTTAGACAAGCAAAGTATGCAATAGGGCTCTACATCATGAGGGATGGTGAGGGGAAATGAAGGAGTGATTATAAATGATGAGGAATGGTGAGGGAAAATAAGGGAGTGATTAGAGATGATGAGGGATGAGGACGAAGTGATTAGGGATGTTAAAGTGATGATTAGGGATGGTAATGGCCAATGAAGGAGTGATTAGGGATGATGAGGGATGGTGAGAGCCAATCAGTGAGTGATTAGGGATGATGAGGGAGTGATTAAAGATGATGAGGGATGGTGAGAATTAATGAGGAAGTGATGAGGGATGAGGAGGGACAAGGAGTGAGTTATAAGAGATGATGAGGCATAATGAGGGTCAATGAGGGAGTAATCAAGGATCATGAGGGAGTGATTAAAGATGAATAGGGATAATGAAGGTCAATGAGGGAGTGATTAGGGACAATGAAGAGTGATGACAGAGTGATTAGGGGTGATGAGACATGAGTAGGAAGTGATCAAGGATGAGGGAGGGATGATGAACAATTGAAATTAACACAAAGTGGTTGTTTAATGTGTGTAGATCATCAATGTGACATATGTTACCCCAATCACACCACTTTACATCAATTTCAAAGTGAGTGGTTTAAAACAATTAATTTTAACAAACCTAAGAATCCTAGAAATGTCAAGAATCAATTAAAAAGGCACAAAAACCTTAAAAATTACTATATATTTACCAAAAATGGATATCAATTACAAAAGTTATGTCCTAAAAATGCCTAAGTATTGACCTGATTAGATTTTGAAAAAATATTTTCCATGCGTAAGGCTGCAACTATGAGACCAATTCTATTAGATGTTGAGTGACCCTAATTTCTTATATTTATTAAAATAAATTTAAAATTAAACCTATACTTAACATTTAAAGTAGTAAATATAAGCTTATGGCCAAAGTTGGCTTCACATGCAACTCCCACATGATTATGGAGGTGGTTTTTATTTTATAAAAAAGCAATATGTATGCATTATATATCGTTCACACATTGTATAATATAACATATAACATGTACATGTTATACAATGCATATGCATTATTATTTTCTCAAAAACATGATCATGTTATGGTTCAATAACTACTAAGCCATAATTTAAATAATGCAATCAAATTAATTAAATAACATGATCATGTTACCTAAAGTGTCCATGGAATTGTCCCCCAACTTCGTGCACATACCCAGGTGTCATTTTGTGGGTTCTTTCAAAAGAGGTGTGGAGAGGGTAGTGATTGAATCTTTAGGCTTGCCTGTGGTTTTCAATGTGGGCCATTCTAAGGAAATGGATTTTTGTGGTGGGGTATTGTGGGCTTGTTTGAAAAATATTTTCTGAGTCACTTCTAAGGAGGTTCTGCAAGTGATTCAAAGTGTTCTTGGGGAGGATATCTTTTTTGTAGTCCTAAAAGCGGGGTAAATTCAAACGTGACTTTCATGTTCATGAATAATCTTCTGATGTTGGTGATAGATAAACAACATGTTACATAAATGGTGGAGTTTTTATTTCTCATGCACATAGGGTGGGTCTGATGGAATAAATTACTTTCATGGATTCACGGCCCTTAGTAAGTTTGCCTTTTTCTGGTTGGAATGGTCTAGGTGTTGTCCCTCTTTTGATTTTCAGGTATTTGAAAACCAAGTTTGTGGCTCTTTTGAGTTGTGTGAAGAATTTACAAGAGAATTGCATTTTTATTCCCTTCAACTAGGATGCTTTCTTCTTCCTCCTCTGGTGGTGTCAGTCAAAGCCTTATTATAGAGTTGGAAGGTTAGAAGGTTGCACATCATTCTAGGGAGCATGTATAAGTTGTTAAATTTCAAATGAAGTTGGTTTTTCATAGGCATGTGCTAGCAACTTATTGGTTTCCTCAGACCCCTCTTTGGGTTGTGATCACTGCAATGCAAGGCCGATTGAGCAGTGTTTACTCATCGCTGACTTTTAGATGTGTGCTAACATCATAGAAGATGGACGCTGGATTTCAGAGTGTGGAGTGTGGTGCTTCTTTGACTTTGGTTAGAAGGGACATGGAGCTTGTGATGACGGTTAAGGAATGCAAGGGTGGATCTATGTTGGAAATTATAGTCATTTTAGACTATGCTGAGAGGCTCCTAGTTTTTAGTTTGTGTCTTTATTGTTTTTTGGTTTGCAATGTATTATGCTAAAAAAATTGGTGTTAATATTATTTTTTGGTCTTGTTGTTTTGACTTGCATGTATATTTGGCTAAGCTAGTTCTTGGTGGCCTTGGTAGTATCAGTTCTTCGATACACCAAGCTATATTTTTTAATCCTCTTTTTGATTAATAGAATTAGGGAGGGAACCCGCAAACCTTGGTATTTATCTAAAATATAAGCGTAATTTTTTAATTTATTAAATATATTCTAAATTTAAAAAATGATTTGATTAATTATAAATAAATTAATCATTTATTTGTCAAATTAATGTACGTGTAATTTTTTAATTTATAAAATATATTATAAATTAGAAAAATAATTTGATTAATTATAAATAAATAAAACATTTATTTATCAAATTACTATAAGTGGGGGTGCTATAAAGTAAAATTTGATGGGGCATCAAAACATAATCTAGGGCATTCAGGCACAGGGGTGGTAATAATAAATCAAAAGGGTCAACTAATAGAGTACACAATTGTAAATATGGAAATCAACACAAATAATATAAAGTTGAGGGTCATATTCTAGTGATAATGCTAGCTTTGGAAGAAAATATTAAGAACACTACTATAGAAAGGGATTCAACTCATAGTTATTAGAGACTTTAATAACAATAAAAATTTTAATTGAAGAATTACACTGATAATCACAGACATGAAAAAAAAATATAATTTTTTTGAGTGGCTCTGAAGCATACCCTGAGAAAAGAAAATCGAATAGTAAATTGGTTTGGAAACTTGGGGCTTCAATTCCACTCAAAAAATTAAAAAAATAAACATGGAAAGTATCTCTGAAAACAAGGAAATGAAAGAATTAAAAAAAAATTATAAGAAAAAAAAAGAATACACATATTTCTAAACAAGTAACATAGGATTGCATGTATCATGCATACTATTCTTTTTTCATAAAGTTTGTTTAATAGATACACTTGCATGCAAATACCTTGATCTTGTTTAAAAAATGTTTTTTTTTTTTTTTTTTTTTTTTAATAAATTAAATTTTCAAGATGAAATTTAGAAAATTAATTTTATTATAAAAAAGTTATATAAGTATAATTTTTTAATTTATAAATTTAAAATGGATAAATATTTTAATATAAATTTTAAAAATTAATAACAAATTGTATTATATATTATCATATTAAATATTAATAAGCTAATTTAATATATATATGTGTGTACTATATGATCACACGTGTACTGTACTCGGACGGTTAGTAGGTGGAGAAAGTATTACGATGAATCTACACCAGTTGTTCCACTAACTTTTAACCATAAATATGCCACACTCAAAATGGAAACCACTCTCTGTCGAAGAAAGAATCAACGTATAACACTCGCCATAATTCGATTCTTCCTTAAAAATGGGGAGAGAATGTATTTTTGGTTCACATGCAGGGCCGACAGACACCATTCCTGACCTTCTGAAAAATCTATAAACATTCAACAAAGTTTATTTAAACACTTAAACATTAACAAAGTTAATTTTTATAACATGACATGTTTTAGAAAAATATGTTGTGTTGTTTGTTTTCAGTATTTTGTAGGAATGTGTAGCCACACATGATGTTTTAGAAAAAGATATTAAGTGTTTTTTAAATTTTTCTAAAGATCTATAATTTTAATTTATGAGGGGGATTAATTTATTTCAAATATATATTTGAGAAATAAGTTTGGATATATTTTTATCATAGGTTATGTGATGAATAAAATATATTATATACTTAAAATAATATAGAGCATTCATTTTTATATCGATTTTAGTATAATATTATTAAAATATTTAAATATTTTTTTAAAATATATTGTAGGGATGGCTCGACCAAGATTAAATTTTGAAAATGAAGAGCAATAAAGAGAATATCAAATATAATATCGTATAGAACAGATGGCAAATGTACAAATAAAAAAATAAATAAAACATCAAAATTATAATAATAGACAAATATTTATAGAATACAGGGCCAAATTGACATATGAAGAATTGGAGGCTAAAATTAAAAAAACATGTAGATTAGATGAACAATATGTGTTGAGAACAAGATTACAAAGACAAATGCATTCATATCAATTGACTAAGGTAGAAACAAAATATAGGTCCAAGAACTTCATTGTGAAGCATCTCAGAGGAAAAGGCACTAACATTGAATAATTACTGATGTTGACATAAAAACTTGAAGAAGTAAACTCAATATCTACACATCATGTTTTTAAAACACTCGATAATGTAGTTCAAGATACATTGGATGTCCATATTGTAAAAACTATGAAAATTAATGATATATAAGAGGAAACATGATCACAAAATATACGAAGATGATGAATGCAAAATAATTATTCAAAAGAAGAGTCGTTATTGCAACCTAAAAGAAGAAGACAAATTCAAGATTCTGAAATTGAAAGAGAACAAAATATAATTAATCCCAATGGAATGCTTGGGAGAGATTTGAATACTATGCAAATGATTTTTTGGTGTGGTTTAGATAATCTTGTTTCGACCAAACATGTGTTATATTTGTCAATAATTTTATATTTTAATACATGTTTCTCAAACACCTAAAGGCACAATACACAATAGATGTCGACAAGAGAAAACCCATCATCAATTTTTAGCATAAAAAATATGGATCTTGGACCACAAGTACCAGAACTTACAAAAGAATATAAGTTGAGGAAATGTTAATAGCCCATGTCAACCCGATACTACAAGTGACATAAAATTAGAGTTCAATATAAATATAAAGGACATACAATAAGTTTTTCACAAGAAGTAAAATAAATTGCTAAGGTTTTGCCACATTAAATAAAATATTTGTCGACGATTATAATTCAGATGAGAGATCAATGTGGAACAAATTACAATTTTACTATCAATAGAGAGAAATTATATAAGGCATTTAAATATAAAATATAACATGCAAAGTTTTATTCAGATGTTTAAATTGATTAAAATGCACTTAGTGGTCTTTCATTTGACTCTAATGAAAATATCTTTAACAAGATGAACTCTATCCATATGTAATTTGATTTTTATGGAAATTAAGTTATATTTTTTGGTATAGTGATGGAGAAGAATGAAACAAATATCATTGATCACACGACATCAATAGCCTATGAACCACCAAATTCCCCAAGAGAGATGAAATTAATCCATTAGTGGGTAAATAAACCTAATTTAGATCTTGGAACACTGATTCATTGGTCAAGGATTGGAACATCTCTTATCAATGAGTATGTCACTCAGGATTATTTGATATGAAACTTCCAACATATTTCCTAATGGAAGATGTGATTGGATAGAATCATGATTAAAATGAGTACATTTGCATGAATTTATTAAACTTATTTTTTGATATAGGGATCACCATTTCGGATATCCATGAATTATATATTACATGATGAACGTCATCATGAGACATCATGCAAAAAATTCATCTCTAGTGTTCATGAAAAAAAACCTTCAAGATATGCAAATCATCATTATTGAGTTGTGTGAGCATATGGATAATGTGCCCCACTTCCATCTAGTTGATCACTTGATGTAGTTTGGAACCTCATTGATGGGTATGAGGTCTTAATTTTTAAAAAATGTTTGAGTGAATTTATGAACATGTTGCATCAAATTAGATCGCCTACTATTTTCTTCAAATTGAGTGTATTTGGTATGTATTGGCCTGATCTGCATGAACTAATGTTAGAAACACCACCAAAAAAATTTGTGAGAACCCCAAATTGGTGAAGATAGAATATTATTGATTATCCTTATATCGTGGCACACTACATGCACTTACAACATTCAATTTTTTATAAGAAGATATTGCAAAAAGGAATGTAATTAAAATATTATTGATATAGATATAAATGGAAACATAGAGGTTCGCCACATGTGCATGGATTCATATCATTAGATGGAGAACCAAATATGGATAACCTTGATTGTAAAAATGATCACAAACAAAAAATGTTGAGAAATACTTATATTATAGTGTTCATGCATGAAATCCTCGGGAAGATCCACAAATGTACATGTATGTTATCAATCCTTAGCAAATCTATGTTTCATACAATATTTTTATTTTCTCAATGTTAATATAAAATTATTGTACATCATAAATTATAGGCATTACAAAATTTTACGCAACATCCTTGTCTTCAAAATACAAGACAACTTGCACAAGTGGATATAGAGCATGATTATGAAGAGCTAATCAATTATGTATAAAGACATACAATGTGTAGGGAGGGAGTCTCCCTACATAAGAAAAGAGGAAGAATGGTTTGTAGGTAAGATGTTCAATCGTTTAAATAATTATATATAAATTAAACATAATATTTATGTAAGAATTAATAATCATGTTATTATTTCTTATAGGTATGATGTATTGTGGCCATTGAATCTTGAGGAATCAAAATTATATCAAGACTTAGAGACAACATATAAAAAAATTTGATCCTGTAAGAAATGATGATAGAGTAAATACATACAATCGCTCCATACTAAAGCTCTAGAGAGAAAATAAAGACTGTCAATGTGTTTTTTCCAAACATAATGTGGTCAAATACATTTCCAAGTATGTAACAAAAGCATAGAAAAGTTCTCAAAATTATTATCAAATGTTGATGTAGCTTGAAAACATTGAAAAATCTAATGAATTAGTATAAATTACGCATATGAGACATCTAACTGAAACAATTATTGAAAGACTCATTGGGGAAAAAGAAAATTTTCACATGTTGTTGGATCTTCCATTAGTAGAGAGAAGTAGAGTATTTATCAATTTTAATGTTTCACGTGAGGTAATCAAACTTGTAGACAAAAAAGATGAAGATGATCATGACAAAAATTAAAAGTCTTTAATTGACGGATATAAGAACAAAACTTTTTCCATTGAAATAATTTCACTTATTGATGAAGATAAATATTGGACATATAATCCAAGGTGAAAAGGAGATAACAAATTAGAGGTGAAGATTATTACAACTATTTTGAGAGTATTTCTAAAGTTTTTCTTTATTTCAACATGTGAATCAAATAAATGGATTGATTTTTTTTGTCAGAGTTATTACTATACAAGACATTTCATGATATACAAAGAGATATTGGAATTTATGATCATGCATTGAAATCAAATTTGGATTCATTCAATTATAATCCATGGCATGTCAAGAGAAGCATAATTCCATAATATTTTAAAATTCATGGTGATTATGAAGATGATGATAATCTACCTATTCAACAAAGTATAATGGAACATGAGTGGGAAATCATATCTAGGCTACAACATGGCCATGTTATGGAATTTAGTGAAATAAATACGTTGGAAGGAAGAGATCTTGATAGAAAAGGATCATGGAATAATGATTATCGAGGTGAATAATACACAAATAAAATGATAAAATTCATAAGCACCATGAAATATAATGGGTTTCTCATAGATGATGATATATCACCAATTATGAATTATGGAAACTTGGACCTACTATAAAAAAATAAGCACTTGATATAATCATGACACATTATCATGTATGTCAAAATAGTTTTCCATTATGCATGATAATCCAAGGAATAATAGGAACAAAAAAGATGATGATATAACATCAAATATGAATTATGGAACCATGGGTACTAAACAAAAATAAGTACTTGATATAATTATAACATATTATCATCCAAGGCAAAATAATTTGCCATTATACATGATAATCCAAGGAACAATAGGAATAATAAAATCATATACAATTGGTTCCATTCATAGATCAATTCAAGATGTAACATTCAGAGAGTGTTTTCCACTTCTATTACTTGCACCAATTGGTGTTGCAACATTCAATGTTGGTGCATTAATTATCCATGCACAAATTTGAATCCCAATCAATGATTTTATTGAATTAGAAAGAACAAGACTTATAAATTTCAAATAAGATATTTTATACATAAAATACATATTGATTGATGAAAAAATGAGATTCATTAGATAAAATTTTCTATAAAACATAGACTATAGATTTCATCAAACATTTCCTAAAAATTAAAACATGAGTTTTGGTGGTATATCTATGATTTTGGTTAGAGATTTGGGTCAAATTATTTCTGTTAGTGATAGACCATCATACAATAGTAATATAAGTGAAAAACTATTGTGGGAAGAATTCAAAATAGTTGCTACTTTAGAAAAGATCTTTTGACAAGAAGGATAAAGTGAGGACCAACAAAGTTTTCGTCGACTTCTGACAAATCTTGAGAAATGCAAAGCTAACAATTGATGATTGGAAGCTATTAATGACAAGAACCAATGTTGGAATAGGTAGATCACTAATGAATAATTCGATAATTCCATTTATTTATTTTCCATCCCATGAAAATAATTCACAATTTATTTTGTCTTAAGAAGTGATTTTTTTTTAAATGTAGATTTAAAATATTTTTTAGCCAAAAATATAACTTTCGATATATGCTTTTCCATAAGAAGGGAATTACAAAATTATTTGACTAGCATACATAACTTAGATAAATTTATGTTAAACACGTCAAGAGATATCAATTTCAAGGCCTCTATTTGACTTATGTCACAAATTCAATGTGATGATAATGATATCTCTTGACATATTTTACATATTTTTATCTAAGATATGTATGCTAGTTATTGAAAAAAATATTATATATTATAGACGTATATAAAATATATTTTTCTATCATATTTATACTCTATCTAGTCCTATATTTATTTTTAAAAAAAATTGGTAACATAATTAATATGTTGTTAGTTGTAATACATTACTTATTACTCTATCATGAAGGTAATAGTATAAAGCTAGAGTTGGAAGCAGCCTTGGTATTATTCAACCAACTCGGTAGACTCAATGGGGGACTAAATTTGATGGTTGTATGACTACTGTATTTGTTTTGTTTAATGATAACATATAACTAAATTTAAATCTTATTTTTTTTGAAATAATTATATTCTTATTTTTTACTTTACATTTAGGATCATCATCAGAATATTTCATAAGTCACTTTCACTTAATGAAGGATGTGGTGGTGGGTTGTAATGGAGTGAGTGTGTTAACTTTTAAATCTAACCTTAAGTTTGACATCCATTTGACTGTCATTTTATATTTTTTTCCATTTTAAAAAAACCTGGCAAACATTATTATTCCACCCACAATGAAATACAATGATTATATATAATAAAAAATACAATTAATTTTTACAATACAACATATATGCTTATGTTTGAGGATGATATTATTATTATTATACCTGCAGAGAAATACTGTGCTGATATATATATATATATATATATATATATATATATATATATATATATATATATATATATATATATATATATATATATATATATATATATATATATCATGTTTGAAAGAAAAACCACACACCATGAGATAATAAATAAGTTGACTTTTTTACCATTTAATGAGGATCCCTTGACAACAGATACGACTTTGCACCATAAGTAATAGATTCAAAAAAAATTATAGAGGTATTGTAAAGCTCTTTACAATCTAACATGTGTGAAATCCATCTAACAAGTGTGATTGCATACGGCTTTCACACTTGTTATATTACAAATAGATCTGCAAAGACCTCTATAAATTCTTGTGAAGCTATTGCTTATGGTGTAGAGTCATATTGGTTGTCAACAACTCCTAATTAAATGGCAAAAGTGTCAAGTTGTTTATTATCTCACGGTGTATAGTTGCTCCTTCAAATATATATATATATATATATATATATATATATATATATATATATATATATATATATATATATATATATATATATATATATATATATATATATATATATATGGTATTTCTTTATATGTATAATAATATTTTCAGCCTCAAACATAATATATATGTTGTATCGTAAAAAATAATTGTATTTATTTTTATATATAAGCGTTGTATTTCTTTGTGGGTAGAATAATAATGTCGGCTAATTTTTTTTAAATAGAAAAAAATATTAAATGACAGTCAAATAGATGTCAAATTTAAAATTAAAATTAAAAGTTAACACACTCACTCCATTACAACCCACCACTACCTCCTAAGATGCCATTGTAGAACGTCTATCAACATAATTAATTATAAATAAGCTAAATATTTATTTATCAAATTAATATAAGTGTATTTTTTAATTTATAAAATATATTATAAATTTAAAAAAAATTAGATTCATTATAAATAAATCATACACTTATTTGTCAAAATAATATGTTAATTTTTTAATTTATAAAATATATTATAAATTAAAAAAATGATTTGATTAATTATAATAAATAAAATATTTATTTGTGAAATTACTATAAGTAGAGTGGTATAAGGTGAGTTTTAACGGGGCATCAAAACACAACCCAAAAAATCAGATGTAGGGGTGGTTATAAGAAATAACAAGGGTAAGTCATAGCATACATAATTGTCTATATCAAAATTAACATAAACAATATAGCAGAAGTAGAGTGCCTTATTCTAAGAATGACGTTGGCTTTGTAAGAAAATATTAACACCATGATATAAGGGGATTCACTCATAGTCATCAAAGCCATAGATAATAGCAAAAATATTGATTGAAAAATTAAATGAATGATTGAAGAAGCAAAAAAAAATTGAAACTATTTTGAGTAAGTGACTTTAAAGCATACCTCGAGAAGGAAATTAAGTAGTAGATTTACTGACAAACTTTAGGCTTCAATTCCACTCAAAAGATAAGAAATGAAACATGAAAAGTATCAAATATTTTATGCTTTCATAGTCCATAACATTACATTACTTTTTCCTAGAAAAATTGTGTTGATTTTTGATACTCAATGTTTCGGATCCTCTACCGTGATCTTTGATTAGGAGAAAAAAATAATGTGAAATATCAAGACCTATCAGTTCTTTTTAGAATCTTTTAACTACAGTTAATTTATTAATTTAGAAAAAAATTATAACAATTAATTTATTAATTTATAAACTTTTTATAGTGGCTATTTCCTCTTGTTTTTAAGAATTGATAAGCCCTGTTATTCCATACTAATCTTTTTTCCTGATTAAATATCACGGAAGAGGATCTGAAACATTGAGCATAAAAAATCAAGACAATTTTTCTAGAAAAAGATAATATAATGAAAAGTATCACCGGAACAAATAGATAAAATAATTAAAATAAATTATAAAAAAAGAATGCACATATTTGTAAACAAGTTATTTTTAACTACATGCATCATGCATACAAATCCTTTTTAGAAAGTTTATTTAACAGATAAACTTGCATGTAAATGTCTGGAACTTATTAAAAGAACACTTGTTATTTTTAGAAAGTATGATTATACTAGATTCTCAATGTAGAATTTAGAAAATCTTTTAATAAAAACTATCTTCTTGTTATCTTTGTATGTTGTTTTCTTAATTTTTATTTATATCAATAAATTTTTTAAATATCAACAATATATATCAATATATATATATATATATATATATATATATATATATATATATATATATATATATATATATATATATATATATATATATATATATATATATATATATATATATATCTGTGTGTGAAGGTTAAAAATAGATATAAAATTATTTTAATAATATTTAATATTATAAATATATTTTTTAATTTATAAAATATTGTATAAATTTAATATAGATAAACATTTTTATATAAATTCTACATTTTAATATTGAATAGTATTAAATTAAATATTATTAAAATAATTTTATATCTATTTTTAACCTTCACATATCAAATCACTAATATAATGATAAATAATCTTAAATATTAAAATTGTAAATAACAATTATAATTATAGATATTAATATACAAATAAAATCTTTTAATATATGCATCTACGTTACATGTACACACCTCCCTAAATTTATGGACTGCGAAAGTCTAAAAGCGTTAATTACTTTATGGACTGCGAAAGTCTAAAAGCGTTAATTATTTTATGAACTGTGAAAGTCTAAATGATTCAAAGCGAAAACTTTTGGGTATGCATTGAGATGAAGATGAATAAATTAAAATAGCTCAAAATTTACCAATTTTAATAAAAAATGATCTCTCTCAATAGACATCGGTTACCACCAAAACTACATCCAAAAAAAAGATAAAAACATTAATAAGCCAATTACAAATGGTATTTTCAAAAAAAATTAAAACAAATTCCCCCCCACAAAATTCCAACCCGACCTCTTGATGGGGTGGAGGGCGTTTTTCCTTTTCCCTTTTTTCCTTTTTTTAAAAAACTTAAACAATAAAAAAGAACTTCTTACAATATTGTTTTTATATTAAAAACAATTTTAAAACTTCTCCAAAATCCCACCGAACTCACTTAGTCAATCTACCAACTGGCCTATACGCATTTCATGCTTGACAATTCACAAATTAATATTTAAAGAGTCAAAATTACTAACAGCATGAATTTTTGAAATGTGAAGCATGCGTTGAAGGTAGGTGGATGTGCTGAAAGTCGTGTGGACTGCGTGTTTCCGTATTCGCCAGGCATTTTCGGTGAGGAGCAGGTGATGGCATGGAAAAGGTGGTGGACGCCATCCACGACAAGGGCGGCATCATTTTCTGCTAGCTCTGGCACGTTGGTAGGGCGTCCCCCACAGGTTCGAAAACTTGAGCATAGGAGACATCTAACTGAAACAATTGTCGAAAGAAAAATTTCAGTTGTTGGATCTTCTATTAGTAGAGAGCAGTAGAGTATTTATCAATTTAAATGTTTTATATGAGGTGATCAAACCCATAGATAAAAAAGATGAAGATGAGCATGACAAAAATAAAATGTATTTAATTGATGGATACAAGAATAAACCTTTTTTCATTGAAATAATTTCACTTATTGATGAAGATAGATCTTGGACATATAATCCAAGGTGAAAAAGATAACAAATTAGAGGTCAAGAGTATTATAATTATTGTGAGAGTATTTCTAAGGTTTTTCTTTATTGCTACATGTGAATCAAATACATGGATTGATTTTTTTATCACAGTTATTATTATACAAGACATTTCATGATATACAAAGAGATATTAGAATTGATGATTATGCAATAAAATCAAATTTGGATTCATTCAATTTTAATCCATGGCATGCCGAGAGAAGAATAATTCTATAAGATTTTGAAAGTGATGGTGATTATGAATATGAGGATAATTAACCTATTCAATAAAATATAATAGAACATTAGTGGGAAATCATATCTAGGCTACAACATGGCCAAGTTATTGAAGTTCGTGAAATAGATATGTTGGAAAGAAAAGATCTTGACAGAAAAGCATAATGGAGTAATGATTATCGAGGTGAAGAATACACAAATAAAATGATAAAATTTATAAGCATCATGAAAGATAATAGGTTTTTCATAGATGTTGATATATCATCAAATATGAATTATGGAACCTTGGATCTGCTATAAAAAAAACAAGCACTTCATATAATCATGACACATTATGATGTAGGTCAAAATAGTTTTCCATTATGCATGATAATCTAAGGAACAACAAAAATAAGAAAGATGATAATATAACACCAAATATGAATTATAGAATCATGGGTACTAAACAAAACAAGCAATTGATATAATTATGACATATTATCATGTAGGGCAAAATCATTTGCCATTATGCATGATAATCCAAGGAACAATAGGAATAGAAAATCATATATAATTGGTGTCATTCATCGAGCACTTCAAGATGTAACATTCAAAGAGTATTCTCCACTTATATTACTTGCACCAATTGGTGTTGTAACATTCAATATTGGTCCCTCAATTATCCATTAACAAATTTGAATCCCAATCAAGGTTTTTGTTGAATTAAAAAGAACATGACTCATAAATTTCAAATAAGATATTTTATAGATGAAATACATATTGATTGATTAAATGAGATTCATTAGACAAAATTTTGCTATAAAACATAGACTACAGATTTCATCAAACATTTCCTAAAATTAAAAACATGAGTTTTGGTGGTATATATATGATTTTGGTTAGAGATTTGGGAAAACTTATTTCTATTAGTGATAGACCACCATACGATAGTAACATAAGTGCAAAAATATTGTGGGAAGAATTCAAAATAGTTGTTGCTTTGGATAAGATCTTTAGACAAGAAGGAGAAAGTGAGGATCAACAAAGGTTTTGGCAACTTCTGACAAATTTGAGAGATATAAATCTGGAAATTGATGATTAAAAGCTATTGATGATAAGAACCAATGTTGGAATAGATAATGTACATAACCATAATAGAAGAATATAATATTCACTGAATATCACTGTTGCATGTAACATTACAACCAAATAAAAAAGTAATAATGCACTAACAAGATGTACAAATGATGAAATTTATGTGGAGTTATTAATTGTTAAGGATTCACGGGTCATGTTAACATCCAATATTTGGATAGAAATAGGTCTTGTAAATAAATCTCTAGGGTATATTATAAGTATTATATACAAAGCTAAGAGTGTCCCACTAGAACCATCGACATATATTATGGTTGAGATTGACAGTTACTCAGAAATATAATTTAAAGATAAAACTCCATATACAATTCTAATTGCACCAATACAAAGAGGATGCACAAACTAACTCCCATTATGGTTGGCTTAGACATTAACAATACACAAATCACAAGGTTTTACTCTTTTAAAAGTCACAATTGATATAGGCTAAAAATAAAGACTAGGGTTAACATGCGTGGCTATATCATGTGTAAAGTCCTTGGAAAGATTAAGAATATTATTACCATTTACATATGACTGCTATGAAAAAGCTAAAAAATAGAAAACAACTTTCCAAACAAAAAGCTGAGGAAGAGAAGTTTAATTTCTTAGAGTCCATAAATAATGTCATATACTTATCCACAAATTTATTTTTATGAATATGAAATGATTTATTATTTCACATGTTATATGATGTGTATGACACAATTTGATGAGTATTAAATGATTCTTTAGTTTAAATATTTTATCTTATGCATATTATACATTTAGGTCATTTAATGTAATATATATTATACTTTTAGATGATTTAATGTGATGTATATTATAATTTTAAAATTATATAAAAAACTTCATATTATATGTTAAACAAATATGCAATACGTATGAATGCTACTAGCATACCTATCTTAGATAAACTATTTAAAAGAGGCAAAAAGAGATCATTTTCATGGTACCTATTTTATATTATATTTGTGACATAAATTGAATAAGCATCTCAAAAATAATAATCTCGATGTCTTTAACATAAATTTATCTAATATAAATATGCTAATAAATAAATGTTTTCTAATCTAATTTGGATTCATTTATCTATTCCACATGTAAAATAAATATTGCCCTTTTACCTTTAAAATTTTATGATTAATAGAAATCTTATTCCTATTTAATAAATAATCAATTTATATGTAAAATTTTAAAACAATATTTCCTTAATATTTAGTTATAAAAACATATATTTTTAAATAAAAATTAAAACATATAATTTACAACCAACGAACATGATTCTATAATTTGTCTCACCCTAGGAAGTGAATTATATTTTAATTTTATTAATTTTAAATAAAAAATTAATTTTGTATCCCATGAAAATAATTTAGAATTTATTTTGTTGTAAGAAGTGATTAAAAAAATTATTTATTTTTTAATTATAGATTTAAAACAATTTTTTTACCCAAAAATCTAACTATCGATATATATTTTATTGTAAGAAGGGAATTACAAAATTACTTGACTAGCATACATATCTTACATAAATCTACGTAAAATATGTCAAGAGATATCATTATCAAGACCTCTATTCCACTTATGTCACAAATTCAATTTCATAACAATGATATCTTGCGACGTATTTTACATAGATTTATCTAAGATATGTATGCTAGTTATTAAAAATAATATTATATATTATAAAGCTATGTAAAAGATATTTTTCTATCATGTTTATATTCTATCTAGTTCCATATTTAATTTTAAAAAAAATGGTAACATAATTGATATATTGTTCGCTGTAACACATTACTTATTACCCTGTCATGAAGGTAATAGTCTAAAGCTAAAGTTGGAGACGGATTTGGTATTATTCAACTAACTCGGTAGACTCAATGGGGGATAAATTTGTTGGTCCTATGACTATATTTATTTTGTTTAATTGTAAAACATAACTAATTTTAATTTTTTTTAATAATTATATTCTTATTTTTTGCTTTACATTTAGGATCATCATCCATAATATTTCATAAGTCACTTTCACCTAATGAAGGATGTGGTGGTGGGTTGTAATGGAGTGAGTGTGTTAACTTTTAATTCTAACCTTAAATTTGAAGTCTATTTTACTGTCATTTTATATTTTTTTATATTTAAAAAAAACTCGGTCGACATTATTATCCTACCTACAAAGAAATAAAATAATTATATATAAAAAGTAATATAATTAATTTTTTTAATACAACATATATATATATATATATATATATATATATATATATATATATATATATATATATATATATATATATATATATAATGTTTGAGGTTGACATTATTATTATACCCGTAGATAAATATCATGCTTATATATACAAAAAAATATAATTAATTTTTACAATACAACTTATATATTATGTTTGAAGGAGAAACCATACACCGTGAGACAAGAAACAAGTTGATACTTTTGTCATTTAATGAAGAGCCCTTGACAACTGATACAACCCCACACCATAAGCAATAACTTTGATAGAATTTATAGAGGTATTACAAAGCTCTTTGCAATCTAATAAGTGTGATTGCATATGGCTTTCACACTTGTTAGATTGCAAAGAGCTCTATAAGACCTTTATAAATTCTACCAAAGTTGTTGCTTATGATGCAGGGTTGTATCGATTATCAAGGGATCCTAATTAAATGGCAAAAGTGTTAGGACCCAGAAGCACCATTGATTACCATGTACAAGCAACTTAATATGCAAAATTAAACCAGAAGTAACAAGTAACTAGAATTCAGAAACAACACAGAATATGAGAGACAATACCCAATTGTATTAATACTCTTCCAGAAAAGAATTACAACAAAGAGATGCCACACTCTTCCACCTTACAGGTTTGCCACACCAAGTGTTCAGTAATTCACCTTCAAGAGCTCACTCTCTCTCTTACAGTCCAAACACACAACTCAAACACAGAGTTGGTGTTCACCTCCAACCAGTCAGTATCCACTACTGCCAATACACTGAGTATACACACATACTCAATTGAGTACACAACGCACTCCAAGTAGATCTCCCATGAACTTGCAATAACCTGCAACTCAAATGATCTTACTTTGGAAGGATCTACCTTGCCTTCCTCTTTGCTCTCCAACTGAGTACACACTGTACTCCAAGTAGATCTCTCCTGATCTTGCTCCTTGTTGTGTTGCTGACCTCTCTGATCTTGCACACCTGCAAATCAATCTGGTTCTGCACACCTACAAACCTAGATCTCGCACACACATACACCTACAAATCAATGATCTTACTTACCATGTAGATCTCTTAATGTGGCCTTGCACACCTACTGACCAAGATCCTACATACATGAAGAACCCTTCTGATTCTCCAAACTAGCACCCACACTTGGCACTGTGGCACTAGGAGGAACACACCTTGCTCTCTTCACACACAGAAGGAGCTAATATTTGCTCTCTTACTCTCTAGTACTAATTACAATACAGCCCATGAGTCTATTATATAGATCTCATGCAAATAATAATTAGACATCTAATTACAATAATTAGATCCATAGCTCAAGACTATAATTAGCCTTCTTACATGCAAACAACTAGTTCATTAACTAACTGTTCGTGCAACTGACAGTTCCAGAACTGCACAGGTGATCAACGTCGGTCCCTGTCTACCTAGGAGTGACAGACGTCAGCCGATCTTTTACCATCGTCGGTAGCTTCCTGTCTCCACCTGACTGACATCAGTGACTGTGACACTCAGCACCCTCCTCCAATGTCTGCATCAGTGAAGCTTTTAGCTCCACAACCTAACAATCTCCCACTTAGAGATAAACAGCTCCACTGTACCTGTACCCCGTCTAATCTATTTCTTGGCTTGTATCCCTCTTCAAGATCAATCTTGAAGACCACCCACCACACAACCTGTGGTGCACCTCCTGTCATCCAAGTAACCTGCCACATCCAAACCTACAAACCCATGTAGTGAAGTCTTGACCCTGCATAGCATGTATACCTGTTGCTGGTCCCTCTCAAATACCTGAGAACCCACTTCCCCAAATTGGCTCCTAACTCTTTGACAGCTCCCACTGTGTGGGCAAACTCAGGTCTATACCAAACCTCATGTGATTTCAGACACTAAACTGTCAAGCCCTTGGTGTGCTCTGGTTCTGCATCCTGCGTATTGAACCTCGCTAACACCTGATTCACATCAGCTCTCACTGGAGACAAAATCACCCTGTGATCTTTCATGTCTCTCATGCCAAAGAATTTCACTGCTCCAAATTATTCATGACATGCCACTAAACTAACCTTACTCTTAGCTCAGCAAAACCCTGTATGTCTGAACCTGCACCAAGCATACCATCCACATACAGTAACAGAATAATGTTGCAACCATCATCCACCTGGTAAGACAAATACAATGGTTATATTGACATTGACTAAAGCCCTACTTTGTCATCCACTTGGTACCACCTGTCAGCCCTGTACCACTGTCCTGCAGCTTGCTCAAGACCATATGAACTGGCCTTCCATCTCACATGTCCATTCTCTCTACTCTTTAACTAAGGTATCCATTCATCTTTCAGTGCTTTCTTCCAGTTGGAACCCTACCAAATCTCCCATTTGGTTCTACATCCTATTCATGCCATGCTCCCACTGTTTCCTAGATCCTTCCTGCTCTGAAGTGAGAAACAAGTATAAAGAAGAGGAACAACAAATTTGAGGCTTACTTACCCTTTCAGTCCTCCATATGGGTGTTTGAGACTCCTTGACAGCTTGCTGTCTGCCCAAAATCCATTACAGTGACTGACCTCGATCACCACACAATTTGCATCCGATCGACGTCGATTCCATACGACTGTCCTTTCTATCGATGCCAATTTCTTGACTGATGTCAGTCTTACCTCATCACCGACATCAGTTATATGACTGACACCGATAGCCACCCCGCCTAACACCACCAGCTTTGGTCTGCACATGACCGACATCGACATCTATCTGTTCGACGCTAGTTCCTCCTAATCGATGCTGATAACTGTGTTCACCTGTGAGTGATGAATTTTTACCCACGAGCTCTCCATGAATCAAAACCCTATCCAAACCACCTTGCTCAGAGGTATCCAGCCCCATCCGCTGATCTCTGTCCGTCATCTCCTCCAAGAACACCAAGGCTTTCTAGTTCTTAAGTTTGTCAAAGACATCTGACTTCCTCTTAAGAACATGCATCTCCTTCTTGCTCATGTGACCAAGCCTACAAAGCCACGTCTTCACAATAGAAAAAGAATCAGTAATATAAGTAGATAGATAAAGGATACCTACTTTCTTACCACCAGCTAATTCAAGTGCATCGACTGTGAGAGTTTTTGTGCATCTCTCATCACCCAACTTTCTTGAAGAAATTAGCCACATCTGCAAGACTGGGACCTGCATGACCTCCTTCAACACCCATGTGTTGGCCATCTGTAATTTCAACCGCACTTCCCCTTTGCCAATACTTTGACAAGGCTCACCAACCCCTCTAATTGGGGCTGCATGGAAAGAGGCAACAAAATCTATAAACCAAGATTCTACTTTATCCAAGGAACATCTCAGAGCATCCTGTGCAACAACACCTGCAACATCTACTTCTTCAATGCCTTCATGCTGATCTGCTACCAACCAATAATCTTTCTTTTCCTGCTCTTTCTTTCCATAGCACCATAATTGACCATTCATGCTTTTCAATTCCTCCATTCTTAGCTTACTTTCTTCTACCATTGCTATACTCCCACTCAATCAAAAACCCCTAAGAGTGACCTGTAATCAAACATAATCCTGATCTTTGCAACCTTAGCTCTGATACCAACTGTTAGGACCCAGAAGCACCATTGATTACCATGTACAAGCAACTTAATATGTGAAATTAAACCAGAAGTAAAAAGTAACTAGAATTCAAAAACAACACAGAATATGAGAGACAATACCCAATTGTATTAATACTCTTCCAAAAAAGAATTACAACAAAGAGACGCCACACTCTTCCACCTTACAGGTTTGCCACACCAAGTGTTCAGTAATTCACCTTCAAGAGCTCACTCTCTCTCTCTCTCTTACGGTCCCAACACACAACTCAAACACAGGGTTGGTGTTCACCTCCAACTAGTCAGTATCCACTACTGCCAGTACACTGAGTATACACACATACTCAACCGAGTACACAATGCACTCCAAGTAGATCTCCCATGAACTTGCAACAACCTACAACTCAAATGATCTTACTTTGGAAGGATCTACCTTGCCTTCCTCTTTGCTCTCCAACTGAGTACACACTATACTCCAAGTAGATCTCTCCTGATCTTGCTCCCTGTTGTGTTGCTGACCTCCCTAATCTTGCACACCTGCAAATTAATTTGGTTCTACACACCTGCAAACCTAGATCTCACACACACATACACCTGTAACTTAATGATCTTACTTACCATGTAGATCTCCTAACGTGGCCTTGCACACCTACTGACCAAGATCCTACATACCATGTAGATCTCCTAACGTGGCCTTGCACACCTGCTGACCAAGATCCTACATACATGAAGAACCCTTTTGATTCTCCAAACCAGCACCCACACTTGGCACTGTGGCACTAGGAGGAACACACCTTGCTCTCTTCACACATAGAAGGAGCTAATATTTTCTCTCTTATTCTCTAGCACTAATTACAATACATCCCATGAGTCTATTATATAGATCTTATGCAAACAATAATTAGACATCTAATTACAATAATTAGATCCGCAGCTCAAGACTATAATTAGCCTTCTTACATGCAAACAACCGGTTCGTTAACTAACTGTTCGTGCAACCAATAGTTCTGGATCTTCACAGGTGATCGACATCGGTCCCTGTCTGGCTGAGAGTGACCGACGTCGGCCGATCTCTGATCGTCGTCGACAGCTTCCTATCTCCACCTGACTGACGCCGATGACTATGACACTCAGCACCCTCCTCCAATGTCTGCATCAGTGAAGCTTTTAGCTCCACAACCTAACAAAAAGTGTCAACTTGTTTATTATCTCATGGTGTATGGTTGCTCCTTCAAACATAAAGTATAAGTTATATTGTAAAAATTAATTGTATTTTTCTATATATATAAGCATATTATTTCTTTACAAATATAATAATAATGTTAGCCTTAAACATAATATATATGTTGTATTGTAAAAATTAATTTTTTTTATTTTTTATGTATAAGTGTTATATTTCTTTGTAGGTAGAATATAATGTCAACAGTGTTTTTTAAAATGCAAAAAATATAAAATGATGGTCAAATGGATGCCAAATTTAAGATTAAAATTAATATACTTACTCCATTACAACCCACCACCATCTTGTAGGATGCCATTGTAGAACGTCTCTCGATGTAATTAATTATAAATAAGTTAAATTTTTATTTGTCAAATTAATATAAGTGTATTTTTTTAATTTATAAAATATAGTATAAATTTAAAAAATAATTAGATTCATTATAAATAAATAATACATTTATTAGTCAAATTATTATGTGTAATTTTTTAATTTATTAAATATATTATAAATTAAAAAAATGATTTGATTAATTATAATAAATAAAATATTTATTTGTGAAATTACTATAAGTAGAGTGGTATAAAGTGAGTTTTGACGGGGCATCAAAACACAACCCAAGGAAATAAGAAGACATAGGGATGGTTATAAGAAATCACAAGGGCAAGTCATAGCATACATAGTTGCATATATCAAAATCAACATAAACAATATAGCATAAGTAGAGAGATTTATTTTAAGAATGACGTTGGCTTTGTAAGAAAAGATTAAGAACACCATGATAGAAGGGGATTCACTCATAGCCATCAAAGCCATAGATAATAGCAAAAGTATTAAATGGAGAATTAAACAAATGATTGAAGAGGCAACAAAACTTTGAAACTATTTTGAGAGAATGACCGTGAAGCATACCCCCGAGAAGGAAATCAATTAGTAGATTGGTTGACAAACTTTTGGCTTCAATTCCACTCAAAAGATTAGAAATGAAACATGAAAAGTATCACGGGAAAAAGTAGATAAAATAATTAAGATAAATTATAAAGAAAAAATGCACATATTTGTAAACAAGTTATTTTAAACTACATGCATCATTAAAGCAAATCCTCTTTAGAAAGGTTATTTAATAGATAAAATTGCATGTAAATGTTTGGAACTTGTTAAAAGAACCCTTGTTGTTTTTAGAAAGTATGATTATACTAAATTCTCAAGGTACAATTTAGAAAATATTTTTATAAAAATTAGCTTCTTATTATTTTTGTATATTGTTTTTTTATTTTTTTTATTGATATCAATATTTATTTATTTTTAATCGGTAACCGATTTTTTTTTGACTCGGGAGAACCTTCTATGGAAAGCAATGCCCCCTAAAAAATCAACTAACAATGACAAGAGAGAGACTCAAACACGGAATCTCATAAATAAAACCCCCCTTCCTTACCGTTTGGTCACCATCACAAAAACATATCAATAATATTTTTAATTATCAACGAACAAATATTATAAATATAATTGTTTAATTTATAAAATATTTTATAAATTTAATATAAATAAATATTTTAATAATAAATAACATTAAATCAAATATTATTAAAATAGTTATATATCTCTTTTTGACCTTCACATATCAAATCACTACAATAATCCTAAATATTAAGATTGTAAACAACAATTATAATTATAAATATTAATATTAATATACAAATAAAATCTTTTAATATATACATGTACATGTACACACCTCCCTAATTTTATGGACTGCGAAAGTCTAAAAGCCTTTATTATTTCGCAACCTTAAAAGATTCAAAGGGAAAACTATTCTCGTACCAAACATTTAAAAAATGTCAAACACATATCCTCGATCGTCAAACTTCACACAGGAAGCTTCCGAAAATGCCGAACACGATCTAACTCGGATCCGCCAAATCTGTGCTTTTGCCCTTCTGGACTTTGCTTCTACGACTCTATGATCACACGTGTACTGTACTCGGACGGTGAGTAGGTGGAGAAAGTATTACGATGAATCTACACCAGTTGTTCCACTAACTTTTAACCATAAATACGCCACACTCAAAATGGAAACCACTCTCTGTCGAAGAAAGAATCAGCTTAAAACACTCGCGATAATCCGATTCTTCTTTCAAAATGGGGAGAGAGTGTATTTCTGAATCGCATGCAGGGCCGACAGACACCATTCCTCACCTTCTTTCGCCCTTTCAGATGGGTTCGCCGTTTCGACTTTCCCACAGGTATGTCTAAAAATTTGGCATCTCTGCAATCTTTACACGTTGTTAGCGTGTTTTAACGGATAGCTGCGTTGCAGAGTTGTGTTGGCTCCCGTAACTCGGTGCCGTGCGTTAAACAACGTCCCTCAGCCTGCCCACGTCAAATTTTATTCGCAACGAACCACCTCGGGAGGCCTCCTCATCTCAGAAGCAACCGCAGTATCACCGCAGGCCATTGGGTATGCGCTGAGATGAATAAATTAAAAATAAGTGCCGAGCAGGACGACGATTGACGAGATGTTGCTTTGAATGGCATGCAGGTTTCCACATTCGCCAGGCATTTTCGTCGAGGAGCAGGTAAAGGCATGGAAAAAGGTGGTGGATGCCGTCCACGACAAGGGCGGCGTCATTTTCTGCCAGCTCTGGCACGTCGGCAGGGCGTCGCACACAGGTTCGAAAATTCGAGCAATCCCTCAGACTTCATTGGAGTTATTCGTGGATTCATTGTTTTTTTTTCAATCACTGTTTTATGTTGTAATCTTAGTTAATAATATCCAAATTTTTTGAGAACATGATTCTAGTCTCATCTATCAAGATTTACTCGCTGTGATTTTAGGTTAAGAATACCCAAATTTATCAAGATCACGATTCTAGTTTCATCGTTTATAATATCAAGATTTACTAGCAATAATAATGAAATATTGATTGCAGTTTATCAGATCAAAGGCGAGGCTCCGATATCGTCCACCGCCAACCCAATTCCGAAGGAATGGACCATCATGATGCCGGACGGTTCGAAGGCCAATTTTTCTTCACCGCAGGCGGTTTCGACGTCAGAAATACCTATAATTGTGCAGCAGTTCCGCGCGGCGGCGAAGAATGCCATGGCGGCGGGGTTCGACGGGATCGAAATACACGCAGCGCACGGATACCTGATCGACCAGTTCCTCAAGGACGGCGTGAATGACAGGATGGACGATTACGGCGGGTGCTTGGAGAACAGATGTCGTTTTGCAATTGAGGTGTTGGAGGCGGTGGTGAATGAGATTGGCGCAGAGCGCACTGCCATACGGCTGTCGCCCATCATAGACCACATGGGGGCTGCCGATTCCGACCCTCTCTCCCTCACCTTTTACTTAATCCAACTGTTCAATTCGTATCCTCTGGCTTATCTCCACATGACCGAGCCGCGATTCACCAAAGAAGGCCTGAGAGTGGACGGGGCAGCGGAGGGTGAGAGCATGGATGAAAAAATGTGGAATATCGTGAAAAGAGAGTACCGAGGAAGGCTTATGAGGAGTGGGGGATATACGAGACAGGCTGCCATGGAGGCCATATCGAGCGGGAGTGCAGACATGATATCGTTCGGCAGGCTTTTCATTTCGAATCCAGATCTGCCTCTCCGATTCGCCCTGGAAGCCAAGCTGAGCAAATATGACAGATCCACTTTCTACACGAATGACCAGGTCGTCGGATATACAGATTATCCATTTTACATCGATTCCCCAAAGGCGAATTCAAAACAGAATAACACGGGATTCAAATCTTGATTATTTTGTTAAACTAAATAGGCTTTCTACAAATGGTCAAACATGCCCCCATTGATCATCTCTATGCATTAATTGTTCAAAAAGATATACTTGTTATTTGTAGTAAGTGGCTACGGATTTCCTTGATGTAGTTGGCCTTATATTACAGACACTTACCATGTACAAGCTAAGTGGTCTTATGGAGGGGGTTCCTAAATTTTCTAAGGAGGTGATGTAGAGTAAATTTAGGAGCGTATGTAGCAAAAGTGGTCTTATGGAATAAACATTCTATATTCTTAAAGTGGTTTTATGGAAAAAAAAAATTATATTCTTATTTTATTGGAGATAATATTTAAAATTATTATCTTTTTATTTATTATTATAATTTACATCAATTTCATCTACTCATATATTTACAAATGGTAAAATATCTTCGCACATATGGGAAACTCCATCAATTGGTAGAATATCTTCCTACAAAATAGAAGCACATATGGGAAACTCTAGCCCCTCTTTTTCTCACCACCTCAAACTTTCCCCCTAAAAATACCCAACTTGTCACTTTTAGGAAAAGATTCTAAAATTTACTTTTACCATACCTTTCATTTTCCATGGGACCACCCGCTCATGAAAAATAGGAGCAACAACCCCCTCCATGGAACCCTTGCCTAAAAATTAAATTTGGATTTTAAATCATGTTTACCTCTAATGAAGTTGGTCATTTTGCATCTTTCATTGAATTTGCAAAGTGTAGATGTCCAAATACATGGATAGTATGCTATATATATTTTTTGTATATCATTTTCTTTTTTATTTTAAGAGGTCCATTAAGGAACGTAGAAATGATCAGAACAAAGTCCTAACTCTCGAAGACAACACTTTAAAAAATAACACCTACTACAAAAATGAGTAAGTTTAATATCAAGATTTACAAGCAATTTAAATTAACAATTTACAATCAAGTTGAATATAAACAGGTAAAACACAAAGGTATAAATTCCCAACGTCTAAATCCATATTTATAAGAACACAAGTGTTATTGGAAAACTTTTCCACCCCACGATCGTGACTCTCACCACCTAAAATAGTTCCCATGCTTCTAATTCTACGTCTCTTGGCTAGCACATATCCAACTTCTTCCTCTTTGGGGTATGAATTCCCAACAAGATTATCTATCATCCCAAATAGGTCCCATTGTTATCTTACGTCCTATAGAGGTATTGAAGATATCAAAGCTTTTCTCACCAACATCAATCCCTTGTCCCATCTTGAACCTCTTAATCAGGCAACCAAGTTTTACCTTTTATATTGATCATCATTTTCTAAAATGCTCTGCAAGCTTATCAAAATGCTATTAATATTTGCATGAATAAAATTTTCTAGCCATGTTGACAACATTCCACCATAAGCCTTCTCAACCAAAGTTATTCCAACCAATAAAGAGTATGAGGAAGTACAAATTCCCACTATCAATTGGAACCTTATCTCTCTCATGTCAAACCTCACAATTAAGAACATTGTTATTAGAATAAGAGTGTTCGGGTCTCTTTGAAATTCAATTTTATGTCTTCATAAGACCCCTTGCTTTTCCCATTTATATCAATTATGGCCACATGGCCTAGACCAACCCCTTGCAACCTTTATTTTTTCCAACTTTATTTTTCTTGTATCCCTATTTTTAACTTTCAAAGATAACATGTAACATGTTCAAATTAGTCCACATGGTGGAATCTTATTGGGACACACACCATGGGCCTTATGAAGTTCATGGGGTATTTTTTGATATTGCAAGTCTCTTTGAGGACCCATGAAATTATCTCTTTCACTTTATAATTTATGGCACCTATTGCTTATTTACCTTTGCATCAACTATGGCCATGTAGATTAATCCCAACTGCATAAAACTTTACAACTCAACTTTCTTGTACAATGCCTCTTTCTTCTTCTCAGAGTGACACATGTCATGATCACATAGGTCACAAACTTCTCCTTCCAAAGAGACTCTTTTGATTTGTATTTCAATTGCTCTATCACGTGGTCAACAAAAATGAGACACTTGGTATGTGTTGATTGGTCCACGTGATGGCATGTAAGTGGGTCCCAAATGAGACATGTGCATTTATTGATTACATGTAGATGATTACATGTGGTCATCAATAATTGATCGTGGGCAATGGATTCCATTAAGATTCATTCTTTCTTTGTACCTTTCACTCAGACTCATGATTGATTCTTGTGGAAGCCACCGATTAGTTGTAGACCACAAACTATTCCTACTTTAGAGTAGTGTGGACATCTACTCGCTACACATGTCATCCTCTAATTGGTGATAGGACCAGGGGGCACACACTGTGTCTCCACCTTGGATGTAAACAAATATATGATTTCCATGCATCACATTCTAATCACATTGAGACCTTTTCAAAGGTTAACATGTGGATATTTTAAATTGGGGTTGAAAATTTAACAGGACCATGCAATTTATTAAGTCACTTTTTGACTCCATGATCCATAACTTATCGTTACCTGCCATGTGTTCTCTTATTTTGATCACAATTTTATTTTGAAAGTTATACATGTTTTATTAATAAAATCCACATAGCTTTTTATGGAAATAATATGCAAGGCCTTGGAAAGACTAAGCTAGATTTTATAAAATCACATTTTTGTGACTTATGAAAAGTGATTTGAAATCTATGGTGATACTAGGGTCACTTTATGACTGTGAGAAAATAAAGTGTGGCCACGTGTCACTTCCTAGTCTCAACTAAATGGAAAAGTGTGGACACAAAAATAAAATAAAGCCAATTGAGTAAAATCATGGATCCATAGATTTTAAAGTTAGACACAAATACTGAGGACATAATGGACTATGTGGTTGTAATATAATCCTAACATTCAATGTGTAGAATTTATAGAGAGATCATGGTGAAATCATAAACCACATGGTGTAAGACACAAAATCAATATAAGATTGTATTCAATGAACACATTGCATTCATGATTACATAGGGAATATAGAGTGAAAAATCCTAAGACTATTCAAATATATAGATATTCATAGATCATGCCACGTCAAAATTCCATAGGGACATAACTATTCCATTCACTGACAATATCTAAATCCATAATATTTTTGTTATTTCCACCCATTTGCTAGTCCATAGTGGTATGATCCTAAGTAGATTATTTGATCCATAGTCCAAATACCATTTAAAATATAATGATAAAAAATATAGACATAGCATAAATGTTAAGGCCAACCATCAAGTCATATATTATTTAATTAATGATCCTTGAAATCTAAATTAAAATATTATGTGAATTCACATGGTTGTCATGTGTTGAATTGAATGAAAAATTGAATTTACAAGAACACTATGTGAATTTTAATTATGTTCATTACTTCATGTTTTGAATTTTATGGTTTTCTAGACTGGTATCAAATTTAATTCTATATGAATGAAAGATCTCCTTCGTCCATGGGGTAGCATCACGAGGCCTAGGGGTCATGGGATATCTTTTTTTTTGACATAGTTTTTTTGGATTAATAATGTGGATTTACCTATCAAATTTATCTGAGTCATAATGGATTGTCTGATCTTCCACATGGCAGAGCTCTTGCTCATCACAGACTTATGTGCCAACATATTCTTCTTTATCCCTACTATTGTCCACTCAAAGTGAGACACCTTTCCTCCCCTAATTAGTTTATGATCACAGGGTTGCATAATTCCCCAAACTCAACTTTATAGATTTAGTTCTCCATGGCCACTTATATTGAGACATGTGAGACCTCTCCATTCACCATTAGGACATAGGATGTTAGATATCATAATGATTCCTTGTTTCATTCCATGCACCCTTTCAATATTATAATTTACCTTTATAGCCTTCATGTGTTCAAATTTGTTCACTTCACACCATAAGCGTTTTTCTTGTGATGGGCAGTACCCAATGCCAAATTTAATTTTGTTTGAACATGATATCTCCATCATCCATGTTGTGGCATCACATGGCCTTGAGATCATGAGATAATTTTTATTTTATCATCAATTTTTTTGTGATGGGCAGTACTCAACTATATGGATTTAGTTCTCCATGTCCACTTATATTGAGACACATGGCATCTCTCCATTCACCACAAGGTTATAGGTATCAGAGACCATAATAATTCATTCATTCCATTTGTTTAATTATCGTGGTCTCTTTATATTATTTGGTGATAGATTATCAATACCCTTTTCCATGCATCTTAGTTATTTTATTTTGACCAATCATATTGTAAAACATTGCCTTGTCTAATTAGTCATATCTTAATGGGTTACTAGAGTCAAAAAGGTTGATGAAATCAAATCTACTTTAAATCGTGTAAATTTTAAGTGAACACATGCCACTCCAATGGATTCATGGGCTAACGGAGATCACAGATGGAATTTTTTTAACATACCCACTAGGATCCACTTAGAAATACACATTTTTTTATATAAGTAACATATTCTGTTATTACATTTTACCATGAGAATATAATTAGTAATACATATAAAACATTCAAAATAATCCAATTGTAAAATAAGCATGTGACACCTATCCATCATTGATGACTATCATCATGTGAAACACATCATATAAAAAGTAATTACAGATATCCATCCATGACTGGTACAAATGTATAGCCACTACTATAAAATATACAATAAGTAAATAATTACATCTCATTAGAATAATGTCCTAATAATAATAAATATAATACAATGTACAAAATACATGATACAAGGCTCCACGGAGTATGAGTTCCCTGAACTCCAGTATCTATAAAAATCTCAAGTGTCATATCCAAAGAAGTACTATTGTGGGGAAGGAGAACATTATTTGAGTTCTTTTTCACACTAACCATGGACAATTGATCCCTTGCATAATCCCCCATCAGGGAATGACCCTCCCTTCATAGATGAGTAGATAGTGATGATGCAAGAATCTAGAGAGACAAACTAGTACGCTTATGCTATATGATTTCTAAGAACATGCAGTGTACAATAAATAAATCCATTCTAATATGATATCACACAAATAAGTAAATCATATACATCAAGTGACAATGTCTAACTAACACTATCTTGGTCAAAGTTTTTAATAGTTATTGATCTCTACGATTAGTCAAATTCATACACAACACTTGATCAGATTGTCTTCATCTAGCAATAGTGATGCTAGCAAGATAGTTAAGTCCATCTCACTACTTACTCAGTACCATCAATGCAAAATTTGGTTAACATAAATATAGCCAAAAAATTCATACTAATTATTTCCTATCATCAATCATAAAACATTCTAAACACAAGAATAATCAAAATGTATACATTTAGTCTATCAAACTATGAATGCATGTCCACAACATCATTTATCACATAAATAATAAGTAAACAAATAGAGTTTATACCAACTAGGTATAATCTATTTTTAGCTTTCATTATCTAAATTTTTCAAATAGATTCAAATATATAGTACAAGAAGTAATAACAAAATCCATCATTTTATGTACACAATACTTATTTTCAAGTAGTCAGTCATAATATTTGAAAATAATCAAATAATTCATAAACCAAGTTATAACATAATATTTCATTTAAATAACTTAATCTGTTTCTAGGAGACTATTTTCATATGGTTATAGTTTTTGGTCCTTCAAAAACTTTATGACTTATTTTGACCATCCATTTAGCTATAAGTATAGGCATACGACTCAATACACCTATATATGCAATATTTTCATATGGATACCTAAGTCCATATATAAATATGTTTCCTATATATGAATAGTTGTACAATATGATATGTACCATAAATAAACACACAAATAATATATAAATACTATATCAATGGTCAAATATATATCTTAATCAAGAAATCCATATGATTTCAACAATCATTATAATTTTCTTGTTCAAAAGATATATTGACGATCTTTATAAGATAAAGGATTAAATAATGTAATTTTTCTTCATAATTTTTATCCCTAACTAAATAGATTTTTATCCTAATATAATCAAAGCATATATAAATCTGTACACAAGTTCTTAAGACAACATAGTCTTTTGTATCATGGTTTATATATAATTATTCAACAATACACAAATCACTTTTATATGATACATTAAATTTCTATTAAATACAAATCACTAAAACCATGATATTATACCAGTCAGAATCTATGATTATAGGCACACATCCCTATATATATATATATATATATATATATATATATATATATATATATATATATATATATGTTCTCAGATAGTTATAATTTATATATTTACGCACCATACATATTGTATACTACATAATACATATATTTTAATACATAATCTTTATTTTTCCATACTAGCAATATTCTTTATTTTTATAAAATAAAACATGTCAGCGTCTAGAAACTATTTATCTTTTCATGAAAAAGATATCAAGATCTATGTAGGGATTTCTTCCCTTATTTTGACTCATTTATCCCTACACAAAGGGTATAATTAAACTATGATCAAATCTAAAACTAATTCATTGAGAATCAAATACTTTTTGACTTTGACATCATTGTATGAATGTTTGAATAATGCAACTAGTTCTTATATATATATTCTATCAAGTTTGACACAGTCGTCTTCAGACTTAAAGAATCCAACCACCCACCCACACACACACACACACACATATTTACTATCTCCACATGAAAACATCTGTTGGTATAAATTACATTAGTTAATCATGTACATATAGAAACCATATAAAGATATAAACCTAATTTATTTATCCATAAACATTCAATTTATTCATTATAAACAAATATTTTACAGTTGGCAAACTGTATATTCCATACTATTCGCAAATAGCACGTCTTTAGTGAATAAAATTAATAATATATATGATAATTGACATATATATAAGTAAAAACATATTATATATTTATGCACACTATTACCGTATACAGCTATATCCAATAATGTTTTACTCATTACGATATTTACAAATATTACCACATGTATTACCATGTTTATACAATGATAGAGCCAATATATAGCTGCACTGTATGATTATAACCTATATGTAGATAACTATACAGAGATTATTAATATGCTTGTATAATACAACATTAAAATTAGGAGAGCGGATTAAGAGTAACCATTAAGAGTAACTCTATATGCAGATAACTCAAGTAAAAGCGGATTATATGCACTGCATGAGTATAGTTATTATTAGGATTTTTTTTCTTATACTGCACTTATATAAATATAGATTGCACATAGTAGGTATATATTACCATGTAATCAGATCACCCTATACCATTTTAAAATCACCCTATACTCATATTATTCAAATCTCTTTAACTCTTAGTCATCAATATACATCACCATAACTATAACCCGATAACCGTAATTGTACTTTTAAGTAGACTCACGAGTATAAGCTATTATAATCACCATAATTGTGTACAAGATCACTATTTTTTTGGCATTAAAATAGATCATCATATATTATATAAGTTCATACATACATATATATATGTATGCCTAGTTTAGTATATAACTTTAATACAATTTAGTAATGGAATAATACATACACAATTTATTGCACGAGTTATGGGCATAACTAATAGATTTTGATACATTGAATCAATTTAATAGCAAATGTTATAATGTACAGGATTATATAGATGCACCATTGGTATGTTTATAGCATAGTTTAATACATTTATCCACTGACATATAAGTCACTATAGATAGAGAGATAAGTCTCTGTATATTCATAATATGATCGCTACATATAACAAAAAAATATTGCTTGTTTTATATATGTTTAAACTAATTAATTGTATTATAAAACAATAACTTGTTGAATATATATATATATATATATATATGAAGATCACTATATTTACATTATTTACTGCATATAATTCAGATTTCAATTATATATAGATCACCTACCTTTAGAGACTACACATCTGAAATGGCATGGTAGGATATCTGCTCTTCAACTTCCTATTTGCTCCTCTCCTCTTTTCTTATCTTCCCTTCCATGCTCTACCTTCTCCTCTATAATTTGTGCCCTCCTTTATCTTTTTTCTCCTTTACATGAGTATGGCACTTTTTTGTTAAAGCCCCTTATTTTTTTCATTTTTATTTTCCTTGAGTTTTATCTTTTTATGTTTTTATTTCCTTATATATATATATATATATATATATATATATATATATATATAACCTTAAAATAAATGATCATAATAATTTATTTATGATATGATTACATTACATCATTAAAAATGATAACTAACACATTATTATTCAAACTGAATTAAAACAACTATAACACAAATCCCATAAGATTAATTCTACATAATCATTAAACTAAGCTAACACACCATTATTATGTATAATCAATTATCTAAATGTAGATAATCATCAAAACATACTAACACTAACCATTCAACTATGCATATATCATGTAATGACTAATGTGGTGTATGTAGAGTTTTAGTCATTCTTCTGTCATCCTCCAATAACTCTATTTGCATCACCCTCTTTGATGATGTTCTCCCTCCATCATGCTCTGAGGGATGAATCTCTTCTACATCCAACTCATGACAAGTAGGTAGTTATTCCATAACATCATGACATATATATCATAAAATACTACTGACTAACAAATCAATATGATGATGTAAAGAATATATACTATAACTAATTCGTAGCAATGAAATCATGAAACCAAAGAAACATACCACTTCACCATAACAACATATAACTTATAGCTTAGTAATAATCAAATCAAATCACCAACTATAAATATCCAAGGATAATCAAGTAAGTTTATTTAGTTGAAAATTGGGATGTAACATCCTTCACCCTTAAAGTTGGTCATCATTTCAATCACACTTATTCAAACACAAGTTTTGGATTAACAACATTATTCATTAGAAAAATAACATAGTATGAAACATAAAATCAAATAAATATATGTAGAAATCATCTGTAAAACTCATCATATTCCTCCTAAATAGTATTATCCTCTGGATAATGGTTTCACAAGACCTTGCATTATGACATCTCTCTATTGTGCAAATGAAGTTTGTGAGTATCAATTACTCTAATTGGTTCTACCATGACCACCTTGGGTTAAGAACTTGTAAAGTATTCTAATCCAACACATGTGAAAGATCAACTATATACTTTTTAAGATAAGAAATATGGAAGCCATTATGTAATAGAGTTAGGATTGGTGGTAATGCAAGCCTATACACTACAGTATTGACACCTCAAAGGGTCTCATATATTTTAGTGATAATTTTACTAACTTACCAAATTTAATATTCAACTATAAATATCTGAAATCATCACAAGAGCTAAAATCAAATGGATAGGGAGAGTTCCACAAAACCTCCTAGCCCCTCTACACACCTCTCTAACCTAGAGAGTATTTTTATCATTCCTACAAAAGGTGTTTAGATAACCTGGCAAGAACAATATGTATAAGTCAATACCATCACTACTCTGTGTAGCTCTTAATAAGTATGACATGTCAATACTGTCACTATTTCACGTAGCTCTTGACAAGTATGAAGATGAATAGGAATTGAAAATAATACATTTCCAATGTATACAAAATTAAGGAATAAATATTCTTCAGTATACATGCATATGACCATATGACTAGATTTGATAAGTCTTATTTTCTAAATCCTAGATTCGATGAGCTCCCCTTGTCAGATCTAAATTTAATAACTATCATGTCAATGTGAGACTAACTAAGATCCACTCCCATCTCTTAGTACTCACATTCCTAATTTACCCCTCATCCCTTAGATATCCATCACCTAATGATCTATTAAAATGTGCACATGGTGCAATGAATCACAAATCCATACTAGCATTCAATAATTGCATTATGTTTCCATTAGCCAAACATAACTAGTATCAAATTTCACAGCTTAACCCATCTCTATTTTAATTATAGTTAGGAAAAAATAATTTTAAAATTAACATAAAAAACAAAGGCCAAGGATTACACCATCCTTATAACCTTATAAAAGGAACAAGCAAGAAAATATCTCCATGCTTGCTCAGCTAATTACATAACAAGTTAAAGACTTATCTCAATGTCTTAGACTAACAAGATGTTTTGCACATCTTTTTTCATACTCACTCTAGGCAAAAGGTACATAAATGACTCATCAAAACAAAAATGTTTTAAGCAAGATGAGAATAATGTCAATCTAATCAATGGTGAATCATATCATAATGATTATAACTAACTAATAAATCTTAATCCAAAATCAATATAAATTAAAGGTTCACCACTCTGCATGGTCAAAGTTCATAAGTATAGATAAATTAGCACTGGAAGTGTGAATCTAAAAATCCACAATTGGAAAGTAGTGAACTAACACCTCAACAACAACTCTTAAATACCATCACATGGTATGAATAAAATAACACAACCTAAGTTGCCAAAATAACTATACACTTACTAAATATGTAAGAGCAGTATGACAACATATTTCGACAATTGGAAGGAAAAATATTAACCACATAGATGCACCAATCCATTCCACTCCTACTTCTCTATCAACAAGAAGTAGAAGACACTATCCCACATACTCCATGGAATATTATCAAAACAACATTTCAAAAATAAGTTTCTAATTAAGGGAACACTTAATTAACATTTTGAAAATATGAATCCACTAAGTGGGTTTATAATGATGTCAAGGATCATGAGAGAGTAAAAACTCACCTCTATGTTAGCTATGTGAGATTACACCTCTTTAAAATCCACATAAACATATGGGTTTCCAATCCATGAGCAAACTTCTAACACATAGAAATCCTCAACAAAGATAACTACACTCCACTTCAAGGAGAATTTCCACCACACTAGGTGGCACTAATCCATAAGAAGTATTTTAGGATTTTCCACCCCAATGATTTAATTTGCATGACACAAAACTCTATCTAAAATACACACATTTTTAAGTGAGAAGAATCCCATGCATTAAACACTCAAAAAAAATAAAAGTGGCAAAGGTGACTTGATTACCAAGTAAAGATGTAATCATTATTGAGATGTTCAATCTAAGTGATCAAAAATATTTTAGGAATCTATTGTTCATGACTCTTGAACTATGATATGTACTCACCTACCAAACATTGATTACAATCATTACCATCAATTCACTCAATAAACCAACCCTTTAACTACTCTAAGAGGGTATGAATGATCCTAAGGGTACAATGTAACATACAACATTTCATGGATGTGTATTATATAAAATAGTCATAAAGGTATGCATGAGGATCTAATAAATCTCAAAACTCCAATCATGGTGTAGCATGATTGTGCATTGAGGCACCACAAATCCAAAATACACTTCACTTAACTAGTGCAATACTCCCTGTATTCTTGCATCTTGAAGGTTTTCCTACTCAATAAAATGATCTTCATGTTCATTATGGTGTTCTTCCTCTTCATAGCCATAAACTTTATGTTCCATAGCTGAAATTCAATCTTTAATTTCATTCATGGCTACATGAATCTGATCTAAATTTGTTGCTTGCTTAGTGGTAAATTGGTTAGAATCAGATGGAGGGTTAATATCATTAACATTTGAAAAACCCTCTCTAGATACTCTATTTTTCACTTTCTCCCTTTTGATAAATAGAAAGATACAAAAATACTAGTAAATTCATTAGGTTTTAGAGTTTGAGCCACAACTCTGATACCACATGTAAAATCCCCATTGAGATCCACTTAGAAATACATGAATTTTTTAATATATTAATAATGTATTCTTTTATTGGACTTCACCATGAGAATTTAATTAGTGATCCATATAAAATATTGAAAATAAGCCAACTATAAAATAACCATGTGACATATATTTGTCACTGATCACTATCATCATGTGAAACACATCATATAGAAAGTAATTACAAATGTCCATCCATGGCTAGTATAAACTTACAACCACTATTATCAAATGTACAATAATTAAATAATTACATCTCATTAGAATAATGCCTCAATAATAATAAATAAAATATAATGTAAAAGATAAAAGATACAAGGCTCCATAGAGCATGAGTTTTTAAAACTCCAGTATCTATGGCAATCTCAAGTGTCATCGTCAAAGAAGTACTATTATGGGGAGGGAGAGCATCATCTGAGAAATTTTTCACACTAACTCTATATCATCAATCCCCTAAACAATCCCCCATTAGGTAATGAACCTCCCTTCACGAATGAGTAGATAGTGATGGTGTAAGAATTTAAAAAGACAAGCTATTACCTATGTACTATATGATTTATAAGAACATGAAGTGTACCATAAAAAAATCTATTCTAACATGATATCGCATAAACATGTAAATCATATATATGTAATGATAAAGTATAATTAGCATTATTTCAACCAAATTTTTTAATAGTTATTGATCTCTAGAATCAGTCAAATTCATATACACCACTTGATCAGAATACCTTCATTTGAAAATAGTGATGCTATCAAGCTAGTGAAGTCTATCTCACTACTTACTCAGTACTATCAACATAATATTTGGTTAACATAAATATAACCAATAGATTCATACAGATCATTTCCTACAAATAATCATAAAACATGCTAAACATAGGGATAATCAAAATATATACATTTATTCCATTAAACGTATGAATAAATCTCCATAATATCATTTATCACATAAGTAACAAGCAAACAAATATAATTTATACCAATCGAGTATAATCTATGTTTAGACTGTATATTTTAATTTTCATAAGTAGATTCCAATATATAGTACAAGTAGTAATAACACAATCCACCATTTTATGTACACACTAATTATTTTCAAGTAGTCAATTATAACATTTGTAGAGAATTAGATAACTCTTAGACTGAGTTATAACATAATCTTTCATTTAAATAACTTATTCTATTTTTAGGAGCCTATTTTTATATGGTTATAGTTTTTGGTCCCTTAGAAACCTTATGACTTATTTTAATCATCCATTTAGATATAAGTATGGGCATATGACCCACTACACCTATATATTCAATATTTTCATATGATTACTTAAGTTCATATATAAATATGTTTCTTATATACGAATAATAATATGTACCATATATAAGCACATAAATGATATATAAATACTATATCAACATTAAAATATATATCTTAATTAAAAACTCTATATGATTTCAATAATTATTATATAACTTTCCTATTCACAAGATATATTGATGATCTTTATAAGATAAGGGATTCAACAATGCAATTTTTATTCATAGTTTTTATCTCTAACTAAATAGATTTTCATCCTGATATAATCAAAACGTATATAACTCCATACACAATTTCTCAAGACACTATAGTCTTTTGTATCATTATTCACATATAAGTATTCAGTAATACAAAAATTGATTTTATATGATACATTAAAGTTTCATCAAATACAAATCACTAAAACCACGATAATATACCAATTAGAATCTATGCTTATAGGTAAAAATCACAATGTATATATGCACTATATATGAATAAAAGTACCTATGTTTTAGATAGTTATAATTTATATATTTGCATACCCTATATAATATATACTACATAATACATATATTTTAATACACAATTACTATTTTGCCATACTAATATTACTCTTTGTTTTTATAAAATAAAATATTTGAGCTTCTAACAACTATTTATATTTTCATGAAAAAAATATCAAGATTTATGTAGGGCTTTCTTCCTTTATTTTGAATCACTTATTCCTACACAAAGGTTATAATTCAACTATGATCAAATTCATTCTGATCAAATCTAAAATTAATTCATTGAGAACCAAATATTTTTTTGACATTAACACCATTGTATGAGTGTTTGAACAATGTAACCAGTTCTTATATTTATTCTATCAAGTTTGACACAGTGATCTTCACACACACACACACACCCGCTATATATATATATATATATATATATATATATATATATATATATATATATATATATATATATATATATATATATATATATAACACACGGTACATGCATGTCTATATATAGATACCTATATAGCTATATAGTATCTCCACATGAAAACATATGTTGATATAAATTACATCAGTTAATCATGTACATATAGACATTGTATAACACTATAAACATAATTTACTCTGCCATAAACATTTGGGTTATTTTCTATAAACACATATTTTAAAGTTGGTTCCAAACCATAGATTCCATACTATAAGTGAATAAAATATCTTTAACGAATAACATAAATAATATATATGATAATTGACATAATGCTTTAATATATAATAATATATATATATATTAGCGAAAGCATATTATATATTTATGTACAGTAGTACCGTATACGACTATATCCAATAATACATAAAACATAATGTTTTACTCATTATGGTATTTACAAATAATAAAACATGTATTACCATGTTTATACATCGATATAACCAATATATAACTACACTGTATGATTATAACTTTTATGTAGATAACTATACAATGATTATTAATATACTAGTATAATATAACATTAAAAGTATGAGAGAAAATTAAGAGTAACTCTATATGCAAATAACTTGAGTAAAAGGGTATTATGTGTATTGTATGGGTATAGTTATTATTAGTATTTTCCTTTTTTATCTAATACCATGCTTATGCAATGATATATTTCACATAGTAGGTGCATATTACCATGCAATCATATCCTTCTATACCATTTTCAAATATCCCTATACCCATATTATTCAAATTGCCCTAACTCTTAGTCATCAATATGCATCGTTATAACTGATACAACATTAATATAGATCACCTATTCCACTAATTGCCATAACTATAACCTAAATAATCGTAACTATGTTTCTAACTACGCTCATGAGTATAAGCTATTATAATCACCATAGTTGTGTATAAGTCCACTATTTTCTTTTTGGCATTAATATAGATCAACATATATTAGATAAGTTCACTGAGTAGAAATTTGCAAATACATATAGCTATGCATGTAGTAGAATATAAAAATCAACACACACACACACACACACAATTCTCCATAAATATGTAGATTGTTGTTGAATAGGAAATTGTTGGCTGGCTATCTACTCATAAATGTCTAGTTTAGTATATAACTTTAATACAATTTATTGATGGAATAATATATACACAGTTTATTGCATGGGTTATGTGCATAACTAATAGATTTTGCTACATTGAATAAATTTAATAATAAATATTATAATGTATAGGCTTATACCATTGTGCCACTAGTATGTTTATAGCATAGTTTAAAATGTTTATCCACTAACATATAAGTCACTGTAGATAGAGAGATAAATCATCGTATATTCATAATATGATCACTACATATTTAAAAAAACTCTTGTTTGTTTTATGTAACAATTTAGGTTTCAGTTATATACATATTTCCCACCTGTAGAGACTACCTGTCTGAAATGGTACAACATGATATCTACTCTTCCACTTCTTATCTACTCCTTCTTACGTCTTCTCTCCTCTCCTCATATTTTCTCTCCCACACTCTACCTTCTCCTCTAAAAGTTATGCCATCCTTTAACTTTTTTCTCCTTTACATGAGTATGGTGCTTTTTTTTAAAGCCCATTCTTTTCTTCTTTTTGTGTTTTTTTTTCTTTTTTAATATTCCTTGAGTTTTCTCTTTTTATGTTTTTATTTCATTTTTCTATATATATGTTTTCTAATTTCACTTTTGTTATTTATGTATATGTATATAATTTTTAAATAAAATGCAATAAAGTTTTAAAAATAAATAGCCCTTAAAATAAATGTTCATAATGATTTATTAATGATATGATTACATTCCATCATTAAAAATTATACCTAGCACATTATTATTCAAACTAAATTAAAACAACCATAACATAAATCCCACAAGATTAATTCCACATAATCATTAAACTAATCTAACACACCATTAGTATGCATAATTAATTATTTATGTATAAAAAATCATCAAAATATACTAATGCTAACCATTCAACTATGTATATATGATGTACAGGTTAATGTGGTGTATGTAGGGTTCTATCCGTTCCTCTATCATCTCCCAACAACTCCATCTACTTCACCCTCTCTAATGATATTCTCCTTCCATCATACTCTAAGGGATGAATCTCTCATACATCTAACTCACGACAAGCAGGGAGTTAGTCCAGAACATCATGACATGTATATCATAATTTTTTTTGAACAACAAGTCAACATGATCATAATGTAAAGACTATGCACTACAGCTAATTTATATTAGTGAAATCATGAAACTAAAATAACATATTACTTCCCCATAATAATATATAACTTAAAACTTAGTAATAATCTAATCAAATCACCAATTATAAATATCCATGGATAATTAAGTAAGTTTGCTTGTTGGAGAATCAAAATGTAATAATTTTAATTTGTAAAGGATTCCTTGGATATATTAATTTATGCAGATGGTTTAATATGGGATGGGGTCTACAGTTTGTAATGATAAATATACATTTCATAATAACATATACTTAACATAAATGTTAAGCATGGCCACTAAGCCATGAATTGTTTCATAAAAGGTATAAATGTGAACTTTAAATGAATGAATGAAATATTTTAATAATGTCGACAAGACCAACCAATCTATGGGACCAAGAGTTGTAACAAAACTATTCCAACCATAAAGATGTTTCCATCCATCCAATCTTAAAAATTCTCTCACCAAGAATAGAAAACATTCTTCCATAAATTTGAAGGGAGTATAGTAAAACAACATTCAGAAACAATTCTCATTTAAGAGAATAATAAATCAAAATCATGCATATAAGACTCATTTCAACAAAATCATGTCAAAAGAGAATAAGATAATAAAAATTTACCTCTATGCTAACTAAAAGAGTTGACACTTTTTCCTAAACCACTTATCTTAGGAGTGCAAATTTTATAAACAAACTCTTAACACAAAGGAATTATCAAGCAATAAAACAACATTATAATAAGAATATTTCCATCATCCTAGGTGGTACTAAAATAAAAATGGTCTTATGAGATTTTTTACTTCTAAGATTTATGACTATAGACACTAAACTAAAGCACATAAATTTAAATGAGAAGCATCGCAAAATTAATAAATACTCATAAAACTAAATGACAAAGATGACTTGATAATCAAGAAGGATGTAATATTTGAGGTGTTTGATCTAAGTGATCAAACTATGATAGGAAGCTTTTGTCCATAACTCATGAACTATGCTATATACCCATCTACCCAAGCCTCGATTGCAACCATCACCAAAGGGGCACTCGATAAATTGATCCCTAAACAATTCAAAGGGTATGAGTGTTCTAAACAGCATGCACTCAATGTTTCACACACATTTTATGAATGCCATAAAACTCCAATCATGGTGTAACACGTTTCTACACTGAGACACCATAGTTCAAATATCAGTGCAAAACTTCATATCACTACGTTTACAAGACATGAAAATGTTGAGGAACTCATTAGGTCCTAGACTTTGAGTCACAAATCTGATACTACATGTAATATCTCCACTGGAAAATAACTAGAAATATAGTAAAAAAATTAAATATACACATATACTAAAGTAGACTACATACTGAGAGTCTAACAGAGATAATAATAATAGTATTCACATGCAAACATGACATCAACTCATAATACAACATAAAACATGGATCTCTATTATCATGAGAGAATGACAACTCAATATAGAAAGTAATTATAACATTTTAAACTTATCATAATACTCAATCACCAATCAATGTGCATCGAACTAGAATTAAAACTTTTCATGACTACTTAATAACAAGTACAATATAATATAATATACAAATAAGATACTTGGCTATCTTGGAGCATAGTTACCAAAATTTAAGTATATGTGGTAATATCAAGTGTTGTCTCGATAAGTAACACTAGTATAGGGAGAGGGAGAGAGAGAGAGAGAGAGAGAGAGAGAGAGAGAGAGAGAGAGAGAGAGAGAGAGAGAGAGAGAGAGAGTCATCCAAACGCTTTTTCATACCAACCATGGATCAACAATCCTCCACACTAATTCTATCAGGGAATGGTCCTCCCTTCACAGATAGATAGATAGTGATGACATGAGAATCTAGAGAGACTAACAAGTACCTATGTACTATATAATTTCTAACTAACTAAACATGTAGTTTATCATAGAAAACTTGATCTATTACAAGATATCACACATACATGTAAATCATACTCATGAAATGATAATGTATCACTAAACATTATTTGACCCAAAATATTACAAATAGTAATATAAAAGTGATCTATAGATTTATCAATTTCATCCACACCACTTGATCAGATTGTCTTCATCTAATATTGTAATATCAATTAGCTAGTTAAGTCTATCTCACTCCTTACTCTGCATTAGCAATGCAGATTGGTCAAATATAATTCAACCACAAGATTAAACAACTTATATCCTACTAGCTAATGCATCACATGACATGTTATACAATGCAATGATAATAACATACGTTTAATTTGTCAAATATATGCATGGATCTTTCATTATATTCTATCTTATACTAAAAATAATGATTATAAATATACCACCCAAATAAACATACAATTTAATTATACAATTCAAACAATATAATTAGTTTGTAGTTATCTACATCTTATGACAACCCATATTACCCAATCTAATGTTCTAAGAATTATCTACCAGCTTTTTCATTGATTTATAAATTGGCACTTATTTTTGTGAAAAATTTGCATTAGATCTTTTTTGTTAAATATTTAATTTTCTAAAAATACTCAAAGAAAACAAATCAAAATTTAACTTTTGAAAATGTATTTATTTCAACACCTGAAGTATTTAAAAATATCCATTAATTGTCATTGTGATTAACTTTTACATTCAAAATGGTTAATTAATTTATAAAATATGGAAAAGAAAGCATAAAATTCAACTCATGATAACTAGGTTGATAACGGAGTTCACCCACTACTTAGACTACGTCTTCGGATCCTACTCAAAGACGGAACCAATCGATTATTGATGCAAAAATTACATTCTACATCATCTATCCCCAGTATAAGATCTTGATCTAAAATAAATATTTTGATGATCTCTAACTTTAGTTTTGTGGCAACTGGCTCTGACTCTCGACTCTCAACTCTCAGCTCTAGCTCTCGGCTCTTGACTCTGACTCTTGACTCTCAACTCTTTGCTCTTTGACTCTTAAATATGGATACTAAGCTTATTTTTGAATGAATTAAAAATGAACCCTCACCCCTTTATATACTTGTTGGGGTGCATAAATAGTAAGTTTGGATAATTATCCAATCCCACTTTAAGTGGGATTTAATATTATCCCATTGCCATTTTAAATGGGAAGATAATTATCTCATTATATTTTTATGGGATGTAAATTATCCTCATGTTTATCCCATATAAATGGGTATATATGCTTTTATTTTAGATTTTTTTTTTTATTCCCATCATGGGAATTACAAACTTTAACTTTAGCCCATTTTATATGGAAGGATGTATTTTATATAGAAAATATTCTACATTTTAATATTTAAAGGGTTTAATCTAATTAATGGGATATATATATATATATATATAATTCTCCACCACATGTAAAAATATTATGTCAGATTGTCCTATTTCCATGTGCCGCATCCTTGTTGGTCCATTTTTATATCATATCATCATTTTGACCAAGTTTGACCATAACTTTGACTAGTCACAACTTTCGCATACAGACTCTGTTTCATGAACTGTAAATTATGTCAGAAAGATCATGATGAGATTTTTGTAATGGAAATATTTTTTTAAAAAATATATAATAGTCATTTTCTGTAATTTAACTACCTTTGACCTACTTTGATCAGTTTGATTAGAACTTTGATTGGTTGCACAAAGAGAATGAGTTTTATTTTTCACATTTTACATGCCATTGAAAAGGTCTCAATGGGCCCTACACAATGGTGTAGATTTCAATCTACTTTAGGACCTTTTCTGTATTGACCTCTGGATCATCCATAATCAATCATATGAAATAATTTTAGAAACACGTAAATAAAAATATTATACAAGTAACTACATATAACAAAGCAAGTCATCATTCCTACGAAATATAATAAGATATCAACACAAAATTATCTAAAGTCTCATGTTTGTATGCATGCATACACAAGTCTTACCAACTATAACAATACATGTTATCCAATATATATATAGTAAACAATCAAATATAGATATAAATTAGGTATAATAACTACAATAAGTACCCCCAAAATATAACATAATTCTACACTATAGTACCCTATGATATTTCATACTATCATAGATTTTAAACTATATAAAAACACATACTTCAAACTTATGATTTTTAAGACTCAACCAATTCATGCAGATAATAAAAATCAAACAATTATACCACATATATATGTTTCATATAAACTTACCAAAGTATCATAACATATAAATATGCATCACGATGCACCATTATGCACTAAGTGTAACTAATAATTTATACATAATAATATACTCATAATATGCAATGCACATAAAACACTGAATATATATGACTAATAGTCATTCATATTATTAGTAGTGAGTTAGATAATTCATAAACCCTATTATTCTATTGATTCATTTGCATCTAAAAGACTATTTCAAATGTTATAGTTCTTGATTCTTAGGTTATTTAATTACTTATATAATTATTTAAAGAATTATAGGTATAATCCTTATGTACTAGCACTTACACATCCTAATGTGCACCATATGTAGGCATTATAATGCTATGAAATGTATAAACCAAGCTTTAGTGTTTTAGACATAACAATTAACCATAGAAAACAATTATTAAAGTTGTTATAAATACATGGATAACACTCATTGTAGACAATAACCTTGAACTTTATTTTTTTCAAAATACAAGATGTCTAGTTTAATAATTGGTTTACATTTAGAGGTTTTTAAGCAATCATTTTCTAAACTATTATATTCAATTCTTTCATTTTTTAGTTAATATTTCTCTCGAGAATATTAACTAAATAAATCTAACCCCATGGTTTTACTAATGTAAATAGTTATAACTTAATTCAATGACACATTTCGTGTAATAGTTTTCCATATTTTAGGGAGTCTAAAAGTTCCACTAATTGTATCCCATAAAAAAAGATAGTTATGGTTTATCTGTTTAACTCCATTTACACATTATTATAGTTTTCTATATAGTAATAACTAAGACTCTGGTTTCATATTACACTTTCACATTAGAGTTATCAATTCAGGGTTTATGTCTATCGAGAAATCTAACTCTGTTATTGTAATTATAAAATAAATCGATCACAAGACTAGAAAATTTAATATAAAATCATAATTTAGTTCATTTCCCAAATAAAGTTGATGAACCTTTTCAAGTTCCGCTACAAAGGATGAACAATTAAAAACCTCTTCTAAAAATGTCTCTATTGGCAAAATCTAATGCCTATAAAGGAGGTATGTTTATAATACTCAAAGCGTCTATACCACATGATCGATAAACTACAATGTTATATGTTTGCTTCCATTTTAATAACTTATAATTTACATATTTGTTGCAGCAAATGTTACATCATCTGGAAAATTTGTAAGTCTTAAATTTAAATTAATATTCCTACTAATATAAAATTTAAGACATTAGTGGCTAAATCTCTAAGTGTCATAAAAGAGATAGAAATACACATTAGCTAATCTCTAAACATCATAGTGTATATCTTATCAAGTATAACAAACCTTTTTATATATTTACACAGTGATATAGATAAACTCCGCTGATCGACACTACCTAATAGCAAATTTCTAATGAATAACCAGACTAAAGCTTGTAAAAATTCAATGCCTACATCACTATTAATTAAGTTCACTTGATCAATATGAGATATCAAAATTTAGATGCCCAGTAATAATGTATTCATTATCTAATCCTTTCATCAATCGTACGGTGACTAAATACAAATCTTTAACTAAGTCCAAAATAGATTTAAGGAGCTATACGCTGAGATAATAAAGAGTAAGTCGACGCCATGGGAACTCCATTTTAAGGAAATAAAACAATTCTCTGGTGGGGCGATGCCAGAACAATAAAAACAATTTTGTTTGACACAAGAAATTAGACATGTAATTTGACGCCACATAAAGCAGTTTTTAAAGATATAAACAGGCAATAAATATATATATAATTTAAGGTTTTACTATTTTTTAAAAAAAATATATAAATCCCTATCGTCCAGATTCAGAGTAAATCCAACACCCTATGCTAAGACATCATGTTGTTGGCCCCGAAATTTGACAAATAATAACCAGAATTTGGACGCCCAGTATTATATAAAAATCTTGTTTATAAAAGATAAGATCGATGCTAAGTCGCTTGCTGGAAGGAAAACAAATAAATACTCAAACTAAGATTGATCAAATGTGCTAACCATACAGTGCTATAAATAACAGATTGTGTAAAATGTAATATTCCATTGGTCGATATCTGCTGGTATGGCACTATTATATTAAGATTGTTTAAATAAGCAAACCATATGGTGCCCAATTAGCTATTATATCTGGTTGAAATATATATAATTAAAATTCCGTTGGTCAACGCCATTTTCAGCAAAGTTTGGTTAAAGAAAAATCCAATTTTATTTTATACAATATATATACTAATATGTGTTTATACCTATGCTACATATAATTACTCCCTAAAAAACTACTAATCGTTACATACAGTATTTCTATTCATTGTATTTAGATCTTCACTTTTTTAGTGATTGTTTGAATTCAAATATGATAAAATATCATTATATAATTGCTAATTCAATAAAGATTTTAATGTAAGGAGTTTAATTATGTATAGTTGTATATTTACTAATAAATCGCTATATAAATTCTTTTGTTCATTTTGTAACTTGTTATATTTTCATATAAGTCCATAATATCACATAACCAAACACAGAATTATAGATCAATATACAAATTCATAAGTTATCACCTACCTGGAAGTTCTACGTCTTCTTTATCTTCTTTACCACGCTTCTTTTCCTCTCCTTCTTCTCCAATCCATAAAAACTAACCCCAAATTCACTTTTAATTAAAAAATAGATGTTAATTTTTTTTCCATATTTTTATTTTTGTTTTTATTTTATCTTTTTTCATTTTTATTAATTTTAAAATCTTAATTCTTTTCTTTGTTTTATTTTAGATTTTTTTTTCTATTTTCAATATTTTTTTCTATTTTTTTTAAATAATTCTTTATTTATATTTAAATATGAAATTTCAATTTCATATTGAACCAATTTAATATTTAATTATGCTTTAACAATTTAATGATAAAATAATAATCCGTATTAATTTTACTTTTATTTTTTATCTTTGCGTGTATTAATAGCATATTAGATTAAACACAAAAGTAAATTTATTCCTATAATTTACCTACTTAAGCAAATATAAAACATAACAATTTAAACAAACATCAAAAACAATTATTTTAAAATGCATCTTTTACTATGCTTAACTATTGTGGTGTATGCAGGGTTTCACTAGTATCTGTCGATCAACGATGTATCCATTTACATCATCATTTTCGATGATGCTCTCCCTCTGATATACTCGAGAGAATAATTCTCCTACGTCCACCTCACAATAAGTAGAGAATTAAATATTTTCACATGATAATCATAAACAAAAATATATAACAGAATCAATACATTACTATGATTAAAAATATAAACATATACATCATCCAATTCATAATAAGCAATCATGTATTATCATCTAAGAAACATGTTATTATCCCAAAATAACATAAATCTCAAACTTAATCAGAAATATAACCAACTCTGATTTATTAATTGCAAATATCTACAAATAATCTAATAATTTGTCTAGTGAGGAATCCAGATGTAACAATTTTTTCACCCCACTTTCTAAACTAATAGAAACACCAATTTTAATTGAGAAAAAGAAAACAATGAAATTATTACAATTCCAACCATTACCTCTAATATCTAAATTAGTGAGATCCAATAATGACACGGGAAATGTTAGAAAATAACTTTTTTACATAGTTGATACCAGTAAAATCTTATTTATTAAGAATGATGTATGTATATGTTCATTTTCATAAATATCATCTTTTAAATTAAATTCAATGGAAGTAGGCTTTACTATTCTTATTCAACATGAAAGGATCAGTTCAGCCAGAGGTACAAGAGACAGTGCGAGAGGCACAAGACAAAAAGCAAGAGTAGTTGTTGTGAGAGAGGAACATCAGAAACCACCAGGTTGGTCTTCTCTTCAATACTGTATTTTCATTTTTTTTTTAAAAATTCTTATCAATTTAATTGAACCATGTCTTATATCCCTTTATTTCAAATTACTCATTCCTCATATCCCTATATTGTGTTGGATTCCAATAAACCTCTCGCTCATATTGTTGGATTTGGGTGGGGATTTCAAATTGATCAGTATATTCAAGTAATTGAATGATTATGTTATGAAAAATTAAATCAAATTGATTGCCCACTTCAATGCTCGATTTGTTGGGATAAGATGATCCCATTGAAAGGCATTTCTTGAAAATAATGATGATGTGTGAATGGGTTTCAATAATTTTACAGGATGGATGTGGTGCTACATCTTCTGTTTCGACGGATTGGTGGCAACAAGAAATAGAGATGGCCCTTCACACCACAATAATTTTGCATTATTCTTAATTACCCTCTTAAATACCCTCTTTTTTTAATCCCAAATTACTTACCAAAGAGATATAAGTTGAGTCCAAGAAGCTCTGGTATACTATTCAACCTACATTTTCAAAGGCATTTGTTAGTACCTTCTCCAAACAATCACCCAAAAAAATTTCTTACCATTTGGGCACCATTGACTTGGTTGTTGTGATCATTGAGAAATGTGTCATAATAAGTCTACCTTTTGTAACTATGGTTAAAAATTAAATAAAGACTTTGATCTGCTTATTATTATTGATAAGAGTGGCTTAAGGTGCTTTATGTTTAATCTGGATTCTAGCCCTTGTGCTGTTTTGCATGATTATTCAATGCATACTTAGTTTCTAAAGTAAATTCTCCACACTTTATTTTATGCATTGGGTTATGACTATTATAGTTTTAATTAAAGAATAAAAGCTTACGGTATTTGGGAAGATCATAAGCAAAAACCACAAACCACAAATCTATTTGAACTTTTACATTGTAAACCTATTCCAACTTTGACATTAAAGTATCTATATTTCAAAACCTTCTAACATTATTAAATTCCAAGTTATTTGTTTCAAAGTTACTTTCCCCAATCCTACACATTTCAACCATGTCAACAAAAGTTGGTATGTACATTTCTCTTCTAATATAAATCATATAACATTTCAACTTTTACATTGACAAATAAAAAATCCTTTCCCAAAATCCCCATGTTAATAGAAATTAGTGTTAAAGAAGTCACTTCCCCTATCAATACAAATTCAAGATCACAGATTATAAGGTTGGTCCTCTATAAAAAGTTTGTTATCTAAAAACAATCAAAACCTAACATAGACACTTAATTATTAATTATAATTATATTATAACATTTTAGAATTTTTTTGGATATTTTCATAACACTTTATAAATGTGCCATTTTTAGTTTCTTTATATCTTTCTTTAATAAATTTAGATGTTTTGTTTTATTTAAAAATTAGTTGTTTATTCAAAATTCATTATTAGTAGATTATTTGAAGGACATATACTCCAACAATTTTGACATTTAGAAGTTATATAATGGTGTCTTTTAGTTTGATTGAATTTTTTTCTCTATATATTAATAAAATAATATATTACAAGTTATCATATAAAAAAATGAGTGAAAAAGTCATACTTCATGCAAGTCACCTCTGTCAAATTTGAGAAGCACTTAACAAGTTAATTTAAAAAGATTTCAACAAAAAAATGGTAAAAACATGTAGAAAACTAGAGCCAAATAAAAGCAACATTAAGTAATAAAAGTAACATGTAATGGTGCATGAGTGGGTCATCTAATTTGTCACCCAACACACACCCCCCCCTGCACCCTAAAAAAAAAAAAACACTTTCAGCATGCGGGTCTATCATATCAGGTATGGGCTCTCAACAATCATTATCTTTTTCTTTATCTTTCTCATCTCATCCTACCTTAGGGTAGAAATGGAAAGTTTCAACTAAAGGAATTTACATTGCAAAGGTACTAGCCACCTATATCCACCAGTAACAGGAGGACTCACTAGCGATGTCAGAAAATGTTGATGGGGGAGTTATAATAGTGTTTGCTCCAAGAGCAGGTTCTATCATGTTACTTGAAACCATGGTCCTAGAGAGTTATTTGTTGTGAAGAGAATTGGGAGGGACCCAACTGATAATGCAAGGGACACTCCAATGATTTAATACACTCTAGAGGTGTTCGACCTCCAAATGTACTTTCTATTCTTGAATTTGTATTTGAAGCATAACATCAAGGATATAACATTAACCCTATTAGAATTAGTGAATTACTCCTCTAGAGTAGCATGAGAAAAAAAATAACATCATTCCTATTTTTATATAGTTGAAATAGAATTTGAACTCAAAAAATATGCAAAATTCATGTGATTTTTTTAGTAATCATGGTCGAGCCCCCTGAAAGCACCATATTCAAGGTAAATATTTTTGGACAAAAAGGCTTGAAAAGGGTTTGAATGTAGATTCAAGTTGATTGGGCAAGCTTACAAAACCAAAACACATGCTTAAGAATTTTTGGGTGGTTATAAACTGAATAAATAGGATGAGCCATTCCCATGTAAACAAATTGGGAACCAATTGGAAGCCCACTATAAAGAATACTCCAAAGGAAGTGTATTTATTTAGGCTCACTGATGACAACCCACACATGTTCAGATCTTCTTTTCCAAACTTGTTCAGTGGAGTTAACTTTCCACGTGGCATTAAAAGCATCAACTTGAAGGTGTTGAGGGAAAGAAGTTGATAACCTTATCGGGGTTGATACTAAGGGATTGGTGTCTCCATAGGCCATTTTCAATCAATCCACCATCTTGAAGGAGTTTAAACTCTAATTTTATGAAGATGCACTTTAGGTATAGACTTTTGAATTTCCAAGATAGATTCTCGATCACTAGCTTGTAGATTAAATTAAACCATGAGAGCTTGCCAAAGAACACAAAGAGGTCATAAATTACCTTGATTCCTTTTCTAAAAATTCAAAGGCTCTTGATCCAGGGCATAAGAGTGCATGGAATTTCATAGAAGGTAAGGACAAGGGACCACCACATCAAGTAGGAGTTGAGAGAGAGGCTAGACCTAAAACCATATACATCCCATCATAGGTTATTTTTGAGAAGTTCCCGACCCTTTAAAATACTTTTAGAAATAGAGGTGCCAATTGTGATAACTGTATACACATAATATTCTCAAACTTTATTAATTACTGATGCTTTCTATCTTGCAAGAACCCACTGAGTCTCAATCTCTCTAATTGCATGCCTTAAGGGGTGCACTAAGAAAGGGGTGGGAAAACCATTAGTGTTTCGCATGATTATTATCATTCTAACCATATCCTAAAAACATTTATCTAAGCTTTGCCTCCTCTTTTGCACCCTCCTATAGTCATTTTCTACCTTCATTAGCCCTTCCCTAGACTAAAATATATTTTGGCAGTTTATGATACACTGTCGAACCTATCGACCATATACTTTAATTGAAAAAAACTCATTTAGGGTCTAGATTATCCCTTGGCTGACATATACTAAGACCTAATTTATTTTTTTGTCAATAATGATATAGAGTCAATTGGGCCAACCCTATAGGCTAAACTTTTAGAAAAGACTAGGGTTAGATTTAGCTATATAAACACATTCATTTCATCAATTCTAAGAGACATCATGATTTAATTATTCATTTGTGCTTCTTTACAATCTACTCTTCTGACATTCTATTTGAGGAGTCTTAGCTTAGGGCTTTTACATGGAGAAAAATCTTGTCTTGTGAAAAAGTCTTGGATTCTTTGGAATTTATTAGTGATCCTTACAAACCACAACAACCTCTTGAGAAGAACATTTGGCCAAGGGAGAGATTGATTCTTGATGAGTTCATCTTCAAGGTAAGTATCTCTAACTTTGATTCTCTCTTTAGTAGATAGAAGTAACATAAGTAATGGATTTTAAATATATTACTCTCTCCATGCATTACGGTCATACCTATACATAGCTCAAATAAGATCCTCTAATGTATGTTTACATTTTTTATGTTTACTAACCCTGACTTTGAGCCACAAGCTTTGGTGAGCACTAGATAAGATTTTACTTTCTTGTCACTTGCTTACTTTTATGAACATGAAAGAATAGGACCTAATTAGGGTTATTGCATATTTTTGCTTGATTAGAGAATTTGGAACCCTCCCTAGTGATATTATTATGTTCATAGATCCCTTAGCAAGGTCTATCAGATCCATCTTGGTCATGACCCCGAATATCTAATGTATTAATAATTGGAAGTATAAGTAGGATTTATCTTCTCTAAACTAGGATTTATTTATAGATCAATTACATTTCCATTTGCATACATTCTAGTGAGCCCAATCTTTTCAAGTTTCTTTGATGCCATCATTTTTATCATTTTATTATATTTTTAGTACTTTATCGAACTAGTCAATATAGTTCTAACTTTTTTGTGTAGATTTAACACACAGTAAAACAAATATGTTCTATGTGTTATAGGTACAATCACTAAGAGGGGAGGTGAATTAGTGATGCTATATAATCCAAACATCAATTCCAATCCTTTCAAACCCTTAACCAAATAACATTATCATTCATGAAGCATACACATCATTTGCAGTAATGAATAATAAAGATAATCAAGATCACAAACATAACATAAGATCTACGTGGGAAACCCTCTTGGGGAATAAAACCCACTAGAACCTGTAAAATAGACTATAGTCTTATAATAACAAGATCTAAATTTAGACTAGTACCAACTGATCAAGGAACATCAATCCCTTAATTTAGTGAGACACCCATCTCACAAAGAGGAACCAACCCCCTAGGTAACCAAGCACCTACTCAATAACCTTGATCTGATCTTGACCTTTGATATAATGTCTTCTACACCTGATGATGGACTTCTCTTACTTGCATTTTTTTCACCCTTGTATCTCTCTTAAATAGCCTTTAGGGCTTGCTCATTTAATTAGTGTCTTCTAGGTTTATTAGGTCTAATGACCTATGTGTTCATCTACATCAACTTGATTAGATAAACATGTCTGATCTTTGTCACACTCTAATGATTTTTACTAACTTGTACATTATCTTCTAAAGGTTATTTATTTTTCTCCATTCCACACTTGCTCAACTCTACTCTCTCTTTCAACTCATCACACACCCTCAAACCTACTCATACAAGCAATGCATCCAAACACCACTTTTGGGTCATTCTAAGTTTTTTCACTCATCCTCAATCTACTTTTTAATCTATTCCATCCACTGAGCACACTCTTTTGGTCTATTTCCTTCATCTCTATCTTCTACTCTCTCAACACATTCACTTCAAGTCTAGAAACGATTACCTTGGTCTTCACTCTTTATAGAGTCTTCATGAATATCAACTTCTAGGTCAGCCATAATACTTAACTTAACCTATAAGACCTATTCAGTCCCTCCTCATCCCTAATCACTCCTTCATCCCTAATCCCTCCTCATCCCTAATCACTCCTTCATTGACCTTAATTATCTCTCATCATCTCTAATCACTCAAGATTATCATCCCTAAGCACTACTTAATTTATTGTCACTACCCCTCATCATCCCTAATCACGCACTTCTCATCCCTCATATTCCCTAAGCATTCTTTAATTGATTATCACTACCCCTCATCATCCCTAATCAATCACTTCTCATCCCTCATATTCCCTAATCAGTATTTCTTCATCCCTCACCATCACTAATCATTCCCTCACTGACCCTCACCATCCCCTATCATCCCTAATCGCTCTATCATAATATGGCTTAATTATATACTCTAAATATATATTTGAATTCAATAATTTGTTTTTTAATCCATAATAATAGAAACTAACTCTTTTCTAGGACTTGTGTTGTCAATACCCATTTGTGATAATCAATTTTATTACTGAATGAATTGGATGATGTTCCAAATTTATAGTCAAGTAACATAAGTATTAACACAAAATAGATTCTAAATTTTAGTTCATCAAATTATCTATATTGAGCAGCTGACTAAACGAATATTTATTTAGTTCCACCTTTGGTAGTTTGGTTCAAAAGATAAAAATTAAACATAAATCTCTTATATAATTTTCTAATTCTGTGAAGATTTAAATCAAATGCAAAGTTATTTAGTGTTTCCCATTCCTATATGACTTGAATCTTGGTTAGATTCACACATGCACTCCTTATGTGTGTAATGTGTCCCAAATATTTTATCTCTTACATGAAAAATGAATATTTATTCATTTTATCACAAAAATATGTTTATATAAAATGTAAAACACTAATACAGCATGGTGTAGATGTCCATCCCATGTTTTCTAAAGATTAAGATGTCATCAAGGTAGATTAAAAAAAATGAAATAGGTAAAGGTCCTGAGGATGTCTTTCAACATCTTGAAAGGAATGAATTCATTATATGAATTAACCTAAAAGGCATAACCAACTAGTCAATCAATCCTTCCTTTATTTTTTAAACTATATTCCAAATGTCTAGAGGTTTAACATGAATATGATGATACCCAAACTTAAGATCAATTTTGGAAAAGAGTTATACACCATGGATATGGTATAAAAATTCCTTAATATTTAAAGGAGGATAATATTTCTTCACTTTAATCTTGTTAAGATTTTTTTAATTGATTCACAACTTTGGCAAAAAAAAACAATTGGGTTTCTGCAAGGTAATGATTTGGGCATGATGTGTCCATTATCCATGATTTCATGGATCTACCACTTGATATATTCATTATTTAAAAATGATATGTTGTATAAAGAGGTTTGAGGTAGAGGTAATTAAGGGATCAAATCAATAGTATTGTTTAGTGTATAGTATATAGGAACTTATTTAGGTGATTGAAATATATCCTTGTATTCATCTAGTTTATGGTTCAGTTATTTTGTATTTGTTATTGTTGGATAAACCACACTATGATATGGATACATATGTATTTTATTAAGAATTTACTTCTTACCCTTAAGAGTATACTTCTTACTAGAATGGACAATATTCTTGCGCTTCTTGGCACTAATGACTAAAAGCTTATGAACTAACTATGATATATGGTATTTTAGATCATGACAATCTATCACAAAATTTCAAGGATTTACTTCATAGATAACATGTCAATAGTAAATACATGGTTGATCACATGTAAGACATCACACACCTATAATGGTGTGATGTAAAAAAGGATTGCATCTTTAATTTTTTTGGTTTTGTACACCAAGTGACACTATTAGGTGATCCATTTCTCAAAGCCTACACCATTAGCATATAGTTATGGATGATGTATAAATTTTAAGTTCATTTTTTGAAAATATGATTTAGGAGAAATTAAATTCTTCTAACTTCCATTAGAAATGATGATGTGTATTGTCTCACCATTGATCTACATTTTTTAATGAAATAATATTTTTAATTCATATAGTTTCTTGTTGGGGGAAGTAGAGATATTTTTAGTACTGACCATATCATTGGGTTTATAATATATTAGCTATTTAACTTTTTATAATCCTAGATAACTTGTACCCACTTCTAGATATGTGCAAGTGGAGAGATCATAGTGTGACACTCTTCATTGGATTGAATATTGAAGTTATGAATTAAGCACCACTCTCTAATATTAGAATACCTATTGTAATCATTTGAAAATTATTTTTTACTCTATGGTATGATGACTAAACCAATATACATACAAATAAAAAGCCTTACATATAATTATTCATATCATAAAATGTCCTCACATGGAAAGCAATTGATTGGTTTCAAGAAACTGCATAGCTTGGTGATCCTCATGTATTTACTACCTATTTTTGGAACTATGGTGGTTTTACTCGCCTCTCTTTTTCTGGCAGATTTTCGATTGTGAATTACGTCATTTCTAATAGGCCCATATTTTTTCATAGGTGTTAAATATTTATGTTTAAAATTTGCCTCCACATCATTTTGATCACTATGTCTTATATTTTATGCTAGCACTCAACTCTCAACTTGTATCTCCTAACATTGTTAAACCCCAATAAAATACCACCATCAAGGTATTGGATGGAGTGATTAAGGATGAGGAAGGATGATGAGGAATTGAGTAGAGATTATAAGGGAGTCAATAGGGATGGTGAGGGTCAATGAGGGAGTGATTAGGGATGATGAGTGATGGTGAGGATTAATGAGGGAGTGATTAGGGGAGATGAGGGATGAAGAATGAGTGATTAGATATAATGAGGTATGTTGAAGCAGTGGTTAGGGATGATGAAGTGATGTAGGAACATCGCTACCCAATATAAATAGTGATCTAGTTTACATATTTTAAGTCTTTATAAGGTGGTCAAGGTCATAATAAGTTTGTAGGAGTCTTTATAATTTTCTAGTTTTGTGTCAATTTTGAATTAGAGTTGTATTGGAATTTCTTGCCAAATCTTTTATTTGAATTTTTGAACTTTTATAGAGACTTAAATCTTGTTTCAAGAAGTCTAATGTTGAATTTGGTGTGGTTAGACTTTAGCAAGGATTTTAGTATGTTACAACACATATACCTAAACTCATATTTGAAAAATATGTTAGTAATTGAGTTAGTTGAGGACACTCTCAACATACAAAAGAAGTTAGAATTCAGTTGAAGGTTATTTGGTAATAAGAGTCTTGTCCATGTCTTAGTTTGTACTCAAAGTTAGATTCAAGCTTTGGATGGGGTAGGATTAGAAAGGATGAATCTAAATAAACCCAAACAAGGGAATGAAGACAATTTTTGATTTTTTATAGACAAAAAATCAAACAGACCTTGTATCATCTTGAATATGTGGAAAGATAGTTGGCAGTGTGTATGATCATGAAACATGATTAGTAACAAGTTATTTGTGATATTAGTTTGAGTGGTAAGTTGAAAATACCTTTTATTTTATGGTGATTATATAATTTTTAATTTTATTTTCAAATATTTTGAATGTTCAAATTACAAACTATATACCCTATGCTTTTACAAACTATGCCTTAAAATCCGAGTCAAAGTTAGAGCCTTGTGGAAGAGGAGATTCTATTTGGTGGTACTTTAGAATCTATGATTAATTATTAACTTGACGTAATAATTCACTAATAGTATTTAAACATTTTATGTTGTTATTTTGAGAAGGACATTCTGTGTTGAACAACACAACCCTATTTTCTATGAGCAAAAGTTTTGAATATACATCTGTGTGAGAAGGTATATACATGTATTGGAGTGAACATTCAAATTTATATGTTTGTGAGTTGATTCTCATATGATCGTGAAGTATTATAGTCTTTCAAGTAGCTTTCATATATTTGTGTGATAAAAAATAAAACTAATACAGTCTTCCAGTCATCAAGAAACTTATCACAGTTAAAGTGGTATCTCATGGAAATTGGAAAATTGAGTGTTATAGATGGAAGGAATTAATTTTTTAAAGTTTTTAAATATTATATAGAGGATTTTCAATATTCATGTTAATTTATAACCCTTTTTTAGAATGAATTAAAATAAATAACCTCTTCTCAGATTACTACAAACCTGTGATTGAGTACATAGTCTATTCAAATTTAGTTAAGTCAATCTACTGTAGCTTAAAAATGGAAATATAAAACTTATAAAATTTTAAAAGAGTCAAATAAAACCTAATCCAATAGTTAAAGTCATTAGAAATGCCTTTGGAAGATTGGAATCTCATGTTAACCCTTCTCAGGTTTATAAAGCTAATTCAAACCTTATACTAGGGTTTCTACTTTCAAAGTGAGTTTTTAGGAGTTGTAATCATTAATAATTCATGGAATTTGGTGAAAAGTTTTAGTTCAACATAAAAAAAGATAATATAATGTTTTTAAGTTGTGTAAGTATGGATGGGGGAGGACTATGTGGTAGATAGGGTAGAAGGAAACCTAAAGACCTAATCTAAGAGTAGAAAGAGCCAAAATAAGTAATCAAATAGTTGAATCAAAGCTTGGAAATTTTTGAAGAGATAGAATATGTTACAGGGTATCCATAATTGAGGTTTATTTGATTATTTGAGTTCGTATAAGAAGAGTATATGACAGAGTAACATGTAGTGTACAATATGAGGATTGTGTTGAGAAGTTAAATAGAGTTGAGAATAAGTTAGAGAGAACTTAAATAGTGGAAGGAAGTTTTTCAGATCCCTATTAAATCCTAAGGAACCAGAGACAAGATTTGATCCAAGTTATTTTAAATCATAAATACTAGTAAGGGTGATAGTCTCAAAGTAAGAGAGATTGAATGCATTGAGTAAGGAGAATAGAAAGAAGAGTTTAATGAGACCACCCAAATAATCATGGAGAATAAATGAAATGAATAAAATATAGATGTAAATTTGAAATGTATGCAGGTTCCAAAGATAGAGATCAAGTAAGAAAAGATAAAGTGAAAGCTAGGTGGATATTAGCAAAGAGCTTGGACAAGAAAAGTATGCAATAGGGCTCTACATCATGAGGGATGGTGTGGGGAAATGAAGGAGTGATTATAAATGATAAAGAAAGGTGAGGGCCAATAAGGGAGTGATTAGGGATGTTAAAGTGATGATTAGGGATGGTAATGGCCAATGAGGGAGTGATTAGGGATGATGAGGGATGGTGAGAGCCAATGAGTGAGTGATTAGGGATGATGAGGGAGTGATTAAAGATGATGAAGGATGGTGAGAATCAATGAGGAAGTGATGAGGGATGAGGAGGGACAAGGGTTTAGTTATATGTGATGATGAGGCATAATGAGGGTGAATGAAGGAGTAATCAAGGATCATGAGGAAGTGATTAAATACAAATATGGATAATGAGGGTATGTGAGGAAGTGATTAGGGATAATGAAGAATGATGAGAGAGTGATTAGGGGTGATGAGACATGAGTAGGAGGTGATCAAGGATGAGGGAGGGATGATGAACAAGTGAAATTAACACAAAGTGGTTGTTTGATGTGTGCAGGTCATCAATGTGACATATGCTACCACGATCACACCACTTTACATCAATTTCAAAGTGAGTGGTTTGAAAACTTTAATTTTAATAAACTTAAGAATCCTAGAAATGTCAAGAATCAATTAAAAAGGCATAAAAACCTAGAAAATGACTATATATTTACCAAAAATGGATATCAATTGCAGAAGTTATGTCCTAAATTTCCTAGATTCAATACCTAGACCCTGAAAATGCCTAAGTACTGACCTAATTAGATTTTGAAAAAAGAATTCCACATTTAAGTCATGCAACTATGAGACCAATTCTATCAGATGCCGAGTGACCCTAATTTCTTATATTTATTAAAATAAATTTAAAATTAAACTTATACTTAACATTTAAAGTAGTAAATATAAGCTTATGGCTAAAGTTGGCTTCACATGCAACTCCCACATGATTATAGACGTGGTTTTTATTTTATAACAAAGAAATATGTATGCATTATATAGCGTGCACACATTTTATAATATAATATATAATGTGTACATGTTATACAATGCATATGCGTTATTATTTTCTCAAAACCATGATCATGTTATGGTTTGATAATTACTAAGCCATAGTTTAAATAATGTGATCAAATTAATTAAATAACATGATCACATTACCTAAAACGTCCATGGAATTGTCCCCCAACTTTGTACACATACCCAGGTGTCACTTTTTGGGTTCTTTCAAGAGAGGTGTGGAGAGGGTAGTGATTGCATCTTTAGGCTTGCCTGTGGTTTTCAACATGGGCCATTCTCAGGAAATGGCTTTTTGTGGTGAGGTATTGTGGGCCTGTTTGAAAAATATTTTCTGAGTCACTTCTAAGGAGGTTCTGCAAGCGATTCAAAGTGTTCTTGGGGAGGATATCTTTTTTATAGTCCTAAAAGTGGGGTTAATTCAAACATGACTTTCATGTGCATGAATAATCTTCTGATTTTGGTGACAGATAAACAACATGTTACATAAATGGTGGAGTTTGTTATTTCTCATGCACATAGGGTGGCTTTGATGGAATAAATTGCTTTCGCGGATTCACGGCCCTTAGTAAGTTTGCCTTTTTCTGGTTTGAATGGTCTAGGTGTTGTCCCTCTTTTGATTTTCAGGTATTTGAAAACCTAGTTTATGGCTCTTTTGAGTTGTGTGGAGAATTTACAAGAGAAATTGCATTTTTATTCCCCTCAACTAGGGTGCTTTCTTCTTCCTCCTCTAGTGGTGTCAGTCAAAGCCTTATTATAGAGTTAGAAGGTTGCACATCATTCTAGGGAGCATGCATAAGTTGTTAAATTTCAAATGAAGTTGGTTTTTCATAGGCATGTGCTAGCAACTTATTGGTTTCCTCAGACCCCTCTTTGGGTTGTGATGGCTGCAATGCAAGGCCGATTGAGCAGTGTTTACTCATCGCCAAATTTTAGAGGTGTGCTCACTTCGCAGAAGGTGGAAGCTAGATTTCAGATTGTGGAGTGTGGTGCTTCTTTGACTTTGGTTAGAAGGGACATGCAGCTTGTGATGACAGTTAAGGAATGCGAGGGTGGAGCTATGTTGGAAATTATAATCATTTTAGACTATGCTGAGAGGCTCCTAGTTTTTAGTCTGTGTCTTTATTGTTTTTTGGTTTGCAATGTATTATGCTAAAAAATGTGGTGTTAATATTATTTTTTTGTCTTATTGTTTTGACTTCCATGTATATTTGGCTAAGCTAGTTCTTGGTGGCCTTGGTAGTATCAATTCTTTGATACTCCAAGATATATTTTTTAATCCTCTTTTTGATTAATAGAAATAGGGAGGGAACCCGCAAACCTTAGTATTTATCTAAAATATAAGTGCAATTTTTTAATTTATTAAATATATTCTAAATTTAAAAAATGATTTGATTAATTATAAATAAATTAATCATTTATTTGTCAAATTAATGTATGTGTAATTTTTTAATTTATAAAATATATTAGAAATTAGAAAAATAATTTGATTAATTATAAATAAATAAAATATTTATTTGTCAAATTACTATAAGTTGGGGTGGTATAAAGTAAAATTTGATGGGGCATCAAAACATAATCTAGGGCATTCAGGGACAGGGGTGGTAATAATAAATCAAAAGGGTCAACTAATAGAGTACACAATTCTAAATATCGAAATCAACACAAATAATATAAAGTTGAGGGTCATATTCTAGACATAACAATGGCTTTGGAAGAAAATATTAAGAACACTACTATAAAAAGGGATTCATTCATGGTTATCGGAGACATTAATAACAATAAAAATTTTAATTGAAGAATTAAACTGATAATCAAAGACATGAAAAAAATATATAAATATTTTGAGTGGCTTTGAAGCATACTGTGAGAAAAGAAAATCGCGTAGTGAATTGGTTTGGAAACTTCGGGCTTCAATTCCACTCAAAAAAATAAAAAAAAAACAATGGAAAGTATCTCTGAAAACAAGGAAATGAAAGAATTAAAAATATATATAAGAAAATAAAGAATACACATATTTCTAAACAAGTAACATAGGATTGCACGCATCATGCATACTAGTCTTTTTTCAGAAAGTTTGTTTAATAGATACACTTGCATGCAAATACCTTGATCTTGTTTAAAAAATGTTTTTTTTTTTTTTTTAATAAATTAAATTTTCAAGATGAAAATTAGAAAATTAATTTTATTATAAAAAAAGTTATAACTTTTAAATTTATAAATTTAAAATGGATAAATATTTTAATATAAATTTTAAATATTAATAATAAATTGTATTGTATATTATCATATTAAATATTAATAAGCTAATTTAATACATGTGTGTACTCTATGATCACAAGTGTACCGTACACCACTAACTTTTAACTATAAATACGCCACACTCAAAATGGAAACCACTCTCTGTCGAAGAAAGAATCAGCTTATAACAGTCGCCATAATCCGATTCTTCCTTCAAAATGGGGAGAGAATGTATTTCTGGTTCGCATGCAGGGCCGACAGACACCATTCCTGACCTTCTGAAAAATCTATAAACATTAACAAAGTTTATTTAAACACTTAAACATTAACAAAGTTAATTTTTATAACATGACATGTTTTAGAAAAATATATTGTGTTGTTTGTTTTCAGTATTTTGTAGGAATGTGTAGCCACACATGATGTTTTAGAAAAAGATATTAAGTGTTTTTCAAATTTTTGTAAAGATCTATAATTTAATTTATGAAGGGGATTAATTTATTTCAATTATATATTTGAGAAATAAGTTTGGATATCTTTTTATCATAGGTTATGTGATGAATAAAGTATATTATATATTTAAAATAATATAGATTATTCTTTTTTATATCGATTTTAGTATAATACCATTAAAATATTTAAATATTATTTTGAAATATATTGTAGGGATGGCCCGATCAAAATTAAATTTTGAAAATGAAGAGCAACAAAGAGAATATCAAATATAATATTGTATACAAAGACAAGAACATATAACAAATGCACAAATAAAATAACAAATAAAACATCAAAATTATAATAATAGACAAATATTTATAGAATACAGTGCCGAATTGACATATGAAGAATTGGAGGCTAAAATTAAAAAAACATGCAGATTAGATGAACATATTGAGATCAAGATTACAAAGACAAATGCATTCATATCAATTGACTAAGGTAGAAATAAAATATAGGTCCAAGAACTTCATTATGAAGCATCTCAAAGGAAAAGGAACTATCATTGAACAATTTCTGATGTTGACATAAAAACATGAAGAAGTAAACACAATATCAAACATCATGTTCTTAAAACACCCAATAATACAGTTCAAGATACAATGGATGTTCATATTGTAAAAACTATGAAAATTGATGATATATAAGAGGAAAAATGATCACAAAATATATGAAGATGATGAATGTAAAATAATTATTAAAAATAAGAGTCATCATTGCAACCTAAAAGAAGAAGACAAATGCAAGATTTTGAATTGAAAGAGAACAAAATATAATTAATCCCAATGGAATGCTTGGGAGAGATTTGAATACTATGCAAATGATTTTTTGGCATGGTTTAGATAATCTTGTTTTGAACAAACATGTGTTATATTTGTCAAGAATTTTATATTGTAATACATGTTTCTCAAACACCTAAAATTCATCGATGTCTACAAGAGAAAAGTCATCGATTTTCAGCATCAAAAAATATGGATCTTGGATGACAAGCACTAGAGTTTACAAAAGAATATACAAGTTGAGGAAATGTTAATACCCTGTTTCAACACAATACTACAAGTGACACATGCAATTGGAGTTCAATATAAATATAAAGGACATGCATTAAGTTTTTCACAAGAAGTAAAATAAATTGCTAAAGTTTTTCCACGTCAAATTAAGTGTTTGTCGATGATTATAGTTCATATGAGAGATCAATGTGGAATAAATTAAAACTTTACTATCAATAGAGAGAAAGTATATAAGGCATTTAAATATAAAATATAACATGCCAAGTTTTATTCAAATGTTCAAATTGATGAAAATGCACTTAGTGATCTTTCATTTGACTCTAATGAAAATATCTTTAAGAAGTTAAACTCTATCCATATGCAATTTGATTTTTATGGAAATTAAGTTGTATTTATAGGTCCAGTGATGTATATGAATGAAATAAATGTCATTGATCACACAACATCAATGGCCTATGAACCACCTAATTCCCAAAGAGAGATGGAATTAATCCATCTATGGGTAAATAACCCTAATGTGGATATTGGAGCATTGATTGATTTGTCGAGGATTGGAACATCTCTTTTCAATAAGTATGTCACATTAGGATTACTTGATATGACATTTCCAACATATTTTCTGACGGAAGTTATGATTGGATAGAATCATGATTAAAATGAGTACATTTTCTTGAATTTTTTAAACTTATTTTTTAATATAGGGATCACCATTTTGGATGATATCCATGATTTATATATTATATGATGAATTTCATCATGAGACATCATGCAAAAAATTTATCTGTAGTGTTCATGAAAAAAAAAAAACTTCAAAATATGCAAATTACCATTGTTGAGTTGTGTGCGCATATGGATAATGTGCCCCACTTCCATCTAGTTGATTGCTTGATGTAGTTTGGAACCTAATTGATGGATATGAGGTCTTACATTTTTTTTAAAATATCATGGTGAATTTAGGAACATGTTACATCAAATTAGATCACCTACTATTTTCTTCAAATTGAGTGCAACTGACATGTATTGGCTTGATCTACGTGCACTAATGTCAGAAACACCACCAAAAAATCTATGAGAAGCCTAAATTGGTGAAGATATAATATCATTGATTATCCTCATATCATGACACACTACATGCACTTGAAACATCCAATTTTCTATAAGGAGATATTACAAAAATGAATGAAATTAAAAGATTAGTGACCTAGATATAAATGCAAACTTAGAGGTTCACCACATGTGCATGGATTCATATCATTATATGGAACACCAAATATGGATAACCTTGACTGTAAAAATGATCATGAACAAAAAATGTTGAGAAATACTTCTATTTTATTGTTCATGCATGAAATCCTCAGGAAGATCCACACCAACAAAATATACTTGTATGTTATCATTCCTCAACAAATCTATGTTTCATACAATATTTTTATTTTCTCAATGTAAATAAAAAATTATTGTACATCATAAATTCTAGGCATTACAAAATTTTACGCGACAACATTGTCTTCAAAATATAAGATAACTTGCACAAGTGGATATGGAGCATGACTATGAAGAGCTAATCAATTGTGTATAAAGACATACAATGTGTAGAGAGGGTGCCTCCCTACATAATAAAAGAGGAAAAATGGTTTGTAGGTAAGATGTTAAATCATTTAAATAATTATATGCAAATTAAACATAATATTTGTGTAAGAATTAATAATCATGTTATTATTTGTTATAGGTATGATGCACTGTGGCAATTGAATCTTGAAGAATCAAAATTATATCAAGACTTAGAGACAAAAAATGAAAATTTTGAGCTTGAAATAAATGATGACAAAGTAAATACATACAATCTCTCCATATTAAATCTATAAAGAGAAATGTAGATTGTCAATGTGTTTTTTCCAAACATAATGTGGTCAAATACATTTCCAAGTATGTAGCAAAAGCATAGAGGATTTCTAAAATTTATTATGAAATGTTGATGCATCTTGTAAACATTGAAAACTCTAATGAATTAGTATCAATTGTGCATAGGAGACATCTAACTAAAAAAATTGTCAAAAGAGTCATTGGGGCACAAGAAAAGTTCACATGTTATTGGATATTCCATTAGTAAAGAGAAGTATAGTATTTATCAATATGAATGTATCATGTGAGGTTATCAAACCCATAGAAAAAAAAGATGAAGATGATCATGACAAAAATTAAAAGTCTTTAATTGATAGATACAAGAACAAACCTTTTTCCATTGAAATAATTTCAGTTATTGATGAAGATAGATCTTCGACATATGATCCAAGGTGAAAAAGAGATAAAAAATTAGAGGTGAAGAGTATTACAACTATTGTGAGAGTATTTCCAATGTTTTTCTTTATAACTACATAAGAATCAAATAAATGGATTGATTTTTTTATCAGGGTTATTACTATACAAGACATTTCATGATGTATAAAAAGACATTGGAATTGATGATTATGCAATAAAATCAAATATGGATTCATTCACTTATAATCCATGGCATGTTGAGAGAAGAATAATTCCAGAATATTTTGAAATTCATGGTTATTATGAAGATGAAGACAATCAACCTATTCAATAAAATATAATGGAACATGAGTGGTAAATCATATCTAGGCTATATTGTGGCCAAGTTATGGAAGTTAGTGAAATAGATATGTTGGAAAAAAGAGATCTTGACATAAAGGCATCATGGAAAAATGATTATCGAGGTGAAGAATACATAAATAAAATGATAAAATTCATAAGCACCATGAGATATAATGGGTTTCTCATAGATGATGATATATCACCAAATATGAATTATGGAACCTTGGACCTACTATACAAAAATAAGCACTTGATATAATCATGACACATTATCATATAGCTCAAAATTGTTTTCCATTATGCATGATAATCCAAGGAAAAATAAGAATAATAATGATGATGATATAACACCAAATATGAATTATAAAACCATGGGTACTAAACAAAAACAAACACTTGATATAATTATGACATATTATCATGCAGGGCAAAATACTTTGCCATTATACATGATAATCCAAGGAAGAATAGGAACAAGAAAATCATATATAATTGGTGTCATTTATCAAACACTTAAAAATTTAACATTCAGAGAGTGTTCTCCACTTCCATTACTTGCACAAATTGGTGTTGCAACCTTCAATATTGATGCCTCAATTATCCAAGAAAAAAATCAAATCCCAATCTAGGATTTTGTTGAATTAGAAAGAACAAGACATATAAATTTCAAATAAGATATTTTATACATAAAATACATATTGATTGATGAAATGAGATTCATTAGAAAAAAATTGATATAAAACATAGACTATAAAGTTCATCAAACATTTCCTAAAAATGAAAACATAAGTCTTGGTGGTATATCTATGATTTTGGTTAGAGATTTGGGTCAACCTATTTCTATTAGTGATAAAACACCATATAATAGTAACAGAAGTGCAAAACTATTATGGGGAGAATTCAAAATAGTTATTAATGTGGATAAGATTTTTAGACAAGGAGAAAGTGAGGACCAACAAAGGTTTCATTAACTTCTGACAAATCTGAGAGATGCAAATCTAACAATTGATGATTGAAAGCTATTGATGATAAGAACCAATGTTAGAATAGATAGAGCCAGTAATGAAGAATTTGATAATTCTATTCATTTGTTTTCCATAAATGTTAATGTGCATAACCACAATAGAAGAATATAATATTCATTGAACATAATTGTTGCATGTAACATTGCAGCCAAATTAGGAATTACTAATGCACTAACAAGATGTCCAAATGATGAAATTGATGTGGAGTTATTTATTGTTAAGGATTCAGGGCTCATGTTAACATCTAATCTTTAGATAGAAGTAGGTGTTGTAAATGAAACTCTAGGGTATATTATAAGTATAATATACAAACCTAGGAGTGTCCCACTAGAACCACCGACATATATTATGGTTGAGCTTGATAGCTACTCAAGAATATCATTTAAAGATAAAACTTTGTATACAATTCCAATCGCTCCAATACAAAAGGAATGAATAAACCAACTACCATTACGGTTGGATTAGGCATTAATAATCCACAAATTACAAGGTTTTACTCCTTCAAAAGTCACAATTGATATATGTCAAAAAGAAAGAGCAGGGTTAACATTTGTGGCTATATCATGTGTAAATTCCTTGGAAGGATTAATAATATTATTGCCATTTACATATGACTACTATGAAAAAGCTAAAAAAATGGAAAACAACTTTTCAAACGAAAAGAAGAGGAAGAGAAATTCAATTTCTTAGAGTCCATACATAATTGCATGTACTTATCCACAAATTTGTTTTTATGAATATGAAATAATTCATTATTTCACATGTTATATGATGTGTATGACACATTTTGATGAGTATTAAATGATTCTTTAGTTTAAACATTTTATCTTATATATATTATACTTTTAGGTGATTTAATGTAATATATATTATACTTTTAGATTATTTAATGTGATGTATATTATACATTTAAAATTTTATAAAAAACTTCCTATTATATGTTAAATAAATATGTAATACGTATGAATGCTACTAGCATACCTATCTTAGATAATCTATGTAAAAGAGGTAAAGAGAGATCATTTTCAAGGTACCTATTTTATATTATATTTGTGAATAAATAGAATAAGCTTTTCAAAAATAATATATCTCATGTCTTTAACATAAATTTATCTAAGATAAATATGGTATTAAATAAATATGTTGTAATTTGACTTGGATTCATTTATCTATTCCACATGCAAAATAAATATTGGCATTTTACCTTTAAAATTTTATGATTAAAAGAAAGCTTATTCCAATTTAAAACATAATAAATTTATATGTAGAATTTCAAAAAAATATTTCATTAATATTTAGTTTAGAAGACATATTTTTTAAAATTAAATTAAAACATATAATTTACAACCAACGAACGTGATTCTATAATTTGTCTCACCCTAGGAAGTGAATTATATTATTATTTTATTAATTTTAAATAAAAATTTTATTTTGTATCCCATGAAAATAATTCACAGTTTATTCTATTGTAAGAAGTGATTAATTTTTTTTTAAAAAATATACATTTAAAACATTTTTTAGGACAAAATTATAACTATTGATATATACTTTACCGTATCAAGGGAATTACAAAATTATTTGACTAGCATACATATCTTAGATAAATCTATATAAAACATGTCAAGCGATATCATTACCAAGGCCTCTAATCCACTTATGTCACAAATTCAATGTAATGATAATGATATCTCTAGATGTTTTTTACATAGATTTATCTAAGATATGTATGCTAGTTAATAAAAACAATATTATATATTATAAATTTATGTAAAAAAAAAAATCTATCATGTTTAAACTCTATCTAGTCCCATATTTAATTGTAAAAAAATTGGAAACACAATTATTATGTTGTGAGCTATAACACGTTACTTATTACCTTGTCATGAAGGTAATAGTCTAAAACTAGAGTTGGAGGTAGCCTTGGTATTATTAAAATGACTCAATAGACTCAATGGGGGACTAATTTTGATGGTCGTATGATTGTAATTGTTTTATTTAATCGTAAAATATAACTAATGTTAATTCTTGTTTTTTTTGGAAATAATTATATTCTTATTTTTTTATTTACATTTAGGATCATCGTCCATAATATTTCATAAGTCACTTTCACCCAATTAAGGATGTGATGATGGTTTGTAATGGAGTGAGTGCGTTAACTTTTAATTCTAACCTTAAATTTGACATCCATTTGACTATCATTTTATATTTTTTTCCATATTAAAAAAACCTAGCCAACATTATTATTCAACCCGCAAAGAAAAACAACGATTATATAAGAAAATAAATACAATTAATTTTTACAATACAACATATATATTATGTTTGAGGCTGACATTATTATTCTACCTGCAAAGAAATACCTTGCTTATATATATAGAAAAATATAATTGATATTTACAATACAACTTATATATTATGTTTGAAGAAACAACCATACACTATGAGATAATAAACACGTTGACACTTTTTCCATTTAATGAGGAGCCCTTAACAACTGATACAACCTCGTACGATAAGCAATAGCTTTGACAAATTTTATAAAGGTATTACATAACTCTTTGCAATCTAACAAGTGTTGAATCCATCTAACAAGTGTGATTGCATACGTCTTTCACACTTGTTAGATTGCAAACAGCTCTGTAAGACCTCTATAAATTTTGTCAAAGTTGTTGCTTATGGTGTGGGGTCATATCGGTTGTCAAGGGCTCCTAATTAAATGGTAAAAGTGTCAACTTGTTTATTATCTCATGTTCTATGGTTGTTCCTTCAAACATAATATATAAGTTGTATTATAAAAATTAATTGTATTTTTTTGTATATATGAGCACGATATTTTTCTATAGGTATAATAATAATGTTAGTCTCAAACATAATATATATGTTGTATTGTAAAAATTAAATGTATTTCTTTTTATATATAAGCATTGTATTTCTTTGTGGGTAGAATAATAACGTCAACCAATTTTTTTTAAATGGAAAAAAATATAAAATGATAGTCAAATGGACGTCAAATTTAAGGTTAGAATTAAAATTTAACACACTCACTCCATTACAACCCACCACCACCTCCTAAGATGCTATTGTAGGATGTCTATCGACATAATTTGATACATTATAAATAAATAATATATTTATTTATCAAATCAATATGTGTAATATTTTAATTTATAAAATATATTATAAATTAAAAAAATGATTTGATTAATTATAAATAAATAAAATATTTATTTGTGAAATTACTATAAGAAGAGTTGTATAAAGTGAGTTTTGATGGGACATCAAAACACAAACCAAGGGAGTTAGAAATTACAAAGCTAAGTCATAGCATACATAGTTGAAGGGGATTAAGATTAAGATCACCATGATAGAAGGGGATTCACTCATAGTCATCAAATCCATATATAATAGCAAAAATATTAATCAAAGAATCAAACAAATGATTGAAGAAGCAAAAAAAAACTTTGAAACTGTTTTGAGGGAGTGACTCTGAAGAATGCCTCAAGAAGGAAATCGAATAGTAGATTAGCTGATAAACATTCGACATCAATTCCACTCAAAAAATAAAAAAATGAAACATGAAAAGTATCACGGGAATAAACAGAAGAAATAATTAGAATAAAGTATAAAAAAAGAATGCACACATTTATAAACAAGTTATTTTGAACTACATGCATCATGCATGCAAGTCCTTTTCAGAAAGTTTACTTAACAGATAAACTTGCATGTAAATGTCTAAAACTTGTTAAAAGATCCCTTGTTGTTTTTAGAAAATATGATTATACTAGATTTTCAAGATAGAATTTAGAAAATCTTTTTGTAAAAACTAGCTTCTTGTTATCTTTGTATATTGTTTTCTTAATTTTTATTGATATCAATAATTTTTTTAATTAACAATTAAAAAAATATTATAAATGTAATTTTTTAATTTATAAAATATTTTATGAATGTAATATGGATAAACATTTTAATAATAAATATTATTAAATCAAATATTATTAAAATAATTTTATATCTATTTTTGACCTTCACATATCAGATCACTAATATAATAATGAATAATCATAAATATTAAAATTATAAACAATAATTATAATTATAAATATTAATATACAAATAAAATCATCTTTTAATATATACATGTACAGGTACACACCTCCCTAATTTTATGGACTTCGAAAGTCCAAAAGCCTTAATTTTTTGTAGCCTTAAAGACTCAAAGCGAAAACTTTTCGGAAGCATATAATTACCATACCAAACATTAAAAAAATGTCAAACACATATTCTCAATCGTCAAACTTCTCACAAGAAGCTTCCAAAAATGCCGAACACGATCTAACTCGGATCCGCCAAATCTTTGCTTTTGCCCTTCTGGATTTGCTTCTACGACTCTGTAATCACACGTGTATTGTACTCGGATGGTGAGTGGGTGGAGAAAGTATTGTACTCCGATGAATCTGCACCAGTTGTTCCACCAACTTTTTAACTATAAATACGCCACACTCAAAATGGAAACCATCAATCCGCACGGTCTGTCGAGGAAAGAATCAGCTTATAACACTCGTGATAAACCGATACTTCCTTCAAAATGGCGAGAGAATGCATTTCTGATTCTCATGCAAGGCCGACAGACACCATTCCTCACCTTCTTTCGCCCTTTCAGATGGGCTCGTTGTTTCGACTTTCACATAGGTATGTCTAAAAATTTGGCATCTCTGTAATCTTTCCACGTTGTTAGCGTGTTTTAACGGTTCGATGCATTGTAGAGTCATGTTGGCTCCCGTAACTTGGTGCTGTGCATTAAACAATGTCCTCAACCTGCCCACGCCAAATTTTATTCGCAACGAACCACCTCGGGAGGCCTCCTCATCTCAGAATCAACTGCAGTATGACCACAAGCCATTGGGTATGCGCTGAGATGAATAAATTAAAAAATGTGCCGAGCAGGACGACAACTGACGAGATGTTGCATTGAATGGCATGCATGTTAAATTATAATCTCCCGTCTCTAACCGTTTGTGATCTGTCAGTTAGGTAAAATATCACATTGATGACACTAGTTAACTGTTAGGAGTCTCTAGTTTAGCTGAGTACGTGTCTTGATTTTTAGTAATTTCAGTTTCACAATTAATATTGAACTGTGTATTGTAATCTATATATGTTTTTGGTTAATGATAAGAAGAGAGGGTTGTTGTTGATCTGTTTTTTGTTTTCTGCCCCTATTTTTTCATATCCGCTTCTGCTCCATAAATTTTGTCATGGTATCAGAGCAGGCTTAAGCCTCTTCACAGAGTGGAGAGCAGATCGATCTAAAAGCTGGCGGACTCTTTAGAGATCTGAGTGAAAGAAGAATAAAAGGAGAATACTCTCCCTGTAGACCAGCATTGAATGATTATTTGGAAAGGGGTGACCAAAACGGCTTGGAGTTTAAATGGCATCTAGCAAAAATTTACGGCAAATGCAAGGGCCCATGTTAACAAGCAAAAACTATGAATCTGGTCTATCAGAATGAAGACATTTCTGCAAGTTCAGGAATGTTGGGAAACGGTAGAGAGTGGCTTCAAAGAACCTGATCAAGCTACTCTAACATTTATGAATAATACTCAGAAGAATGCTCTCAAAGCACGAAGGAAAAAGGAGACACATGCAAAATTCTTGATCTAGAGTTCAGTGGAAGATGCAATATTTCCAAAAATCACAGGCGCATCTAGTGCAAAAGAGGCTTGGGATACTCCGGCTTTGGCATACCAGGGTAATGAAAAAGTCAAAACAGTTCGACTTTAGACTCTTAGGAGAGAGTTTGAAAACTTGAAGATGAAAGAAACTGATAATATTGATCAGTTTATGACCAAGGTGCTTGGAATTGTGAATCAACTCAAGATTCATGCTGAGGATATAATAGATCAAAAGATTGTTGAGAAAGTGTTGTTAAGCTTAACCAAGAAATTTACCATGATTGTTATAGCCATAGAAGAGTCAAAAGATCTGTCCAAAATGACTGTTGATGAACTAATGGGTTCTCTTCTATCTCATGAATCAAGGCTCATCATGGAGGAAGAGTCCTTGGGAAATGCCTTCCAGACTCAGGTTTCCTTCAGTAGAGGCCGAGGCAGAAGAGGTAGAGGTAGAGGTCAAAGTGGATGAGGTTTTCATCACACTGAAGAGAGTTCAGCTCCTAAACAGTCATGACAATTAGACCAACAAGGACATTCTCATAGTCAAAGAGGGAGAGGAAGAAAATGGACAGACAAGTCCAATATTCAATGCTTCTATTGCAAGAAGTATGGACATTATGAAAGTGAATGTAGGAAGAAGCAATCAGATCAGAACAAAGGCAGAGCCAATGTCTCCAACATTGAAGAAGGGACATCTGAGGTAATGTTCCTCTCATGCCAGATTACTATAGAAGATCACAACAAGGATCTTTGGCTACTGGATAGTGGCTGCAACAATCACATGACAGGTGACAAATATTTGTTTTCTAGCATAGACAATTCATCCACATCAAAAATTAATCTAGGAAATGGATCTCAAGTTCAAGCCCAAGGTAAAGGTATAGTGCCTATCCTAACTAAACAAAATGATTTGAAATCAATTCATGATGTTTTCTATGTTCCACATCTTAAGCATAATCTGATCAGTGTAGGACAGTTAAGTGAAAATGGATATGATGTCAAATTCAAGGGCTCTACTTGCATCATTTTAGATAAGCGACCTAGTAGGAGACTCGTAGCTAAGGTGGAAATGACCAAAAATAGAATGTTCCCTCTGAATATGAGAAGTTTAAATCAGTCACAATCAATGCACACCACATCTCAAGCATAGATGAAACTTGGTTGTGGCATTGTAGGTATGGTCATTTACCCTTTAAGAGTCTTAGTCTTTTACAAAAGTAGTCAATGGTCAAGGGATTGCCAATGATGAATGAACAGTCTAATCCATGTGAAAATTGTATTCTAGGAAAGCATCAAAGGGACAGCATTTTTTGATTGCCTCCTATAGAGCAAAAGAGAATCTAGAACTAGTCCATACAGACCTCTGTGTCCCATGCAAACCCAGTCCATTGGTGGAAGTTTTTACTTTCTAACTTTTATTGACAATTTTGGCAGGAAAGTCTGTGTCTATTTTCTCAAGAACAAATCTAAAACTTTCACAAAGTTCAAAGAATTTAAAACTCTTGCTGAAAAGCAGAGTGGAAAATATATCAAGATGCTTAGGTCAGATGGAGGAGGTGAATATGATTCACATGAATTTAATGGTTTTTGTCAGGAACAAGGGATCAAGAGGTAGTTCACAACTAGGTACACTCCACAGTAGAATGGAGTAGCCGAAAGGAAAAATAGGACGATCATGAATATGGCTAGAAGCATGCTCAAAGCTAAGAATCTGCCTAATGATTATTGGGCTGAAGCAGTTGCATGTTCAGATACATACTGAACAGATCTCCTACAATGAGTGTGAAGGACAAGGTTCCTCAAGAAGCATGGAGTGGCACTAAATCTAGTGTTTCCCATTTCAAAGTTTTTGGATGCATTGCATATGCCCATGTACCAGAGGAATTGAGAAGAAAGCTTGATGATAGGAGTGAGAAGTGTATTTTTACTAGATATAGTGAACAGTCTAAAGCCTATAGACTATACAATCCAATCTCCAAGAAGTTTGTGGTGAGCAGGGATGTCAAGTTCCTAGAAGATAGAACTTGGAGTTGCAAAGAAAATGATCCATCAAATAGTGAACAAGAGGAAAGATTAGGACAACCAGCTTCTTCAATTTCACTACCAAGATTACAGGTGCAGGGACAAGAAAAAATCCCAGCAAATAGTTCTTCTAGCAGTCAGACAAATTCTTCTCTAAGAAATCAAAGAACAAAGAGTTTAAGAGATATCTATGAAGTGAATAGTGACATGGATCAACAAGTTTACTTTGCCTTCTTGTCTTGTCAACCTACATATTTTGAAGAAGCAGTGAAAGAAGAGCATTGGGTGCAGGGCATGAATGAAGAAATTGATGCAATTTAGAGAAATAAGACATGGGATCTTGTTGAACTTCCTGTAGATAAAACCAGCATTGGTGTCAAGTGGGTTTACAAGACAAAGTTGAATGAGAAAGGACTATTAGAGAAGCATAAGGCAAGGCTTGTTGCCAAAGGTTTTTCTCAATAGCCTGGTGTTGATTATGGTGAAACCTTTGCTCCAGTAGCAAGCTTAGATACCATTCAAGCCATTTTAGCCATTGTAGCCCAAAACAAATGGCCAGTGTTTCAAATGGATGTAAAGTCAGCCTTTCTCAATGGCATATTAGAGGAAGAGTTTTATATCAATCAGCCACCAGGGTTTGAAATTAAATGCCAAGAGTCCAAAGTCTACAGATTGAAGAAGGCCTTGTATGGTTTGAAGCAAGCTCCCAGAGCTTGGTATAGTAGAATTGACTCTTACTTGATCAACAATGGGTTCAACAGGAGTAGCAATGAGCCCACTCTCTACAAAAAAATAGATCATCAAGGTAACATACTTATTGTTTGTCTTTATGTTGATGACATGATCTATACTGGAAATCTCATATTAGATGAATTTAAAATAGTCATGAAAAAATAATTTGAGATGACTGATCTTGGTCTCATGAAGTATTTTTTGGGAATAGAAGTTGAGCAATCAACTCAAGGAATTTTTATATGTCAGCAAAAGTATGCTACAGACATCTTGAAGATGTTCAAGATGGACAAATCTAAACCAACAAAAACACCTATTGCTTTAGGAACAAAATTGAGCAAACAAGTTGATGGACCAAAAGTTGATTCAACACTGTATAAGAGACTTGTAGGCAATCTCATGTACCTTACTACAACAAGACCTAATTTAGTGTATGCAGTTAGTTTTATTTCTAGATTTATGGAGTCTCACTTGAAAGTTGGAAAATGAATTTTGAGATATATTGCAGGTACAATTGATTATGGATTATGGTACACACATTCTGAAGACAACACACTTAAAGGATACATAGATAGTGATTTTGTAGGCAACCTTGATGATAGGAAAAGCACTTCTGGATATGCTTTTCACTTAGGGACAAATCTGATTTCATGGGCTTCTAAGAAGTAGCCCATTGTCAGCATTTCATCTATAGACGCTGAGTATGTAGCAACAACTACAACAACATGCCATGCAGTTTGGCTATGAAGACTTTTGATGGATCTTGCCCATGTGGAAAAGGAGCAAACTACTATCTACTGTGACAATAGCTCAGCAATAGCATATTCTAAAAACCATGTATTTCATAAGAAGAGCAAACATATTGACACTCGCTATCATTTCATTCATGAGCTTGTCAACAATGGTGAAATCACACTTCACTCTTGTGGATCTAAGGATCAACTAGCAGATATCTTCACCAAACCATTGGGAAGAGTTGTGTTTGAATTTTAGAGACAACACTTAGGCAGTGTTAGCACTGAAGAATGTAACAATTGAGATTAAGAGGGAGTGTTAAATTATAATCTCCCCTGTCTCTAACTATTTGTGATCTATCAGTTAGGTAAAATTTCACATTGATGACACCAATTAGCTGTTAGGAGTCTCTAATTTAGCTGAGTACATGTCCTGATTTTTAGTAATTTTAGTTTCACAATTAATACTAACTGTGTATTGTAATCTATATATGTTTTTGGTTAATGATAAGAAGAGAGGGTTGTTGTTGCTTTATTTTTATTTTTTTGCCCCTATTTTTTCATATCCGCTTCTGCTCCATAAATTTTCTCAATGCAGGTTTCCACATTCGCTAGGCATTTTCATCGAGGAGAAGGTGAAGGCATGGAAAAAGGTGGTGGATGCCATTCACAATAAGGGCAGCATCATTTTCTACCAGCTCTGGCACATTGGTAGGGTGTCCCACACAGGTTTGAAAACTTGAGCAATCCTTGGGATTTTATTAGAGCTATTTTTCCATTAATTTTTTGGGGGTGTTGATTATTATTTTATGAGATAATTTTAGATTAAAAATCAAAATTTGAGAGGTATTCATTCCATCAAATTATTACTTAACACAATTTCATCTCATTATTTATATCATTTCAAATTTTACTCATAGTAAAGGATCATTGATCCCTTATAAAATATTGATTGTAGTTTATTGGATCAAAGGTGAGGCTCCAATTTCATCCACCGCCAACCCAATTCTAAAGGAATGGACCATCATGGTGTTGAATGGTTCAAAGACCAACTTCTCTTCACCACAGGTGGTTGCACGTCAGAAATACTTACAATCATTGACCAGTTCCATGCAGTGGTGAAGAATACCATAGTAGTGGGATTTGACAGGGTGGAAATATATGTTGTACATAGATCCCTGATTGACCAATTCCTCAAGGACAACATGAATGGTAGGGTGGATGATTACAGTGGGTTCTTGGAGAACATATGTCATTTTGCAGTCGAGGTGTTAGAGGTAGTGGTGAATGAGATTGGTATAGAGTGCACTACCATATTCCTATCATCCATCATTCATCAAACATTATCAAAATTCTTCTTAACAGTTGTTTCAATCTTTGAAAATACATTACTATGCCTAGTGTCTCACAAACACCTTCTCAAATAGGAGCACAATATAGACACTTCATTTTAACCACTTGCATTTCTAAACTATGTTCAGAACAACTTTCCATAATCGCATATAAATTTAACTAAAAAACCCCAATTAGACTTAATTTACCCACACAAATACAAATTTACCCTAAAATCATAACGATACATCACTAATTGTGGCAATGGATCATCTTGCATCATTTATCTTATCAAGTGCATCCTAAATTAAATCAACCCTTTGCAAGAAACTTTTTAGGATAATTAAGTGAATAATTGATTGACAAAGAACATTACAAAATTTACCTTTTTTTCTCATTTCCAATTAATCACCTTGATTAATTATCCTACTCATTCCTCTAATAGGAAAATCCATGGATTTGGAATAATCTATTTTCCAAAAAATACAAAATTGAATAATGGCCTCACATAAGTGATGCCATAGGAGAAAGTCAATGAAATGGAGTGGAGTATGGGAAATGTGGCTTATAACATGGCCACTTACACACACTCTTACATATTTTACATCCTTCTTACACACTCAAGAGGACTAATGAATACACTTTCTTCCAATGTACTGTCTAGACTCCAAAAAGGCCTTAAATGACATATCTTACACACTCTAAAGGTGTAATCATGTATTTGAGGATTGGTCCTCAAACCTCTATCATAGGAGGAGATTAAAGGTCCATATCAGTTCATGGAATCTATAAACAGGACCCTTTTACCTCTCATTTCATCAAGCTTCTCATCTTCAACTTACTCTTAGATTATTCCAAAAAGATTCATCAACTGTCCCTCTCATGTCAAGCTAAAGCCAAGACCAAGTTTAGACAAGGAGAGTTGCTTCTCTATGCAAAGATTCAAGTATAGATAAATACTTCTATATCTACAAGTCGAGCTCAACTATTTTAGATATACTTTCAAATATATCTTCAAGGGAGGTAAACGAGTTATTTTTATCCTTCCAATTTTTATTTCTTGTTTGTTAATCACATATCTCAACATAAGGATTAGGCTTGATAAGTTATGTATTCAAGTTGTTTTGTATTTATTCACTAAATATTGAGTAACCTCTCTTGGATTCCTGAACTGCATGCAATGTACGACACTTGGTATGTTTTTCTTCACTTGTGGTGACATGTGGTAACCTACAGTAAGAGTTAGATGGTGAAATTTAAGGGGTGATGTAAAATTTAATATATTTTATTAGTTCAAATTCCATATCAATTGGATTAATGATGTTGAATTTATGGTAGTTTTTCAACTATTGATTACCTTAAAATGTCACCACACAGTTTTTGACAGTTATTGATGGTTAAGTGTTGATCTTGAAAATTGAAGTTTGTCCAAATATTAGACATTTTGAGGATGTTAGTAAAGTTGAAGAGTCATCCCATGAAGCTAAGGATGTTAGATAAATAATTTAATCCAGTTAGATAAATCATTTTATGAAATGTGGTAAGTTATATGGAGTAGGGGCAAAGTAGGGTAGAGTAGAATAGAGTGTATTTTATTTTTTACATTTTGTCTGGAAAAAATACACTTGCATGGCAGTGTAATGTTTCAAAGATGATCCAACCATTTTAATATTTGAATGAATAAGAATATAAATTTTTGAAGTATTGTTTTTGTCTACATGTTTAGTTTGAATTTATGTTTTGGTTTAGGTGAATATCTAAACATCACATAATTAGAAGTTGTCCTTAGGTGGATACCATGTCTATTCTTGCATCAAATAGTCATTTAAATATTAAAAAAATGAAATGCCTATCATTTATTTGGAATGTTTTTTGATAAATTTTATTAGGTTGGAAACTTAAAAATGTATATCAAAATATTTTACCACTTATAAACATTACTAAAATTGATTCTTATAACATGACATGTTTTTGAAAAAGATATTAAGTGTTGTTTGTTTTTAATATTATGGAGGAATGTATAGCCACTCAAACATGATGTTTTAAAAAAAATATTAAGTGTTTTTTATTTTTTTGAAAATCTATAATTTTAATTTTTTAGGGGGATTAAATTATTTCAAATATATATTTGATAAATAAATTTGGATATCCTTTTATCATAAGTTATGTGATGAATAAAATATATACTATAATTAAAATAATATAGAAAATTCATTTTTATATCGATTTTAACACCAATACCTTTTGAAATATATTGTAGGGATGGCTCAACCAAGATTAAATTTTAAAAATGAAGAGAAGAAAAGAGAATATCAAATATAATATCATAGATGAAGACTAGAATAAATGATAAATGCATAAATAAAAGAACAAATAGAATGCCAAAATGATAATGATAGATAAATATTTATAGAACATAGGATTGAATTGACATATGAAAAATTGGAAGCTGAAAATAGAAAAACATGTTGATAAGATAAAAATAAATTTTGAACAAAAATATCAAGATGAAGAGGATGTTTTTAGAACAAGATTAAAAAGATAGATGCATTCAGGTCAATTGACTGAGGTAGGAAAAAAACATAGACAAGAACTTCATCATGAAGCATGTCAAAGGCAAAGTCACTATCATTGAATGACTATTGATGTTGACATTATTTATGAAGAAGTAAACTTGATATCAATATATCATGTTCTTGAAACACCAGATAATGCAGCTCAAGAAACAATGGATGTTGATGTTGCAAAAAATATGAAAAATGATTATATACAAGAAGAATCATGACCACAAATTAGAATAAGGTGAATAAAAAATAATTATTTAGAAGAAGAGTCAATATTACATCTTAAAAGAAGAATACAAATGCAAGATTCTAAAATGAAAGAGAATAAAATATAACTAATCCTAGAGGAATGCTTAGGAGAGATTTGAATACTATGCAAATGATTTTTTGACATGGTTTAGATAAATTTATTTCACTAAACACGTGTCATATTTTTCAAAAACATTATACTGGAATAAATGTTTCTTGAACATCTAAAGGCCTAATACACAATATATGTAAATAAGAGAAAGGCCATCATTGATTTTTAGCATCAAACAATATGGACCTTGGACCACAAGCACCAAAACTTGAAAGCTTAACACAAGTTGAGGAAATCTTAATATCCTATGTCAACCAAATCCTATTAGTGACATATGCAATTGGAGTTAAATATAAATATAAATGACATACAATAAGTTTTCTAGAAGAATAAAAGAAATTGGTAAGGTTTTGCCACATCAAATAAAAGATTTTCCAATGATTATAGATTAGAGGAGGGATCAACGTGAAAAAAATTACAACTTTACTATCAATATAGAATGAGTATATAAGACACTTAAATATAAAATAGAATGTGGTAAGTTCTATTCAAATGTTCAGATTTATGAAAATACACTTAGTGATCTTTCATTTGACTCTAATGAAAATATCTTTAACCAACTAAAATCTATCCATATTCAATTTAATTTTGATGCAGACGAAGTTGTATTTGTAGGTCTAGTGATGGAGATGGATGAAGGAAATATCATTGATCACATGACATCAATGTCCTATAAACCACTCAAATCCCTAAGAGAGATGGTATTAATCCATGTACATGGGTAGACAACCCTATTGTAGATCCTAGTACACCAATTGATTAGTCAAGGATTATAACATATCTTATCAATGAATATGTCACATTAGGATTACTTGAGATGTCATTTCTAACATTGTTTCCTGATGGAAGATATGATTGGATAGAACCATGATTAAAATGAGTACATCTGCATGCATTTGTTAAACTTATTTTTAAATATAGTTATCATTGTTTTGATCGACATCCATGATTTAGCTATTACATGATGAAAATGATCATGAGATATCGTGCACAAAATTTATCTGTAGTGTTTGTGAAAAAAATCCTTTAAGATATGCCAATCACCATTACAAAGTTGTGTGAGCATATGGATGATATACCCCACTTCCATCTAGCTAATCATCTGATGTAGTTTAGAACCTCATTAAGGGGTATAAGGTCTTATAGGGAAATTTTTTGTGATGAATTTATGAACATGTTGCATCAAAATGGATCACCTACTATTTTATTCATGTTGAGTACATATGACATGTATCAGCTTGTTCTACATGCACTAATGTCCAGAACACTTCCAAACAATCAATGAGAATACCAAAATTGGTGAAGATATAATATTATTGATTATCATCATATAGTGGCACATTACATGCACTTGTGACATTCAATTTTTTGTAAGGATATCATTAAAAAATGAATGAAATTAAAATATTATTGATCTAGATATGAATGCAAACATAGAGGTTTAAACATGTGCATGGATTCATATCCTTAAATGGAGCACCAAATATGGAAAACCTAGATTGGAAAAATGATCTTGAATGAAAAAATGTTGAGAAATACTTCCATTTTATTGTTCATGCATGGAATCCTCAGGAAGATCCACACCAATGAAATGCAATATGTTATCATTCCTCACCAAATCTATGTTTCATACAATATTTTTATTCTTCCAATGCACCTCAAATTTTTTTATACATCATGAATTTTAGGCATTACAAAATTTTACGCAACATCCATGTCTTCAAAATATAAGACAACTTACACAAGTGGATATGGAGCATGACTATGAATAGCTACTCAATTATGTAGAATGACATACAATGTTTATAGAGGGTACATGCCTACATAAAAAAGAGGATAAATAGTTTGTAGGTAATATTTTCAATCATTTAAATAGTTGTATATAAATTAAATATAATATTTGTGGAAGAACCAATAATTATGTTATTATATATTATATATATGATACACCATGGCCATTGAATCTTTAGGAATCAAAATTATATCAAGAATTAAAGACAATAAATAAAAATTTTGATCCTTGAAAAAATAATGATAGAGTAAATGCATACAATCAATCCATATTAAAACTCTAGAGAGTCAATTTATATTGACAACATGTTCTTTCCAAACATGATGTGATCAAATACATTTCCAAGTATGCAATAAAAGTAAAGAAGAGTTCTAAAACTTATCATCAAATATTGATATGGCTTGAAAATATTGAAAACTTTGATAAGTTAGTAGCAAGATCACATAAGATATTTATAAATGAAACAATTTTTGAAAGAGATATTTGGTTACAAGAACAATTTCATGTGTTGTTGGAGTTTCCAAAGAGAACTAGAGTATTTCTCATTTGAATGTTTCACGTGAGGTGATCAAACCCATAGACAAGAAACATGAAGATGGGCATGACGAACATACAATGTCTTTAATTAATGGATACAAGAAAAAATCTTTTTCCATGGAAATCACTTCACTTATTAATGAAGCTAGATTTTGTACATATAATCTAAGGTGAAAAAATATAACAAATTGGAGCCAAAGAGTATTATAAATATTTTGAGAGTATTCCTTTATCGTTGCACGTGAATATAATACATGGATTATTAAATTTGGTAAGAGTTATTACTTTATAATCCATTTCATGATATAAAAAGAGATATTATAATTAATGATGATGAAATAAAATAAATTGGGATTCATTCAATTATAATCCTTGGCATGTCAAGAGAAGAATAATTCTAGAAGATATTGACATTTATGGTGATTCTAAAGATGAGTTTAATCAACATATTCAAAAAAATATAATGGACCATGAGTTGGAAATCATATTTAATATACAACGTGTCCAAGTTATGGAAGTTAATAAAATATATATGTTAGGAAAAAGAGATATTGATAGACAAGTATCATGGAATAATGATTATCGAAGTGAAAAATACACAAATAAAGAAATAAAATTTACAAGCACCATGAAATATAATAAGTTTATCATAGATGATGATATATCACCAAATATGAATTATGGAACCTTGGGTGTTAAACAAAAACAATTGCTTGATATAATTATGACACATTATCATGCAGGTCAAAAAACTTTGTCATTATGCATGATAATACAAGGAATGACATGAACAATAAAGATGATGATATAAAACCAAATATGAATTATGGAACATTGGGCACTAAAAAAAAATAATCGCTCGATATAATTATGACACATTCTCATGCAAGGCACAATATTTTTCCGTTATGCATGATAATACAAGGAACAAATCAAACATAAAAATCATATCTAATTGGTGTCATTCATTGAGCCCTTCAAGATGAAACATTCACATAATGTTCTCCACTTTTATTACTTGCACCAAATGCTGTTGAAATATTCAATATTGGTCATCAACTATCCATACACAACTTTGAATCCCAATCAATTTTTTTTTGAATGAGAAAAAACAAGAATTACAAATTTCCAAGAAGATATCCACCACATAAAATACATATTGATTGATGAAATGAGATTTATTGGACAAAGTTTGATATAAAATATAGACTATATATTTTGTCTAGCATTTTTTGAAAAAGAAAAAATGAGTTTTGGTGCTATATCTATGATTTTGGTTGGAGATTTGGGTCAACTTCCTCTTGTTAGTGATAGACCACCATACAATAGTAGCATACATGCAACACAATTATGGAAAGAATTTAAAATAATTATTACTTTGGATAATATTTTTAGATAAGAAGAAGAAAGAGAGGACCAACAAAGGTTTCGTGAACTTATAACAAATATGAGTGATGGAAATATGACAATTAATGATTAGAAGCTATTGATGACAAGAACCAATGTTGAGATATATAGAGTCACCAATAAATAATTTGGAAATTATATTCATTTATTTTCCATAAATGATAATGTGCATAAGCAAAATAGAATAAAATAATGTTTATTGAACAAACCTATTTCACATTACATTGCAACCAAAGTAGGAAGTTCTAATGCACTAGAAAGAGGTCCAAATGATGAAATTAATGTGAAGTTATTAATTGCTTAGGATTCAAAGGTCATGTTAACATCTAATCTTTAGATAGAATAAAGTACTATAAACGGATCTCTAGGGTAATTAGAATTATAATATACAAATCTGAGAATGCCCCACTAGAACCGCTAACATATGTTATAGTTGAGTTTGATAGTTATTCAAGAATTTCATTTGAATTTGAAACTCCATATATAATTCCAATTACATCAATACAAATGGGACACACCAACCAACTACCCTTACAGTTTACTTGGGCATTAACAATACATAAATCACAAGGTTTGACTCTTTCAAAATCCATAATTCATATAGGTCAAAAATAAAGAGTAGGGTGAACATTTGTGGCTATATCATGTGTAAATTCCTTGGAAAGATTAAGAATATTACTACCATTTACATATGACTACTATGAAAAGATGAAAAATATAAAACAACTTTCCAAATGAAAAGTTCAAAAAGAAAAATTGAAATTCTTAGAGGATAAATAATGTCTTGTACTCATCACAAACTTATTTCTATGAATATGAAATGATTCATTATTTCACATTTTATGTAATGTGTATGACACATTTTGATGAGTATTAAATGATTATTTAGTTTAAACATTTTATCTTATGTATATTATACTTTAAGGTAATTTAATGTAATATATATTACACTTTTAGATGATTTAATGTGATTTATATCATACATTAAAAAAATTATGAAAATATTCATATTATATGTTAAATAAATACACAATATGCATGAATATTAATAGCATACCTAAATTGGATAAGTATATGTAAAAGACAAAAAGATATCATTTTTGAGTTACCTATTGGGTAAGTGCACAATGTTGGGGGACAAAAAGTAGCCTACCAGTGGACATGATTTTATTGAAATTTCAGAAATTTGAACTTCTGTAGATAATTTGAGATACCTATACTCTAAATTTGAAGATAGTATAAAAATATGAAATGTAGAATTTTGAGTCTAATTTCCAAAACATCAATTTTTTCTAAAAATGGTTAAGTATAATAAGGTCAAACATCTAAAATTTGAAGAGAAAATCCTATTTTTTAAGAAAATAGATAGATAGATGGTCATTTGGATCACCATTCTTTTAGCACCATTTAATATTTTTTTAAACACTTCAATAAAAATTTAGATAAGATATTCTAGTTTGTGACCTATATATTTATATTGTTTTAATGAATACTTTTTTTTATGAATTTTATAAGTAAATAGATCCTGAAAACTGACAAAAAATGGATAGCAATCCATGTGATGTGCCTAACTACACCCCAAAAAAATGAAAAATCAGGCTTTTTTTAATGTGTGTACCTAATTTGTGACCATATAATTTATTTTTCACTTGGATCAACAAATGAAAAATTACATGAACATGTATAGGCATGTATGTTTGCGACATGTAGTGGCCTAAAAATGGTATAGTTAGAAATCAACATAGTTTGAAACCTTAAATTAGTCCAAAAAATATAAAAATCATATTTTTTGAAAGAGGAGAGTATGCTCATCATAATGGTATTAATTTTTTGAATTTTCATGTTAAAATTCATATTATGTTTGGTGATCAAAGTTGAATTTTGTTGTTCTTTTTATCATAACTTTCAGACTCAACTATAGATTGATAGGTCTAAGCTTTTGTTTTGGGAATCCAATCCATTCCCAAGCCAAAAGGCATAGGATTTCAATTCAAATTTAAATAGCATGATCATGTTAATGTATAATTTGATCATATCAATAGATAACACAATCACATTACTATAAAAGAAATAATGTGATCACATTACTATTATTTTGCACATTAAATTAGTGAACATGTAAGATGGAGCGAACCTTGGTTAATGGGTAACGCGATCATGCTATCAATAATGCAATCATGTTATCAATAATCTAATCATGTTATTGATAATGCAATCATGTTCCTATTATTTTTCACATAAAGTCATGTGGGTTTGCACATGAAAGCAACTTTGGCTAGAAGCTTATATTTACTATAAATGTTAAGTATAAGTTTATATTTTTTTATTATAGTTTAAATTTATTTTAGTAAATATAATAAATTAGGGTCACTCTATATCTAATAGATTTGGTCTCATAATTGCACACCTTATGATGTGGAAAATAGTTTTTCAAAATTCAATCTGCTTAGTACTTAGGTCTTTTCAAGGTCTAGGTATTAAACCTAAGGATTTTGGTACATAACTTTTGTAGTTGATATCAATTTCTGGTAAATATATATTCATTTTTTAGGTTTTGTGCCTTTTGAATTGATTCTTGGAATTTATAGGAGACCTAGGTCTATTAAAATTGAAGTTTGATAACTACTCACTTTGAACTTGATCTAAAGTGGTATGATTGCGGTAATGTAGGTCATATTGATGACATGCACACATCAAATAACCATTTGTGTTAGTTTCAATAATTCATCATCCCTCCCTCATCCTTGATCACTTATTACTCATCCATCATTACCCTTAATCACCCTCTCATCATTCCTCATTGTCCTTAATCACTCCCTCATTGACCCTCACTATCCCTAGTCATCTCTAATCACTCCCATATCATCCATAATCACTCCTCCATTGACCATCACTATCACTCCCTCCCCATCCTTCATCATCCCTAATCACTCTTTATTCATCCCTCATCATCTCTAATCACTTCCTCATCCCTAATCACTCCCTCATTGACCTTTATTATATCTCATAATCTATAATCATTTGGGTTTATCATCTCTAATCACTCCTTCATTGACTATCACCATCCCTCATCATCCCTAATAACTCCCTCCTCATCCCTCATAATCCCTAATCAATCTTTCCTCATCCCTCATCATTGTTAATCACTCCCTCATTGACCCTCACCATATGTCACCATCCCTTATCACTCCATCATTATCCCTCACCATCAATCACCATCCATAATCACTCCCTCATCATCTGACGTAAGTATATACTCTAAAAATATCTTTAATTCCAATCATATGTTATTTAATCAATTATAATAAAAATTAACTCTTTTGTAGGACTTGATGTGTTGTCAATACCCATTTATTATAGTCAATTTTATTACTAAATGAATCAGATGATCTTCCAAATTTATCATCAAGTAACATAAGTACTAACACAAAATAGAGTCTGATTTTTAGTTCATTGAATTATCTTTTTTTTGCAGCTGACAAGATAAAACTTTATTTAGTTCCACCTTTGGTAGCTTGGTTCAAAAGATAAAAATTAAACACATATTCTTGTATAATTTTCTAATTCTAAGAGGATTTGAATCATATGCAAAGTTATTTAGTGTTTTCTATTCCTGTATGACTTGAATCATGGTTAGATTCGCACATGCACTCATTTTGTGTGTAATGTATCCTAAATATTTTATCTCTTGCAAGAAAAATGAACATTAATTCATGTTATCATAAACATATGTTTATACAAAATGTGAAACACTAGTTCAACATGGATTAGATGTTCAACCTAGGTTCTCTAAAGATTAAGATGTCATCAAGGTAGGTTAAAAAAATGACATAGGTAAAGGTCCTGAGGATATTATTCAACATCTCAATGAATGAATTCACTACAGGAGTTAACCTAAAAGGCATAAAAAACTAGTCAATCAATCATTCCTTTATTTTTAAGATTATATTCCAAATGTATAGAGGTTCATCATGAATATGATGATACCCAAACTTAAGATCAATTTTGAAAAAGACTTATACACCATGGATATAGAATAAAAATGTCTTAATATTTAGATGAGGATAGTATTTCTTCACTTTGATCTTGTTAATACTTTTTTAATTGATTCAAAACTTTGGCACAAGAACAATTGGGCTTCTATAAGGAAATGATTTGGGCATGATGTGACCATTATCCATGATTTCATGGATCTATCACTTGATCTATTCATTATCTATAAATGATATGTTGTATACAGAGGTTTTAGGTAGAGGTAGTTAAGAGATCAAATCAATAGTATTGTTTAGTGTAAAGTATGTAGGAACTTATTTAGGTGACTGAAATATATCCTTATATTCATATAGTTTATGGTTCAATTATGTTGTCTTTGTTATTGTTGGATAAATGACACTATGATTTAGTGACATAATGACACTATTACATTTAATTCTTACCATCAAGAGTATACTTATTACTAGAACTGACAAGATTCTTACACCTCCTAGCACTAAAGACTAAAATCTTATGAACTATCTATGATATATGGTATTTCAGATCATGACAATATATCCCAAAATTTCAAGGATTTACTTCATAGACTACATGTAAATGGTAAATATATAGTTGACCACATGTAAAACATCACACACTTCTAATGGTGAGATTTCACAAAGGATTTCATCTTTAAAAAGTTTGATTTCGTACACTAAGTGACACTACTAGGTGATCCATTTCTCAAGGCCTATGCTAGACCATATGCTAGCATATGGTTATGGATGATGTATAACTTTCAAGTTCAATTTTTGAAAATATGCTTTAGGAGAAATTAAATCATTCTGACTTATATTGGAAATGATGAAGTGTATTAGCTTACTATTGATCTCAATATTTTTAATTCATACAATTTCTTGTCGGGGTAAGTAGATATATTTTTAGTACCAACCATATCATTGGGTTCATAATCTATTATCTACTTACCTTTTTATAGTGATAGATAACTTATACCCACTTTTCTAGATGTGCAAGTAGAGAGATCATAGTGTGACACTATTCATTGGATTGAATATTGAAGTTACGAATTAAGTACCACTTTCCAATCTTGGACTACTTATTCTAATAATTTGAAAATTATTTTCCACTCTCTTGTATCATGGCTCAATCAATAGATACAAAAATAGAAGGCCTTCAATGTAATTATTTGGATCATAAAATGTCCTCATATGGAAAGCAATTGATTAGTTTGAATAAATAACATAGCTTGGTTATCCTCATGTATTTACTACCCATTTTTGGTGCTATGGTGGTTTTACTTGCTTCTCTTTTTCTAGCAGATTTTCAATTGTGAATTAAATCATTTCTAATAAGCCCATATTTTTTGATAGGTGTTAAATATTTATGTTTCAAATTTTCCTCCTCATCATTTTGATCACTATGTCTTATAATTTATGCTATAACTCAACTCTCCACTTGTATCTCTTATCATTGTTAAACCCAAACAAAACAACACCATCAAGGTATTATATGGAGTGATTAAGGATGAGGAGGGATGAAGAGGAATTGATTAGAGATGATGAGGGATGGTGAGGGTCAATGAGGGAATGATTATGGAGGATGAGGGAGTGATTAGGGATGATGAGGGATGGTGATGGTTAATGAGGGAGTGTTAGGGGTGATGAGGGATGAGGAATGAGTGATTAGAGATGATGAGGTATGATGAAGCAGTGATTAGGGATGATGAGGGATGGTGAGGGTTAATGAGGGAATGATTAGGGATGATGAGGGAATGATTATAAATGATGATGAATTATGAGGGTCAATAAGGGATTGATTAGGGATGAGTAAGGAGTGATTACAGATGATGAAGCAGTGATTAAGGATGATGAGAGAATGATTAGGGATGATGAGGGATGGTGAGATCCAATGAGGAAGTGATTAGAGATAATGAGGGAGTGATTAAATATGATGAGGGATGATGAGAGCCAATGAGGGATGATGGATGAAGAGTGAGTGATTAGAGATAGTGAGGGTCAATAAGGGAGTAATCAGGGATGATTATGGAGTGATTAGAGATGACTAGGTAAAGTGAGGGTCAATGAGGGAGTGATTAGGGACAATGAAGAATATGAGAGAGTGATTAGGGGTGATGAGGAATGAGTAAGAAGTGGTTAGGGATGAGGTAGGGATGATGAACAAGTGAAATTAACAAAAAGTGGTCATTTTATGTTTGCAAGTCATCACTGTGATCTATGTTACCCCAATCATACCAATTTACATAAATTTCAAAGTGAGTAGTTTGTAAAATTCAATTTTGACAAACCTAAGACTCATAGAAATATCAAGAATCAATTTGAAAGATATAAAAACCTAAAAAATGACTATACATTTACCAAAAATAGACATCAATTATAAAAAATTGTCTTGAAATCCCTAGGTTTAATACTTAGACCCTATAAATTCTTAAGTACTAACTAAATTGGATTTTGAAAAACTATTTTCCACATCATAAGACATGCAACTATGAGACCAACATTATCAAATGCAGAGTGATCCTAATTTATCATATTTAGTAAAATAAAGTTAAGTATAGGGAAATAAATGTAACATGGAATAAAAATGCCTTAATATTTAGATGAGGATAATGGTTTCTCATTTTAATCTTGTTAATATTTTTTTAATTGATTCTTAAGTTTGGCACAAACACAATTATGATTCTATAAGGCAATGATTTGGGCATGATGTGTCCATTATCCATGATTTCATGGATCTACCACTTGATCTATTCATTCTCTAAATAATGATATGTTGTATAAAGAGGTTTGAGGTAGAAGTAGTTAAGGGATGAAATCAATAGTATTGTTTAGTGTAAAATATGTAAGAACTTATTTAGGTGATTCAAAGATATCCTTTTATTCATCTAGTTTATGGTTTAATTATTTTATCTTTATTGTTGTTGGATAAACCACACTATGATATGGTGACATAAGGATGTTATTGAATTTATTTCTTACCATAAAGAGCATACTTATTACTAGAACTAAAAATATTATTGCACTTCATGGCACTAATGACACAAAGATTATGAACTGACTATGATATATATCATTTCAAATCATGACAATCTATCACAAGATGTCAAGGATTTACTTTATAAGACTACATGTAAATGGTAAATATATGGTTAACCACATGTAAAACAAAAAACATATCTAATGGTGAGATCTCACAAAGGATTGCATCTTTAAAAAGTTTAATTTTTTAAATTGACACTACTAGGAATATAAATGTAGACTTATACACAACATTTAGAGTAGTAAAAAGAAGCTTCTGGCCAAAGTTGCCTCATGTGAAACTCCACAAGATTTTATGTGAAAAATAATAGGAATGCAATCGTGTTATCCATAACATGACCATGTTACATATTAACCAAATTTTGATTCATCTACATGGTCACTGATTTAGTGTGCAAAACAATAATAATGTGATCACATTATTATTTTTACAATAACGGGATCATGTTATCTATTAATACAATTACATTATATATAAATATGATCACATTATGTAAAATGTACATGGAATTATCCCCCAACTCCATGCACTTTCCCTATTTTATATTAGATTTGTGACATAAGTGGAAGAGGCATCTTGAAAATGATATAACTTAGCATCTTTAACATGGATTTATCTAAGATAAATATGCTAGTGAAAAAATATGATGTAATTTAACTTATTTATCTATTTCACATGAAAAATAAATATTACCCTTCAACTTTTAAATTTTATGATTAGTAAAAATCTTATTCTAATTTTAAACATAATCAATTTATATTTATAATTTCAAAAAATTATTTTCTTAATATTTAGTTTAAAATATATAATTTTTAAATAAAAATTAAAAAATATAATTTGCAACCAATGAAGATGATTTTATAATTTGTCTCACACTAGGAATTTGTTAATGTGTGGAGCTAAAAGCTTCACCAAAGGAGCATTTTTGCAAAGTTACAGGTTTACACAGTCACCAGCGTCGGTCAGGAGCGACCGACGTCGGTCAAGAGTAGACCAGGAGATGTTGACGTCGGCAAGAATTAGTTGACGTCGGTCACAGGCAAACAGGTAGGAACTGACGTCAGTTACTTGTGTGTCGAAAAAGCTATTTTTGAGGACAGAACAGAGTGTTTGCATGTTAGGATTAAGTGATAGTCTTAAGTCTGCATCTCTATTATTAGTAAGACTATTTAGAGCCCTTGATTAGGAGGTGCATCTAATGGCTGTAGTTGTATGCTCATGTTTCCTAGTTATTATATAATAGGATAGATCTTCTTAGCTTATTGTAATGTAATGTTGAACAGTATAGAATTGTATATGTGAATCATTTCAGGTTGTTGGAGTTGATTGTAATTGAGAGAGAGAGCTATTGAGGGAAAGAGATCTAGAGAGAGATCTATACATCTAAGAGAGGTGTGGAAGAAAAGAAGTTTCTTCAATTGTGTTCCTTCTGTAAAGAGTTTAATACAAATTTTCAGGGTGGTTTCTTGTATCTCTTGTTCTTTGCTATTTCTGATTTTAGTTACTTATCATTCTGATTAATTCTGCATTTTATTGCTTTCATATTGTAATCAACATTGTTGGTTGATCCCCAACAAGTGGTATCAGAGCTCAGGTTCACTAACAAGTGGTTCAGATCTGTGTAGTGTGTATTGATTACAGGTTACTCACAGGGGTTTCTACAGGGATTTCTGTTTGAGTGGGAGAAGCAATGGCAGAAGAAAGTAAACTGAGAATGGAGAAGTTTAATGGCAAGAACTATCAACATTGGAGAATGCAGATAGAGGATTATCTATATCAGAAAGATCTATACTTACCGTTAGGTGGGATTGCAAAGAAGCCCACAGACATGGATGATGAAGAATGGGAAGTTCTTGATAGAAAGGCTCTGGGGTCTATAAGACTAAGTTTGGAATCTACTGTGATATCTAATTTATCACAGACAAATTCTACAGTAGAGTTAATGACTACTTTAGCAGATTTGTATGAAAAAACCTCAAGTTCTAATAAGGTATATCTTATGAAGCAGTTATTTAATTTGTGAATGCAGGAAGGTGGATCTGTGTCTAATCATCTAAATGATTTCCATGGAATTGTAAATCAATTAAGTTCAATCAATATTGTGTTTGGTGATGAAACTAAATCTCTTTTAATATTATGTTCTTTGCCTGAAAGCTGGCATAGCTTAGTAATGGTAGTTAGTAATACTGCATCTGCTTCAAATATTTTAAAAGTAGAGGATGTTGTTAGTATAATCTTGAATGAAGAAATTCACAGGAAAAGCATAGAGGAAACATCAGGGAATGCTTTAAGTTTTGAGAGCAGGGGAAGGCAAAAAGCGAAGAGCAAGAAAGGGAGATCAAGGTCTAAGTCAAAGGTGAGAGGTAGATCCAAATCCAGAAATGGAAGGAAGCCACAATGCTGGAATTGTGGAAAGATAGGGCACATAAGCAGAGATTGCTAGTCAAAGCCTAAGGAGGACAATCAGCACGAAGGAGAAAAAGAAGCAAAGGTTGCAGGTATTACACAAGATGCTCTTATATTCTCTTTGCATAATAATATAGAATCTTGGGTTTTAGATTCTGGTGCATCTTTCCATGCAACCCCTAATAGAGAATATTTTAGTGACTATATCCATGGAGATTTTGGAATAGTGTACTTAGGGGATGATGAGCCTTGTAAAATTATTGGCAAAGGAAAAGTGCAGCTAAAAATGTAGAATGGAAACACATGGGTGTTGAGAGACGTCATGCATGTTCCTAGCTTGAAGAAGAATTTGATTTCTGCAGGAAAGTTAGGGGATGAGGGTTGTACAGTAACTCTCACAGCTGAATCTTGGAAGGTGACCAAGGGAGCACTTATAATGGCCAAAGGTAAGAGAGTAGGTACTCTCTATTTATGTAATTTTGTTACTAATAATTCTTCTTTTGTATTATCTACTTCAGATGTGGATGCAAAATTGTGGCACTCTAGGCTCGGCCACATGAGTGAGAAGGAAATGTCAATTCTTAGGTCAAAAGGTATGCTTTTAGATTTAAAAAGCATAGATCTAGAGTTTTGTGAGCACTGTGTTTTTGGAAAACAGAGAAGAGTGAGTTTTCTCAAGACTGGGTCAACAAAGAAGAAGCATAAGTTGCAGCTTGTTCACACAGACGTGTGGGGACCGGCTTAGGTTGCTTCCATTAGAGGATCACAGTACTATGTTTCGTTCATAGATGATGCTACAAGAAAGGTATGGGTCTATTGTATTAAGAAGAAATCTGATGTATTTTAGACTTTTAAGATTTGGAAAGCTATGGTTGAGAATGAAACAGGCAGAAGATTGAAGTGCCTGAGATCTGACAATGGTGGTGAGTTCTACAGCTACAAGTTCAACTGGTATTGTTATATGTATGGAATCCATAGGCAAAGGACAGTTCCAAGGACACCTCAACAAAATGGAGTTGCTGAAAAGATGAATAGAACAATTATGGAGCGTGCAAGGTGTATGAGATTGCATGTTGGTTTGCCCTTAAGAGTTTTAGGCAGAAGCTATTGATACTGCAGTGTACCTGATTAACAAAGGACCCTGTACAGCTCTGGATGGTGGAATTCTAGAAGAGGCATGAATAGGTAAAAAGGTAGATCTCTTATTTCTCAAAGTTTTTAGTTGTGAAGCCTTTGTGCACATTAATAAGGAAAATAGAAAGAAGCTGGATGCTAAGTCTATGAGGTGCACATTTATTGGCTATGGCTCAGGGGATTTTGGTTTCAGATTTTGGAATCCAGGAACTAACAAGATAATTAGGAGCCGTGATGTTGTTTTCAATGAAAAAGTGATGTATAGTGATCAGCTGAAGAAGCTGAATCAATCTGGGTAGAGCAATGGAGAATTGGACGAGGTGATGGTCCAAAATGAGCTCGCAAGAAAATATAATCACAGACAGGAAAACACAGAGACTGACATCGACTAGGAAGGAATCGACATCGACAGGATAGAAATTGATGTCAGTCATACAGTGATCGACGTTGGCTAAAAAGGAACCAACGTCAGCCAGGCAGAATCGATGTCAACCAGTTATAGGCCTGGAAGTGACCGAGGTCGGTCACTGTCAGAGAATTTGGGCAAACAGCGTGTTGTGGATGAGTCTTTGACGCCCATCAGGAGGTCAAAAAGGGTAAGTAAACCTCCAATTCGATATTCCCCTTCATTATTCTATTTATTGCTAACTGATGGTGGAGAACCAGAGAGTTTTGAAGAAGCAATACAGGTAGAATCCAAGAATCAGTGGGAACATGGCATGGTTGAAGAAATGGAGTCCTTGAAAGAGAACCAAACATGGGATTTGGTTGAGTTGCCAACAGAAAAGAAGACACTGAAGAATAGATGGACCTATAGATTAAAGGAAGGTGAGAATGGACAGATGAGATATAAGGCCAAGTTGGTAGTGAAAGGATTTGTACAAAAACCAGGTATTGATTTTGGTGAGATTTTTTTTCCTATTGTTAAAATGACTTCTATACAGACTGTATTGTCTTTAGTTGTTATTGAGGATTTGCATCTTGAGTAGCTTGATGTTAAGACAAAATTTCTTTATGGAGATTTGGATGAATAAATATATATGGAACAATTGGAAGGATTTGAGGTCAAAGGTAAGGAGAAGCTAGTGTGTAGATTGAAGAAAAGCTTGTATGGCCTCAAGCAAGCTCCTAGACAATGGTATTTGAGATTTGACAGGTTTATGACTGAGCATGGCTATATTAGGTGTCAATCTGACCATTGTGTATATTTTAAGAGATTGAATAATGGTAGATATATTATTCTGTTGTTGTATGTAGATGTTATGCTGGTTGTAGGATCACACATGCAGGATATCTCTGAGCTTAAGGTGAAATTAGCTCACACATTTGCCATGAAGGATTTGGGAGAAGAAAATAAAATCCTTGGCATGAGCATTAAGAGAGATAGGAAAAATCATAGGTTGATTTTCTCTCAAGAGGACTATGTGAACAAGGTGTTGAAACGGTTCAATATGCAGGATGCAAAATCGGTAAGCACACCTTTGGCTAGACATTCTAAGTTGAGTAAAGAATAATGTCATAATTCACATGATGAGGTAGAGTACATGAGTAGATTTCCATATTCTTTCGTAGTAGGGAGTTTAATGTATGCAATGGTTTGTACTAGACTGGATATTGCCCAAGCAGTGGGAGTTGTAAGTATATGGCCAATCTAGAAAAGGAACACTGAAAAGTAGTTCAGTGGATCCTTAGATATCTGAGAGGAACTAGCAGTAGGCATTTGTGTTATGGAGGTTCAGATACTTCTCTACATGGTTATGTAGATTCAGATATGGCAGGTGATTTGGATGGCAGAAGGAGCACCACAGGATATGTTTTCACTGTTGGTGAAACGGCGGTTAGCTAGATATCAAAGTTGCAGAAGGTTGTTGCCTTGTCAACTACAGAAGTAGAGTATATTGCAGTCACAGAGGCTAGAAAAGAGATGATATGGATGACATGGTTCATGGAAGAGCTTGGAAAGGAGCAAGAGAGTTGCGTATTGTATAGTGACAGTCAGACTGCAATTCATTTGGATAAGAATTCAGCCTTTCACTCAAGAACCAAGCATATACAGCTAAGGTACCACTTCATTAGATAGGTATTGGAGGATCGTGAGTTGAAGCTAGAGAAGATCCATACAGATAAGAATCTTGTGGATATGTTAACCAAGTTGGTAACAAATGAGAAGCTGAATCTTCATTCAACTTCTGTTGGTCTTCATGATTAAGTTGAAGATGGAGGAGCTAGAAGATGTTGCTGTATAGGTACTGGTGCAGCTGTTTATCTCCAAGTGGGAGATTGTTAAGGTGTGGAGCTAAAAGCTTCACCAAAGGAGCATTTTTGCAAAGTTGTTGGTTTACACAGTCACTGACGTCAGTCAAGAGCGACCGATGTCGATCAAGAGCAGACCAGGAGACGCCGGCGTCGGTAGGAATCACTCGACGTCGGTCACAAGCAAACAGGTAAGAACTGACGTCGGTTACTTGTGTGTCCAAAAAGCTATTTATGAGGACAAAACAGAGTGTTTGCATGTTAGGATTAAGTGATAGTCTTAAGTCTGCATCTCTATTATTAGTAAGATTGTTTAGAGCCCTTGATTAGGAGGTGCATCTAATGATTGTAGTTATATGCTCATGTTTCCTAATTATTATATAATAGGATAGATTCTCTTAGCTTATTGTAATTTAATGTTGAACAGTATAGAATTGTATATGTGAATCATTCCAGGTTGTTGTTGATTGTAATTGAGAGAGAGAGCTCTTGAGGGAAAGAGATCTAGAGAGAGATCTGTACATCTGAGAGAGGTGTGGAAGAAAAGAAGTTTCTTCAATTGTATTCCTTCTGTAAAGAGTTTAATACAAGTTTTCAGGGTGGTTTCTTGTATCTCTTGTTCTTTGCTATTTCTGATTCTAGTTACTTATCATTCTGGTTAATTCTGCATTTTATTGCTTTCATATTGTAATCAACATTGTTGGTTGATCCCCAACAGAATTGAATTATATTTTAATTTTATTCAATTTAAATAAAAATTTAATTTTTTATCCCATGAAAATATTTGCAAAATTTATTTTGTCATAAGAAGTGATTAAAAATAATTTTCATTGAATATATATTTAAATTTTTTTTTAGCCAATAAATATAACTATAAAATATATAATTTACTTAAGTGAATTTAAAAATTATTTGATTATATATAAATAAGTTACACATATATTTTTCAAATTATGTAAGTGTATTTTTTCTCCCATTAATGGGTTCTTCGTGTCTATCTTAAAAGATAGAAGAAAATAAAATGGGATGTTTCAAACTTAAATTCCATGGTACTTACTGAGGCAACCTTGGTGCCTTGCATGTTAGGTGTCTTATAAGAGACTATAGTAGGTCGCTTATTCATGTAACTTCCATTAAACTTTTTGATGGGACCAATAACAAAACAAAAGATCAAGCTTTAATGGCTAGGCTTGAGATGATAGTTTTGTGTGGAATTGATAATTTGATTATTGAAGGAAATTCTTAGATTTTGATTGAAGCCTTGTGCAAGAGAACTACTAATCCTTAGAATATATCTAATATTCTTGAAAAGGCTTGGTCATGCTTGGGTTCTATTAAGGATTAGGATTATTGTCAATACTTTTGGGAAGTCAATGTAGTTGTTAATTTCCTTGCCAACATTTGTATCAACCAATTGGAAGCTATAAGGATGGAAAACTAAGGGGAATATTGGGAAAACTTTGAAGGGGTCTCATCCATCGTGTAAAGGGAAATGTCATAATAATAGCACAAGATTTTCTTTTAGTGGATTGTGGGAATAATTACTTGGCTTGGTGTTAAGATCGTATGATATATTCTAGGTTTTTTAGGATGGTGATGTCTTATTTTCTTGGTTGGGTTGTGTTTTCAAGATCTGTGCTTGCTTCTAGGTAGGTAAGTGCACAAAGCTGGGGGACAAAAAAGGGCCTACCCGTGGACATGATTTTTTTAAAATTTAAAAAAATTGAACTTTTGTAGATAATTTAAGATGGCTACACTCAAAATTTGAAGATGGTATAAAAATATGAATTGTAGCATTTTGAGTCTAGTTTCTTTTTTTTTTTTTTTTGAAAAATGGTTAAGTATAAGTAGGTCAAACATCTAAAATTTTAAGAAGACCTCCTATTTTTTTAAAGAAAACATAGTAGATAGATGGTTGTGCGGCCCACCATTTTTTGAGCATCATTAAATATTGTTTGAAACGCTTTGGTGAATATTTAGATAAGATATTCTAGTGTGTTATGATTTTTTTTTTAATGAATGATTTTTTTTAATATTTTTGAAATTAAGTAGATCCTAAAAACTAAAATAAAAATGGATAGACGATCATGCGGCGCACCCTAACTACCTCAAAAAAATGATTTTTGTTTTTTTTTAAAAAATGTGTGTAGAATTAGGCCTAATTTATTACCATATAAGTTTTTTTGAAATTGGATCAAAAAATAATAATTACATAAAAATGAATAGGCATGTATAGGTGTGGCATGTAGTGGATTAAAAATGGTGTAGTTAGAAATAAATATAGTTTGAACCCTTAAAATAGACCAAAAATTATAAAAATCATATATTTAGAAAGAGGACAGCTTGCTCATCATGATGGTAATAAATTTTGAATTTTGATGTTGAAATCCATAGTGTATTTGGTGATTAAAGTTCAAATTTGTTTATTTTTCTCAAAACTCTCGGCCTTGGCTGTAGATGCACAGTCACAATCCTTTGGTTCAAAAATCCAAGCCATTTTTGAGCCTAAAGGCTCAGTTTTAAATTTAAATTCAAATAAAGCATATGCATTGTATAAAGTGTATGATATAGTGCATATGCATGGTATAATATATTATACAACATGTACGCATTTATTTATGATAAGACAAAAACCATCTTCACAAGCATGTAGGAGTTGCACGTGAAGCCAACTTCAACCATAAGCTTATATTTATTACTCTAAATATTAACTATAAGAATATAATTTGTATTCTTATAGTTTAAATTTATTTTAGTAAATATAATAAATTAGGGTCACTTAGCATCTAATATAATTGGTTTCATATTTTCATGCCTTACAATGTGGAAAATAGTTTTTCAAAATCCAATCAGGTCAGTACTTAGGCATTTTCAGGGTCTAATTATTAAACCTAGGGATTTTAGGATATAACTTTTGCATTTGATATCCATTTTTGGTAAACATATAGTCATTTTTTAGTTTTTGGTGCCTTTCAGATTGATTCCTAACATTTTTAAGAGTCTTAGGTTTGGAAAAATTGAAGTTTTCAAACCACTTACTTTGAAATTGATGCAAATTGATGTTATTGGAGTAGCATAGGTCACATTGATGACCTACACACATCAAACAACCACTTTACATGTTAATTTCACTTGATCATCATCCCTTACTCATTTTTTATCTTTTCTTACTCAACCCTCATTACCCCTAATCACTCTTTCATCATTCCTCATTGTCCCTAATCACTCCGTCATTAACCCTCATTATCCCTAGTCATCTCTAATCATTCCATTATCATCCATAATCACTCCTCCATTGACCATCACTATCCTTCATCATCCCTAATCATTCCCTCATTAGCCTTTATCATCCCTAATCACTCTTTCCTCATCCCTCATCATACCTAATTACTTCCTAATCCCTATTCAATCCCTTCTCATCCCTAATCACTCCTTCATTGACCTTAATTATCTCTCATCATCTCTAATCACTCAATATTATCATCCCTAAGCACTCCTTAATTGCTTATCACTACCCCTCATCATCCCTAATCACTCACTTCTCATCCCTCATATTTCCTAATAAATCTTTCTTCAACTCTCACCATCACTAATCATTCCCTCATTGACCCTCACCATCCCTTACCATCCCTAATCTCTCTATCATAATCTGGCTTAATTATATACTCTAAATACATCTCTGATTCCAATCATATGCTTTTTAATCCATAATAATAGAAATTAACTCTTTTCTAAGAGTTGTGTTGTCAATTCCTATTTGTAATAATCAATTTTATTACTGAATGAATTGGATGATGTTCCAAATTTATAGTCAAGTAACATAAGCATTAGCACAAAATAGATTCTCAATTTTAGTTCATCAAATTATCTTTGTTGAGCAACTGACTAAATGAAAATTTATTCAGTTCCACCTTTGGTAGTTTGGTTCAAAAGATAAAAATTAAACATAAATCTCTTGTATAATTTTCTAATTCTGAGAAGATTTAAATCAAATGCAAAGTTATTTAGTGTTTCCCATTCTTTTATGACTTGAATCTTGATTAGGTTCACACATGCACTCCTTATGTGTGTAATGTGTCCCAAATATTTTATCTCTTACATGAAAAATAAACATTTATTCATGTTATCACAAAAATATGTTTCTATAAAATGTAAAACACTAATACAACACGGTGTAGATGTTCATCCCATGTTTTCTAAAGATTAAGATGTCATAGAGGTAGATTAAAAAAATTGACATAGGTAAAGGGTCTGAGGAAGTCTTTCAACATCTTGAAAGGAATGAATTCATTATATGAGTTAACCTAAAAGGCATAACCAACTAGTCAATCAATCCTTCCTTTATTATTAAAACTATATTCCAAATGTCTAGAGGTTTAACATGAATATGATGATACCCAAACTTAAGATCAATTTTGGAAATGAGTTCTACACCATGGATATGGTATAAAAATTCCTTAATATTTAAAGGAGGATAATAGTTCTTCACTTTAATCTTGTTAAGATTTTTTTAATTGATTCACCACTTTGGCTAAAAAATAATTGGGTTTCTGCAAGGTAATGATTTGGGCATGATGTGTCCATTATCCATGATTTCATGGATCTACCACTTGATCTATTCATTAGTTAAAAATGATATGTTGTATAAAGAGGTTTGAGGTAGAGTTAGTTAAGGGATCAAATCAATAGTATTGTTTAGTGTATAGTATGTAGGAACTTATTTGGGTGATTGAAATATATCCTTGTATTCATCTAGTTTATGGTTCAATTATTTTGTCTTTGTTATTGTTGGATAAACCACACTATGATATGGTGACATAAGGATGTCATTAAGAATTTACTTCTTACCCTTAAGAGTATACTTCTTACTAGGACTGACAATAATTTTGCACTTCTTGGCACTAATGACTGAAAGCTTATGAACTAACTATGATATATGGTATTTTAGATCAAGACAATCTATCACAAAATTTCAAGGATTTACTTCATAGATAACATGTCAATAGTAAATACATGGTTGACCACATGTAAGACATCACACACCTATAATGTTGCAATGTAAAAAAGGATTGCATCTTTAAATTTTTTGATTTTGTACACCAAGTGACACTATTAGGTGATCCATTTCTCAAGGCCTACACCATTAGCATATGGTTATGGATGATGTATAAATATAATTTAAGAGAAATTAAATTCTTCTAACTTCCATTAGAAATGATGATGTGTATTGTCTCACCATTGATCTACATTTTTTAATGAAATAATAGTCTTAATTCATATAATTTCTTGTTGGGGGAAGTAGAGATATTTTTAGTACTGACCATATCATTGGGTTTATAATATATTATCTATTTAACTTTTTATAATGCTAGATAACTTGCACCCACTTCTAGATATGTGCAAGTAGAGAGATAATAGTGTGACACTCTTCATTGGATTGAATATTGAAGTTATGAATTAAGCACCACTCTCAAATATTAGACTACCTATTCTAATCATTTGAAAATTATTTTTTACTCTATGGTATGATGACTAAATCAATATACATACAAATAAAAGGCCTTAAATATAATTATTCAGATCATAAAATGTCCTCATATGGAAAGCAATTGATTGGTTTCAAGAAACTGCATAGCTTGGTGATTGTCATGTATTTACTACCTATTTTTGGTACTACGGTGGTTTAACTTGCCTATCTTTTTCTGGCAGATTTTCAATTTTGAATTACATCATTTCTAATTCAGTTAGAATTCAGTTGAAGGTTATTTGGTAATAAGAGTCTTTTGCATGTCTTAGTTTGTACTCAAAGTCAGATTCAAGATTTGGATGGGGTAGGATTAGAAAGGATGAATATAAAGAAACCCAAATAAGTGAATAAAGACAATTTTTGATTATTTATAGACAAAAAAGCAAACAGACCCTACATCTTCTTGAATATGTGCAAAGATAGTTGGCAGTGTGCATGATCATGAAACATGATTAGTAACAAGTTATTTGTGATATTAGTGTGAGTGGTCAGTTTAAAATAACTTTTATTTGTAGGTGATTATATCATTTTTCATTTGAGTTTCAAATCTTTTGAATGTTCAAATTACAAACTGTATACCCTATGCTTTTACAAACTGTGCCTTAAAATATGAGTCAAAGTTAGAGCCTTGCGGAAGAGGAGATTATATTTGGTGGGACTTTAGAATCTATGATTAATTATTAACTTGATGTAATAATTCCTTAATATTATTTAAACATTTTATGTTGTTATTATGAGAAGGACATTCTATATTGAACAACACAACCCTATTGTCTATGAGCAAAAGTTCTGAGTATACATCTGTGTGAGAAGGTATACACATGTATTGGAGTGAACATTAAAATTTATATGTTTGTGAGTTTATTATCATATTATCATGAATTATTATAGTCTTTCAAGTAGCTTTCATATATTTGTGTGATCAAAAATAAAACTAACAAAGTCCTGCAGTCATCAAAAAACTTATCACAGTTAAAGTGGTATCTCATGGACATTGGAAAATTGAGTGTTATAGATGGAAGGAATTGATTTTTTAAAGTTTTTAAACATTATATAGAATATTTTAAATATTAATGTTAATTTATAGCCCTTTTTAAGGATTAATTAGAACAAATAACCTCTTCTCAGATTACTACAAACCTATGACTGAGTACGCAGTCTATTCAAATTTGGTTAAGCCAATCTATTGTAGCTTAAAAAGGGAAATATAACACTTATAAAATGTTCAAAGACTCAAATAAGACATAATCCAATAGTTAAAGTCATTATAAATTCCTTTGGAAGATTGGAATCTCATGTTAACCCTTCTCGGGTTTGTAAAGCTAATTCATAGGGTTTCTACTTTCAAAGTGAGTTTTAAGGAGTTGTAATCATTAATAATTAATGACATTTGGTGAAAAGTTTTAGTTCAACATATATAAAGATAATATAGTGTTTTTATGTTGTGTAATTATGTATGGGGGAGGACTGTGTGGTAGATAGGGTAGAAGGAAACCTAAATACCTAATCTAAGAGTAGACAGAGCCAAAATAAGTCATCAAATAGTTGAACCAAAGCTTGGAAATTTGTGAAGAGATGGGATATGTTATAGGGTATCCATAAATGAGGTTTATTTGATTATTTGAGTCTGTATAAGAAGAGTCTATGATAGAGTAAGAGGAAGTGTACAATATGAGGATTGTGTTGAGAAGTTAAGTAGAGTTGAGAAGAAGTTAGAGAGAACTTAAAAGAGTGGAAGTTTTTTAGATCCCTATTAAATCCTAAGGAACCAGAGACAAGATTTAATCCAAGTTATTTTAAATCATAAATACTAGTAAGGGGGATAGTCTCAAAGTAAGAGAGATTGAATGCATTGAGTAAGGATAATAGAAAGAAGAGTTTAATGAGATCATCCGAAGAATCATGGAGAATAAATGAAATGAATAAAATATAGATGTGAATTTGAAATGTATGCAAGTTCCAAAGATAGAGATCAAGTAAGAAAAGACAAATTGAAAGCTAGGTGGATATTGGAAAAGAGCTTGGACAACCAAAGTATGCAATAGGGATCTGCATCATGAGGGATGGTGTGGGGAAATGAATGAGTGATTATAAATGATGAGGAATGGTGAGGGCCAATAAGGGAGTGATTATAGATGATGAGGGATGAGGAGGGAGTGATTAGGGATGTTAAAGTGATGATTAGGGATCGTAATGGCCAATGAGGGAGTGATTAGGGATGATGAGGGATGGTGAGAGGCAATGAGTGAGTGATTAGGGATGATGAGGGAGTGATTAAAGATGATGAGCGATGGTGAGAATCAATGAGGAAGTGATGAGGGATGAGGAGGGACAAGGAGTGAGTTATAAGAGATGATGAGGCATAATGAGGGTCAATGAGGGAGTAATCAAGGATCATAAGGGAGTGATTAAAGATGAATAGGGATAGTGAGGGTCAATGAGGGAGTGATTAGGGACAATGAAGAATGATGAGAGAGTGATTAGGGGTGATGAGACATGAGTAGGAAGTGATCAAGGATGAGGGAGGGATGATGAACAAGTGAAATTAACACAAAGTGGTTGTTTGATTTGTGTTTGTCATCAATGTGACATATGCTACCCCAATCACACCACTTTACATCAATTTCAAAGTGGGTGGTTTGAAAACTTTAATTTTAACAAACCTAAGAATCCTAGAAATGTTAAGAATCAATTAAAAAGGCACAAAAACCTTAAAAATGACTATATATTTACCAAAAATGGATATCAATTGCAAAAGTTATGTCCTAAAATTCTTAGGTTTAATACTTAGACCCTGAAAATGCCTACGTACTGACCTGATTAGATTTTGAAAAAATATTTTCCACACGTAAGGCATGCAACTATGAGACCAATTCTATCAGATGTCGAGTGACCCTAATTTCTTATATTTATTAAAATAAATTTAAAATTAAACTTATACTTATACTTAACATTTAAAGTAGTCAATATAAGCTTATGGCCAAAGTTGGCTTTACATGCAACTCCCACATGATTATGGAGGTGGTTTTTGTTTTATAACAAAGCAATATGTACGCATTATATAGCGTGCACACCTTGTATAATATAATATATAACATGTACATGTTATACAATGCATATGCATTATTATTTTCTCAAAACCATGATCATGTTATGGTTCGATAACTACTAAGCCATAATTTAAATAATGCAATCAAATTAATTAAATAACATGATCACGTTACCTAAAATGTCCATGGAATTATCCCCCAACTTCGTGCACATACCCAAGTCTCATTTTGTGGGTTCTTTCAAGAGAGGTGTGGAGAGGGTAGTGATTGAATCTTTAGGCTTGCCTGTGGTTTTCAACATGGGCCATTCTCAAGAAATGTATTTTTGTGGTGAGGTATTGTGGGCCTATTTGAAAAATATTTTCTGAGTCACTTCTTAGGAGGTTCTACAAGCGATTCAAAGTGTTCTTGGGGAGGATATATTTTTTGTAGTCCTAAAAGTGGGGTAAATTCAAATGTGACTTTCATGTTCATCAATAATCTTCTGATGTTGGTGACATATAAACAACATGTTACATAAATGGTGGAGCTTTTAATTTCTCATGCACATAGGGTGGGTTTGATGGAATAAATTACTTTTGTGGATTCACGGCCCTTAGTAAGTTTGCCTTTTTCTGGTTGGATTGGTCTAGGTGTTGTCCCTCTTTTGATTTTTAGGTATTTGTAAACCAAGTTTGTGGCTCTTCTGAGTTGTGTGGAGAATTTACAAGAGAAATTGCATTTTTATTCCCCTCAACTAGGGTGCTTTCTTCTTCCTCCTCTGGTGGTGTCAGTCAAAACCTTATTATAGAGTTGGAAGGTTGCACATCATTCTATGGAGCATGTATAAGTTGTTAAATTTCAAATGAAGTTGGTTTTTCATAGGTATGTGCTAGCAACTTATTGGTTTTGTCAGACCCCACTTTGGGTTGTGATGGCTGCAATGCAAGGCCAATTAAGCAATGTTTACTCATCACTGACTTTTAGAGGTGTGCTCACTTCGCAAAAGGTGGAAGCTGGATTTCAGAGTGTGGAGTGTAGTGCTTCTTTGACTTTGGTTAGAAGGGACATGGAGCTTGTGATGATAGTTAAAGAATGTGAGGATGGAGCTATGCTGGAAATTATAGTCATGTTAGACTATGTTCAGAGGCTCCTAGTTTTTAGTTTGTGTCTTTATTGTTTTTTGGTTTGCAATGTATTATGCTAAAAAATGTGGTGTTAATATTATTTTTTGGTCTTGTTCTTTTGACTTGCATGTATATTTGGCTAAGCTAGTTCTTGGTGGCCTTGGTAGTATCAGTTCTTCGATACTCCAAGCTATATTTTTTAATCCTCTTTTTGATTAATAGAAATAGGGAGGGAACCCACAAATCTTTGTATTTATCTAAAATATAAGTGCAATTTTTTAATTTATTAAATATATTCTAAATTTAAAAAATGATTTGATTAATTATAAATAAATAAATTATTTATTTTTCAAATTAATGTACGTGTAATTTTTTAATTTATAAAATATATTATAAATTAGAAAAATAATTTGATTAATTATAAATAACCAAAACATTTATTTGTCAAATTACTTTAAGTAGGGGTGGTATAAAGTAAAATTTGATAGGGCATCAAAAAGAATAAGTGCATTCAGGGACAAGGGTGGTAATAATAAATCAAAAGGGTCAACTAATAGAGTACACAATTGTAAATATCAAAATCAACATAAATAATATAAAGTTGAGGGTCATATTCTAGGGATAATGCTGGCTTTGCAAGAAAATATTAAGAACACTACTATAGAAAGGGATTCACTCGTGGTTATTAGAGACATTAATAACAATAAAAATTTTAATTGAAGAATTAAACTGATAATCAAAGACATGAAAAAATATATAAATATTTTCATTCTCGGATTTTCTTTGTTTGTCACAGTATAGTTCCTCAACCATGCTTCTCATGTCCATGAAAACTCAGCGGAAAGCTTGTTCGGATTCCATCTCTTCTTCGACCATCCTTGAAGCACGCCTTGAACCAATCTCTAGATTATACTCAATGAGTTTTCCTTCACCCTTTTGGGATTTAGACCTTGTCAACATACACTAGCAATCACTGTTAAATAACAACCGCTTTGATACAAAAAATTTGATCAGTAAACTGAAAATACAAGTGTAGTACATTCAAAAATCACTTGTTCATGTTTAAGAAATCCTTCAAATTCTCACTTTCTTGTGTTTAATTTTGAATAAATAAATTAAAATCAAAATTAAAATGAAGATCAGAATGCAATAATAATTAGAGAAAATCAAAGATAACACCAGAAAATTGATAACAGAGTTCGGCTTCAATAGCCTACATCTCTGGGACTGTTCAAAGTGAGGACCATTCTATTAAATTAGTGCAACAAATGGCTTCCAAAACTTTTTCAAGTCTTCAATTCACCTTCTCTGATCTCTATTTGCCTACAAATATTTCTCTTAGACCTGAAAATAAAAGCCCAAGGCCGTATAAGGCAAAAACAAGGCTCTAATCCTCTTAATTCTCTTTACACAGTAGGATTTTCTTGTGAATACAAGTAAAAATTACTCCCTTTTATAGAATTTCAACCACTGTGGCTAAAGTGGTCAAGACCTTAGCCTTTTAGGCACCAGGGCTCAAGTTCCAAACTCTCATCCTCGATTCTAGGTGCCTAGGGAAGTGGGCAAGGGCGTCCTTCCTCCAAAAGCACACTTTGACCAAGGAATTAGTCCCACATTTGCTGGGAGTGGTTATTTTAATGCTTTAAATAGAAATTTTGTTGAATTTTTCAAATGAGATAGATTTGGGTGCTAACTTTGGATGCCACCTAGCCTATTCAAATGCCTTGGAATGAGGGATGTAATTAGTGTTTGTGGCGTGGAGGTTTGGTGCCTATTCTAATTTGAAAATGTCAAATATCATGTGCATCAAATAAAACACCTAACAATTTTTTTGCCCCCTAATTATTTTCCATGTGTCAAATGGAGATTGGTCCACTTGGCATTCCTCAACTGTGCCACGTCACTTTTGACATCCCTGTCGCATGATTTCTTCAACTGGCTATATCTTGAGCATTTAGACTCCATTTTTTGAACTGCAAAAAGCGCTTGAAAGATTTCAATGAATAATAAAATGTGAAAATGATTTGAAATAAATTTGAAGACATTGAAAAATAGAATGGTACATGGATCCACCTGGATCACATCTCCCCACTGGGAACTTTTGGACTTCCAAAAATTGAAATTAATTGGTAATGAGGCGAGGGTATTTTTCCCTCACCTTTCTGACTTCCATCCATTTGGCCTTACTTGGGTGCATCCCTTTGAGACCAACACGAAGATATTCAACATTACCTCTTCATGAAGTCTGCATATTCCTATCAAGTATAGTATCTTCCTATAATTTTATTAGATATTCAGGAGAAAAATCATCAACTAAAGGAATGGATACACTTTCATCATGATCAATGATCATTGGAGGCTCATACAATTTCAAAATTTCCACATTTAAAACTGAATAAAGCTGCATGTAAGATGGTAAGTCTAATCAGAAAGCATTTGTGCCAATTTTTTTCATTATTTGAAAAGGACCATACCGGATTGGTTTTAACTTTTTACCTTCACCTGTCAGTCTTTCCTTACTAATGTGAAGCCATACCATATCACCTACAACAAATTGGTGATCAATACGATGTTTGTCATGCCTAGCTTTGTACTTGGCTTGACTTTTCTCCAATTGAGTACAAATAGTCTGATGAATGAGCTGTATTTATTCAATGAACTTCTTGGCTCGAATAGCTTCTTTTGGTTCACCAACAGCTATATCCTGTCCATAACAAACATTTAGAGGAGATTTAGGCAAGTATCCATAACAAACTTCAAATGGAGATTTCATAGTAGAAGAATGAAGTGCTCGGTTATATGCATGTTGTATGTAACACAATTGTTCATCCCATAACTTTGGATCTTTATTGCTATAACCCATAAGAAAATGTACCATAGTGCGGTTCACAACCTCTATTTGTCTGTCAGTTTGTGGATGAAATGCAATGCTCTTTTTTAATTTAGTGTCCATTAGTCCCCACAAAGTTGACCAAAACTCCCCAATAAATTGAGAATCCCGATTAGAAATAATTGAATTAGGTAAACCAAAATCAACCCATACATGTTTAAAGAACAAATATATAGTGCCTTCGCCAGTAATCTGCTTAGTGCAAGGAATCAAAACACACATTTTGCTAAATCTATCCACAACCACATATAAATAGTCATGTTTTCTTTGTGTCATAGGCAATCCCCCCACAAAATCCATAGAGGTACTTTCCCAGGGGTGAGTAAAATTGGTAGAGGAGTGTAAAGTCCCAATTTTCTGTTACTAGGTTTACTTGTACGACAAAGAGTACATCACCTTATATATTTAGCAATATTTTCCTGCTATATGAGGCTAATAACAGTACATTTTCAAATGTGCAACTATTTTAGCAACTCTAAAATGACCAAAAATAAGAGAAGTATGTGCTTCTCTAATCATGTGCAACCTCTCATTTTGAAGAATACATAGTTTACCCAAATGATACAAAAGATCATTATGTACATGATAGTCCAATTCTTCTACTTCTCTACTACTCATCAAGTTTTTATAAACATCTTGAAAATCAAGATCATTCACATATTTTTCTTTATAACTTTCATGAGACAAAGAACCATGTTGTAAAAGAATAGATGCAACAACCATAGGAGGCCTAGATAGCATATCTACAACCTTACTCTGAATTCCTTTTTTATACTTGATCACAAGATGAAATTATTGTAAGAAACCCATCCAACGAAAATGTCTAGAATATTGTAGCTTTGTTTGTGATTGGAGATACTGTAAGGGCTGATGATCTATATGTATTATTATTTCTTTGCCATTTAAGTAATGTTTCCATTTTTTAACACTTTGAACCAATGCATATAATTCCTTATCATAAGTTGGATATTTTCTTTCTACACTTGTAAAGGTTTCATAATGATAACAAATTGGTTTCTTACCTTGCATTAAAATAGCTCCCATATCATACTCACTTGCATCCATCCCGATCTCAAATGGTTGTTGTATATCAGGAACTGCCAAGACTGGAGTAGTATTTATCTTTTCTTTCAAAGTATCGAAGGCTTTTTGATGTTTGCCTCCCCACTGAAAGACCTATTTCACACTCGTCAAAGAATGCAAAGGTGATGCAATATATGAAAATTGAGCAATAAACTTCCTCCAAAATTGTACTGCACCAAGAAAACTCCTAACCTTAGTTGTGTTAGTGGGTGTAGGCCAATTAACAATGACTGCCACTTTTGCAAGATCAATTTTTAATTTACCATGTCCTACAATGTAACCCAAGTATATCAAAGAGGTCTTGCCAAATTCACATTTTGACATTTTCAGATAAAGTTTTTCCCTTCGTAATGCATCCATGACTTTCTTAATGTGGATCACATGCTCTTCCCATGACTTGCTAAAAATCAATATATCATCTAAGTAAACTATAACAAAATCATCAAGGAACTATCTAAAAACATCATTCATCAATCTCATGAATGTAGTCGGGGCATTACACAAATCGAAAGGCATAACAAGCCATTCAAACAATCCCTATTTTGTCTTAAAGGTAGTTTTCCATACATCACCTTCATTAATTCTTACTTGATGATATCCACTTCTCAAATCCAGCTTAGTGAAATAAATAACATGTTTTAATTGATCTAACAAATCATCTATACGAGGAAGAGGGTAATGATTCTTAATAGTAATTTTGTTTAAAACATGAAAATCAACACACATTTGCCAAGTGCCACCTTTCTTTGGCACTAAAATAATTCGTAAACCAATAGGAGATGAACTTGGACAAATAACACCTCTATCCAATAGATCCATTACCTGTTTCTTGATTTCCTCATTTTCCACCACTGATAACCTGTACATGCCAATGTTAGGGAGAGGAGAATCCTGCAATAGTTGAATTTCATGTTGAACTCCCCTTTTGGGAGGTAAGCCCTTAGGATCCTAAAATACATCATCATAAGTAGAAATGATTTCAACCAATTCATTCTTGTGTCTAGGATCACATTTTTCCAAAGCTTGAGTATATTCTTTTTCCTTAGACTTAATCAACATGAGACAAAAAGTATTGCTTGAATTAACTAGTCTTTTCATTTGCCCTAATGTAACCAAGAAAAGACTTGTTCTAATGTGATGTGCTCTAACTATATATTCAATGCCATCCTTAATAAGCAAGTACTTATTCTCCTCTCTATAGAAAATTTCTTTTCTATCATAAAGATATGGGCTTCCCAAAACAATCCCACATATGTCCAATGGAACAACATCCAACTCAGCCTCATCTATGAACTTGGATGTGATGGCAAACCTTAGCCTACAATTTTGTGAGACTTGTAGCTTCGCATTGTCACACACCCAACCTAGTGGATAAGGCTTCGGATGGGGATTGGTTTGTAAGCCTAGTTCTTAACAACCTCTTCAGAAATTAAATTTGCTTGTGAACCACTATCAAATAGAGTGTTAATCTTATTATGCTTTGAAACAACTCTAATGTGGAACAATTCATTTATTTTCTTATCAACATGCACAGAATTCTGTCTAGAAGAAGATGCATCATTTGATGACTTAGTGATGGAAACTAAAAGATAAAAATCATTATGTAAACCCATAGTTGTGATCTTAGTTTCATCACTTGAATCTAATCCTAAGCCCTGAACCATAGCATTAGCCTTCTTTTCTTTCTTTTGAAACTTTTTAGGCCTTAACTCAGGTTGTATTTTCCAACACTTAGACTCGTCATGATTTTTCTTGCAATGATTAAAAAATGGTTTTCCTTCTTCTTCTTTTTTAACAGTATAAGTGGATTTCTATTTACCCTTTCCTGATGAACTTTCCCCTTTGGAATGCTTAACATTAGATTGCTTACTTTTTACTTTAGGAAAATATTCTTTTGATTGTTTTCCTCTAGCCTCTAAATGAGTGGCTTGAACACATATTGTATCTAAATTAGTGGGATTGAACATAAGAATCATATGTCTTAAGTAACTATGCAACCCACATATATATTTTAGCAGTGTTTCTTGTGTGTATAGAGGAACATTTAAAAGTAAAGCTTTTTTCCTAAAATCTTGTGTATAATCTTGAACACTTTGGCCTTTTCCTTATCTAAAACTTTGCCAATCCATCATGGCTTGTTGCATATAGCCTAAAGGATAGAATTGCAATCTGAGTTCTTCAATAAATTCATTCCAAGTAGAAATCAATTTACCTTTTTGAAGCTCGGCTTCCTTCAACTTACTCTCCCATCAGATGAGAGCTATACCTCCCATACAAAGAGTAGCCAAATGAATTTTTGACTCATCCCCTGCAATCTTTTCGACCCTACAATAAACTTCAATCTGCTTGACCCAATTATCCAACTTTTCGGCATTAACTTCACCATTAAACATTGGTAATTCAAACTTAATATCCAATTTTAGTGAAGGGAGAGATTCCACAATTTTTTTTACCGTCATCTGATAGAGAAGGTTTTTCAATTTCTTTACCTTTTGATTCTCATGAATCACCTTCTTCTTCATTCTCAAATTTTCTTTGTTTGTCATGGTATAGTTCCTCAACCATACTTCTCATGTCCATGAAAGCTCAGTGAAAAGATTTTTTGGATTCCATCTCTTCTTCAACCATCCTTGAAGCACGCCTTGAACCAATCTCTGGATTATACTCAATGAGTTTTCCTTCACCCTTTTGGGATTTAGACCTTGTCAACATACACTAGCAATCACTGTTAAATAACAACTGCTCTGATACCAAAAATTTGATCTGTAAACTGAAAATACAAGTGTAGTACATTCAAAAATAACTTGTTCATGTTTAAGATATCCTTCAAATTCTCACTTTCTTGTGTTTAATTTTTCATAAAAAAAATAAAATCAGAATTAAAATGAAGATCAGAATGCAATAATAATAAGATAAGGAGATATTGCAAAAAAGAATGGAATTAAAATATTATTGATCTAGATATAAATGGAAATATAGAGGTTGACCACATGTGCATGGATTCATATCATTAGATGGAGAACCAAATATGGATAACCTTGATTGTAAAAATGATCATGAACAAAAAATGGTAAGAAATACTTATATTATATTATTCATGCATGAAAACCTCAGGAATATCCACAAATGTACATGTATATTATCAATCCTCAACAAATCTATGTTTCATACAATATTTTTATTTTCTCAATGTTAGTAGAAAACTATTGTACATCATAAATTATAGGCATTACAAAATTTTATGCAACATCCTTGTCTTCAAAATACAAGATAGCTTGCACAAGTGGATATGGAGCATGACTATGAAGAGCTAATCAATTGTGTATAAAGACATACAATGTGTAGAGAGGGTGCCTCCCTACATAAGAAAAGAGGAATAATGGTTTGTAGGTAAGATGTTCAATCATTTAAATAATTATATATAAATTAAACATAATATTTATGTAATAATTAATAATCATGTTATTATTTATTATAGGTATGATGTACTATGGCCATTGAATCTTGAGGAATCAAATTTATATCAAGACTTAGAGACAACATATAAAATTTTTGAGCCTGTAAGAAATGATGATAGAGTAAATACATTCAATCACTCCATACTAAAGCTCTAGAGAGAAAATGAAGACTATCAATGTGTTTTTTCCAAACATGATATCGTCAAATACATTTCCAAGTATGTAGCTAAAGCATAGAAAAGTTCTCAAAATTATTATCAAATGTTGATGCAGCTTGAAGACATTGAAAAATATAATGAATTAGTATCAATTATGGATAAGAGACATCTAACTGAAATAATTATTGAAAGAGTCAATTGGGCACAAGAAAAATTTCACATGTTGTTGGATCTTCCATTAGTAGAGAGAAGTAGAGTATTTATCAATTTTAATGTTTCACGTGAGGTGATCAAACCTATAGACAAAAAATATGAAGATGATCATGACAAAAATAAAAAGTCCTTAATTGACGGATATAAGAACAAACCTTTTCCAAATGAAATAATTTCACTTATTTATGAAGATAGAGATTGGACATAGAATCCAAGGTGGAAAAGAGATAGGACATTAGAGGTGAAGATTATTACAACTATTGTGAGAGTATTTCCAAAGTTTTTATTTATTTCAACATGTGAATCAAATAAATGGATTGAATTTTTTTGTTAGAGTTATTACTATACAAGACATTTCATGATATACAAAGAGATATTGGAATTGATGATTATGCATTTAAATCAAATTTGGATTCTTTCAATTATAATCCATGACATGTCAAGAGAAGCATAATTCCATAATATTTTAAAATTCATGGTGATTATGAAGATGA